>CM021102.1:672748010-672916475 GCA_007115665.2 Sequoiadendron giganteum | reverse complement strand
TAAAAGCCTAAAAAAAGGTGCTTTCCAACAAACTATGGGTTCTTGGAAAAAAATCTATTAAAGAATAATAGTAAGCAATAGCATAGATAAGGTAGCGAGTAGTTTGAAAAAATGCCTCAAAGAAATGTGGTCTCATGGTGATGGAATGCCATTCCATCACCATGAGACCACTTTTCTTAGAGGCATTTTTTCAAACAGCTCACCACCTTTTCTATTCTAACACATTTTCCATACATGTCTACCAAAAAAAATTATTAAACAATTCATTTCCTTGCTACTATGGCTAAAAGCCTAAAAAAGGTGCTTTCCAACAAAGTATTGATGCTTGGAAAAAATCTATCAAAGCATAATAATAAGCAATAGCATAGACAAGGCAGTGAATAGTTTAAAGAAATTCCTCAAAGAAATGTGGTCTCATGGTGATGGAATCACATTCCATCACCATGAGACCACATTTCCTTAAGGCATTTTTTCAAACAGCTCACCACCTTTTCTATGCTACCACATTTTCCATACATGTCTACCAACACATTTTATCAAATAGTTCATTTCCTTGCTCCTATGACTAAAAGCCTAAAAAAGGTGCTTTCCAACAAACTATGGATGCTTGGAAAAATTATATGAAAGCATAATAGTAAGCAATAGCATAGGCAAGGTAGTGAGTAGTTTAAAAAAATACCTCGAAGAAATGTGGTCTCATGGTGATGGAATGACATTCCATCACCATGAGACCACATTTCCTTGAGGCATTTTTTCAAACAACTCACCACCTTTTCTATGCTACCACATTTTCCATACATGTCTACCAAAGCATTGAATCAATCTACTCACTTTCCTGCTATTATGGCTAAAAGCCTAAATTAGGTGCTTTCCAAGAAACTATGGATGCTTGGAAAAAATCTATCAAAGCATAATAGTAAGCAATAACATAGACAAGGTAGTGATTAGTTTGAAAAAATTCCTTGAACAAATGTGGTCTCATGGTGATGGAATGCCATTCCATCACCATGAGACCACATTTCTTTGAGGTATTTTTTCAAACAACTCACCGACTTTTCTATGCTACCACATTTTCCATACATATCTACCAAAGTATTTTATCAAACTACTTGAACTTCCTTACTACTACGGATAAAATCCCAAAAAAGGTGCTTTCCAACAAAATATGGATGCTTGGAAAAATCTATCAAAGCATAATAGTAAGCAATAGCATAGACAAGACAGTGAGTAGTTTGAAAAAATACCTCAAAGAAATGTGGTATCATGGTGATGGAATGCCATTGCATCACCATGAGACCACATTTATTTGAGGCAATTTTTCAAATAGCTCACCGCCTTTTCTATGCTACCACATTTTCCATACATGTCTATCAAAGCATTTTATCAAACTACTCACTTCCTTGCTACTATGGCTAAAATCCTAAAATAGGTGCTTTCCAAGAAACTATGGATGCTTGGAAAAAATCTATCAAAGCATAATAGTAAGCAAAATCATCATCATCCTCAATTTACCAATCCATGGAACCTTCCACCTTTTATTCCAATTATTCATATCCTCACCCATCCCTCTTCATGTCATAATCACCCTCCATCTCATAACCAAGACCACACTATACCATCCACCCCATCCCAACATAATACCATAGAGAAGGCAATGAATTGTCTGAAAAAATGCCTCAAAGAAATGCGGTCTCATGGTGATGGAATTCCATGAAAATTTTGTTTGTAATGTCATTCCATCACCACGAGACCACATTTCTTTGAGGAATTTTTTCAAATAGTTCACCACCTTGCTACTATGAATAAAAGCCTAAAATAGGTGCTTTAAAAAAATCTATGGATAGGGAAAATAGTAAGCATGATATTCAAAATATATAGTTTAATAAGTACTCAAAATCTTGTTCATTATCTCATACATTATAAGCCATGACGTGCATCGCTATTGTAGTTTTCATGATTGAATAATTTGTTGTTTTATTTTCAAATGTTGGAAATGGATACACCTCCAAATGTTCATAGGGAAATGGAGCTTGGTGTTTCATTTTCTATAGACTCCTCGATGCCTCTCACAGAGGTATGTGGAAAATTACTAAATTTCAATTTGCATTTGTTGTTATAGTTGTTAGTTAGTGAAAAATCAAACCACTATTGATTCGTCGTTTAATTTCTCTTTGGATGGTTTCTATAGGGCTTCAACATGCCACAACATGGGCATGCAAATATTTCCCTTGAGGAGAGTGACTGTCTAGAGGTGGTAAGTGATTATTTTGTTAAATATATCAATTTTTATACTGTAATTTTTATATATTAATGTATTTACTTGTTATTGTAATAGATAAAGCTTGATTAAGAACTTAACCTTAGGAGGAGCAACAAGAGAACTCCTCTACCTCAGAGTAAATGAGTGACAAACTTATCACCATCTGGCCAACCAACAAAGGGAAAGAATTTGTTTACAAAGCATGGAGAGCAATGACTTTTGATTCCAGAGCCCTTTGTTGTATGCCTATATGGAATTTTTGTACATATTTTGTATTGGATATATTTGAAATTGTATGCCTATATGGCATTCTCATAATCCTATATGGCTATTTTGTATATATTTTATACTTATATTGACATATATTGATGTATGCCTACATGGCTATTTGGTTAATACAAATATTTTTTATCGATGGTGTCCATATTTGCATTATAGATCCATGGTTCCATACATATGAGTTATGTGTATTTAAGTGTATACTTTACAACTTATGTGTATACTTTGTTACTTACATGTATTCTAATGTATATTTTGTGACTTACATGTTTTCATGTGTCTACCTTGTATTCATGCAAATACTTTGTATTAATTTTCATATACCATGTATTCATGTGTATACTTCAAGGCTTATGTGTTTTGAGTACTTGTGCTTCCCTTATTCACATGTATGCTTGAGTTATATTTTTGTGTATACTTATTAATTGGTTAGCCCTAGCATTGATCATTGTTTTCCTTCATGGTTTGTCTTGAATATTTATTGATTGATGCTAAACAACTTTAATATTTCTAGGAATACTAGTAGAGTTACAAATTACAAAATTATAGAAATTAAAAAAAAAGATTAACTGCAAATAAATGCACTGATTATTAACTTAATAATTGATTAAGAACAAGTATAATATATATATCAAGAGATGAGCCTTCTAGAATGGAAACTACCAGCTAGAAAATAGGCATGCAACTTCATGCAAAATTGCACAAGTAAACAATCATTATCGTAAAAATCTAACAACTAGCAAACTTATCTAAAGGAATATTTTAGGCAGAATATTCTACACTAACATTTTCATAATTAATGGCTTGTTTCCATGCTCACTCCCCAACTGTCAACCAATTTTTTTCAAGAAATCCCTTTGATATATTTCTATATCCATCAGATCAATGGATCTAAATCTAACCAAAGCATTCCCAATACTTTGAAAGCAGTAATCCACCCAAAATTGCAACAAGAGATAAGACAAATGAACCCACATAGGCATAAATAAATAAAGAATAGTTCACCCTTCATAGCTTGGTGAAACCATTGCCAAAATTAGAAGATCTTAAAGATAAAGAAGAAATATGATCTATATAATATAGAATTAGTACCCACTTTGATGACTACAAAATTGTCAACCATGGGCTTATCATGCTTTTTCACATTTGGTAAGAAGGCTTATCGAAGATCCTTGATCAATGTATTTCCTATGGGAAAGTAGGATAATTAAAAAATATTTTTCCCTTGCTATACTTGAGGATGATCATATGCTCTTGGTGTGGAAAACTTAGACTTCTCAATTGTTGTGTGAATGTTTCTCTTTTCGATTGTATTGCATGCCACCATAAGGGATCAATTCGATTGAACGTAGCTTGGAGTGATTCAACTTGTTTGGGTGTGAAAGAGGACTATTCTAGCATATACGTACCTATCCAAACAAATTGGAATAGTTTGTTTGGTCACACAACTTGCAGAATGAAAGTTGCACCACTTTGCAACTTTACACTGTTTGCATTTGACACTTTTTCCATCAATTGAAAAGTCGTCACCACGGGAAAATGACTTTGAGATAACAAAAATAGAGAGAGGTTATTGTAGACGGGCCCAATGTAATCCTGTAGGCTCAGACAAAGAGTTCGTAAGCATCACAGTTTCTTAGTAATATTCGGTCAAAAATTGCACCCATTTTGCACTTTGGACCCTTAAGGGATCAAGCCAGTTGAATGTAGCTTAAAGTGATTTGGTGTGTTTGGGTGAAAAATAGGACTATGCCTAGCATAAACCTACCCATCTATAAATGTTGGAATAGTTTTTTTTGTCACACAAGTTGCAGAACAAAAGTTGCACCACTTTGCAACTTTACACTGCTTGCATTTGACACTTTTTCCATCAAGTGAAAATTGGAGACCATGAGAAAATGACGTTGAGATAACAAAAACTGAGGTTATTGTAGAGGGTCCCAACACAATCCCATAGGATTAGATGGAGATTTTGTAAGAATCATGGTTTATGAGTAACAAGTCGTCAAAGATTGCTGCCCTTTTGCAATTTGGACCCTTAAGGGATCGAGCTAGTTGAATGTAGATTAGAGTGATTCAACGTGTTTGGGTGCAAAAGAGGACCATGCATAGCGTAAAAATATCCATCTAGATGAGTTGGAACAGTTTTTTTGGTCACACAAGTTGCAGAATGAAAGTTGCACCACTTTGTAACTTTACACTGCTTGTATTTGACACTTTTTTCATCAAGTGAAAATTGGACACCACAGGAAAACCGATTCGAGATAACAAAAAATGAGAAAGGTTATTATATAGGGGCCCAATACAATCCCATAGGCTTAGACATAGAGTTTGTAAGTGTCACGGTTTTTGAGTAAGAAGCTATCAAATATTTATGCCTTTTTGCAATTTGGACCCTTAAGGGATCGAGCCAGTTGAACATAGCTCAGAGTGATTCAGCATGTTTGGGTTTGAAAGAGGACCATTCTTAACATAAAATTATCCATCTAGACATGTTGGAATAGTTCGTTTGGTCACACAAGTTGTAGAACAAAAGTTGCACCACTTTGCAACTTTACACTGCTTGCATTTGACACTTTTTCCATTAAGTGAAAACTTGACACCACGGGAAAAAGACTCTGAGATAAGAAAAACCGAGAGAGGTAATTGTAGGGGGGCCCAACATAATCCCATAGGATCAGATGAAGATTTTGTAAGCATCAAGGTTTCTGAGTAATAGGCCATCAAAGATTGTTGCCCTTTAGCAATTTGGACCCTTAAGGGATCGAGTCGGTTGAACGTATCTCAGAGTCATTCGACGTGTTTGGGTGAAAAAGAGAACCATTCCTACTGTAAAAGTACCCATCCAGATGTGTTGGAACAATCTGTTTAGTCACATGAGTTGCATAACAAAAGTTGCATCACTTTGTAACTTTACATTGCTTGCAATTGAGACTTTTTCCATCAAGTGAAAATTGGAAACCACGGGAAAACGAATTCGAGATAACAAAAACTAAGAGAACTTATTGTAGAGGTGCCCTACATGATCTCAATTATTTAGAATGAATTCATGTAATTGACATATTCTTCGGGTAATAGGTCGTCAAAGATTGCTGCCTTTTTACAATTTAGACTATTAAGTGATTACGTTGCATGAATTACAAATGTTTGAGGGCAGCAATAAATTTCAAATTTTGATTAAATATCATTACAAATGTTAATGTGAATAGATGGTATTCTATATTGATACTTTTATATAATCATTAGGTTGATTTGTTTTAATAAATGAATTTTTTATAATAAGTTAGACAATTGGTGCTAGTTATAATAGGGAGAGAATAAAAGAATAAAAAGAATGATTGATAACCATCAATGGTTATTATAGTCACTATATTAATAATATGATGTTTACAATAAAATGAGATTTATTTGGTAGTCCTAATCCTTATGTTTGTGCTACAATTGTCTAATATGCTTTATACACCATTCTGAAATCCAAGTGCTTGTACTTGTAGGCACAATGCTTTCTCAAAACTATCAGGTGGTAATACAAAATCATGAGAAAAAAATCAAACTATATCAATTCCAACACCCCACTTAAATCAAATATTGAATCAATATGCCCCATTTTCATGCAAACAAACTCAACTTATAATATTCTCTCATAATAACGAAAAATATGATTCAAGAATGCCTCAGGTACTCCGTTCTCACAAATCATTTACAATGTCACTCATACATTCGAGATGCTCTTATAGTGTCTACATCAGAGGCGATCCTGATGAGGTTAACTTAAAATTAATAACTTGAAATTCCCTCACTAAGATTCACACGTACTTTTATAATGGCTTAAAATCATAATTGAGATTTGTAAAGATCATCAAAATAAGGATGGTGCATTTCTTTTTTGGCTGAGATTATCTTGGATGGATCATAAATCAGCATTTTTTGCAAAGAGACGCCAATTAATTTTTAGAAGTTTACTTACAAATAGGCAAAGTAAAGAAGAAAAATAAATAGCATCCAAAATGGAAATGAAATGAAAATAGATGGAAGGAACTTATAGACAAAAAATCCACACGATTTGGCTCCAAGTCGAGAACATCGAGGCTTAAATTTTGATGCTTCCATTGAGGATAGGCATGCCAGTCTCTCAACTTAGTCACTCCTGGCCATACATCTTCGTTAGGAGTTCCAAGATACCTATTGCACACAACAACCTCTCATGAATAGAATAAATTGAAATTTGAGGTGCTCTTATAATGTCTACATCATAGGTGCTCATGATGAGGTTAACTTCAAATGAATAACTGAAATTCCCTCACTAAGCTTCACACAGACTTTTATAATGGCTTAAAATTATATTTGAGAATTGTCAAGATCATCAAAATAAGGATGTTGCATTGATTTTTTGGCTGAGATTCTCTTGGATGGCTCATAAATCAACATTTTTTTATAAGGAGACACCAATCAATTTTTAGTAGTTTTCTTACAAATAGGCAAAGTAAAAGAAGAAAAAGAAAGATCATCCAAAATGGAAATGAAATGAAAATAGATGGAAGGCACTTATAGAAAACAAATCCACACCATTTGGTTCCAATTCAGGAATAGTAAAGCTTAAATCTTGATGCTTCCATTGAGGATAGGCATGCCAGTCTCTCAACTTAGTCACTTCTGGCCATACATCTTCATTGGGAGCTTCAAGATACCTATTGCACACAACAACCTCTCATGAATAGAACATGAATAGAATGTAACCAGACTAAATTAATTTCCAACCTTTTGGAAACTTGTAACTTGTTATAAAAACAACACAATGTAATCATCCACTTAGTTTACTAATGGATAGAGAATATACTACATCACTTTTTTTGCATATTTTTGAGAAAAAATAAAATACCATTGAACTCTATATCTTTTTCCATAGTTCTAAACATAAAGTGTGCTACATTTGCAAGTCTACTAACTTCATAAATCACCTACATACATGATATAAACATTAGATGATAGCATTGGTATCATAGCATTGTCATCATACAAATTAATGTGCATACTTACAAATTAATAAGAACCAATGTGCATACTTACAAATTAATCCAATGAACCATCTGGGTTTTCTCTACTCTTTATTGTGTCAAGTATTGCCTCATGTTCAAACTCATGCACCTTCCACAAGGTCTTGTTCATAGTTCTACCCCAATATTTGGTCGAACAAACATTGGATGCCACAAAAAGGTTCGAGGAATGAAGAATCTTTCAATGCGTGTCAAAGTCCTTTGAGCATGAGGTCTTACCCACACTCTCATAAGCATCCATTAGATTCTTCACAGTAGTGTTTTCACTTCAAACATTCGATGTTCTCAACCCAAGAATCTTCATGATGCTTCTATACTTTATACCACACATCATTTCAACAAATAGTTGACATCTCATAGTCTCATTTAGCCTTTCAAAGAAAATTTTCCAAATCTTATCAGCATATCTTCTACAAGTGCATTTTGGAATCTTACCTTCCATGTGCTACAAAATATTCTCATCAATATTAATCAAATACTTTGGATTTTTATGCAAAATTCTAGGTGGTGTTCTCTTAAGTACATACATATCAACATTATGAATTTCATCAATATTTAAGTGAGGTGGGTTAGATTTCGTACCTTTGATCAAGGGTGGAATAGACAACAAACCTTGAGGTTGACATGGGGATGATGGCATACCTTCTTCATCAAAATTGAGTGATGATGTACTCTCAAATTGAGATGTGGTGGATGGTGTCCTTGTTGGCCTTGTCATTGCACCAAAAGATCAACCTTTTAATGCCTGATACAAGCTTTAGTTAAGATCCACGGGAGGCAGTTAAAGCATGTCGCAAACCCGAAGGGAGATTCTGGCACTTAGTCCAACAATCCCCCCTCAGTGGCACCCGATGGGTTCGAACCTGTGACCAACTCTGATACTAATTGTTGGCCTTGCCGTTGCACCAAAAGATTGACCTTTTAATGCCCGATACAAGCTTCAGTTAAGATCCATAGGAGGTGGTTAAACCATGCCATGAACCCAAAGGAAGATGCTGGTGGTTAGTCCAATAGTCCCTTCATATTCACTTGTGATAGATGGTGTCCTTCCATATTCACTTATGGTATATGGTTTCCCTCCATATTCACTTGTGTTAGATGGTGTCCCTCCATTTTCACTTGTGGTAGATGGTGTCCCTCCGTATTCACTTGTAGTAGAGGGTGTGTCTCCAACTACGGTATTCAAATCTATCTTAGCATGCTTCTTTCACATTCATTCCCTTTGTGCCAACAATTCCATTTCTCTTTTTGATGGTTGAGGTTCCTCTTCAATTGGATTTTTTTCATCAATCATATCCAATTTCTTCTTCTGATGATATTCCCTCATCCATTCTCTATTTTTTGCATTATTATTTTCATACTCTTCATCTGTTTGTTTATTCCTTCTTCATTTCCTTGACATGGTGGATAATTTTACCTATAGAATGGTAACGAGACAAATATTAGTTCCTAAAAAATGAATCCATACAAATAATTGAAATATATGTCATTCAAGGCTTCATACAAAATACTTACAATCATCTTGTAGAAGGGTATTTCTAGCATAAACAAAGATCACATGAATTTTTTGGATGGAATTCCTTAAAGAAATGCGGTCATGTGGCATGCCATGATTGCAAGATAGGCTCAAAATGGAAGTAGGGACAAGGCATGTGAATTTTTTGACAATAATGTTTTTATAGACATGTATGCAAAATGTGATAGCATTGACAAGCTAGTGAGATCACTAGCTCGCCAATGCGGTAGGGTTGACAAGGTAGGGGCGACATGAAAAAATCACCATGAGATCCCATTTCTATGAGGATTGTTTTCATGCTACCCCTCCTTACCCTACTGCATTGGCACTAGCTTATCGTCACCCATTCAACAATTCTATGAAATTTTGATCCTATGATCAATCATGGCATGCACGAGACCACATTTGCTTTAAGCATTGGAATCAAAAATTCATGTGAGCATTAAGAAGCTAGTGATCTCACTGCTTGCCAATGTGGTAGGGTTGACAAGGTAGGGTAGTGTGAAAAAATGCATCATAAAATGGGGTCTCATGATTACATCACTTGAGACCCATTTTATACCTTGCCATGAAATTGCCCAGCTCAATAGTTTCTTTTGCTAGACATGTATATATGAAAACATTATTGTCAAACAATTCACATGCCTTGTTCATGCTTCCATTTTGAGCCTATCTTGCAATCATGGCATGCCACATGACCACATTTATTTAAGGCATTTAATCCAAAAAATCATGAGAGCATTGGAAAGCTAGTGAGCTCACTAGCTTGCCAATGCAGTAGGGTTGACAAGGTACGGGCATCGTGAAAAAATGCATCATAGAAATGGGGTCTCATAGTACATTACCGTGAGACCCCATTTCTATGATGCATTTTTTCATACTGCCCCTAAATTTTCAACCCTACCGCATTGAAAAGCTAGTGAGATCACTAGCTTCTTAATGCTCACATGAATTTTTAGATCCAATGCCTTAAATAAATGTGGTCTTGTGGCATGCCATGATTGCAAGATAGGCTGCACCTTTCCCCATGTTGCTAACTTATCCTTGAATAAAGAGTCTTGAAATAGTCTGGAGAAGGGTTAGAATCCCTTGCAAGTAGACTAATCAAGGAAACATTTAAAATATATCACAACATTAGTGATGAGGTAAATTTAGAATTAGAGAGGAAAACCAAAGTAGATTCAAAGATCTATCAATGTGGGAGGAGTATATTCCAATTTTGTAGAGAGATGTATGGAAAATTTGGTAGCATAGATAATGCAATCAACTATTTGAAAAAATGCACATCACCATGAGACCCCATTTATTTGAGGCATTTCTTCAAATAGCTTATTGCTTTGTTTATGTTGTTTGATAAAATTCTTTCGTAGACATGTATGGAAAATTTGGTAGCATAGACAAGGCAATCAGTTGCTTGGTATAACTATTTGAAAAAATACCTCAATGAGATATGTCCTTGTGGACTAGAATGATTGCAGGATATGCAAAAAATAGATTTATTGAAAGGTCTTTAGAAAATTTCAAGCATATATGCAATTTCTAGGTGTAAAACCAGATTCCACTACATTTTCCAACATCCCCCATGCCTATACCAAAATGAAAGTTTTGGAGAAGGGTATGCACATCCATAGTAAAGGATTGAGAAATTGTGTATTATTATACTTATAACTTTTGTCATATATATGTGTATAGAAAATGTGGAAGCATACACAAGGTAAGTCAATTGTTTAACAAAATGCCTCAAAGAGATGTGGTTTAAAAATGTAATTGGCAAGTGTAAAGAATTGTGTATTTTAAAATGTACATTGACAAGCTAAGATTATAATGACAAAAAAACAATGATCAACATGGAATATTGGTCACATGGAAAATTCAAAGCAAGCCAAAATAGAATAAAAGAAAATATGTAAAGACTTCACATACCTAAAAAACCAGAGTTTTGAATGGAGGAGGTCTACCCAATTATATAGCCTTCGCTTCTTCTTTCTTCAAACTCCTCAACAATTTGAATTTTTCAAAAGCTTATTCCCCTCCAAACTTCAATTGTATATCACTCTTGAATGGAATTTAGACTTGAATTGATATTATATTCCTTTCAACTTGAAAGCTCTACTATTTCATGCAAAGGTGGTGGAAAGATCATGAAAAAGGTGGTGGAATCTGAAAAACTTGCATGCAACTTCACAAAATCATCAAAAAGATTTTTTTGTTGTTGCAACATGTGCATAAACAAGAGAATATGCAGTATCTAGGCCTTGAGATCATGGGTATAATGAGTTTTTTACCATTTTTAGAGCATTAAAAAATGTGCTCACATTATAACGTGAGTGCATTATGTCTTGCTAAACAAATGACCATATCACTACTACTTGAAAATGCACTCGCGTTATGAGAAAGTTGATTTTTTATAGGTTTCTTTTCTCTTTCCTTCTCTCTATCCTCTACCCTTTACCCTTAAACTCTCTACCATCTACCCTCTATCTCTCTCCCACTCCCTCCCTCTCTCTCTCTCAAGTCTCTCCCTCCTAACCTCTCTCCCTCTCTCAACTCTCTCTCTCACTCACTCACTCTTATCTCTATCCCCTCTACCCTCTACCCTTAACCCTTAAATCTCTCTCTCTCTCTCATCTCTCTCTCTCCCACTCACTCACTCCTATCTCTATCCCCTCTATCCTCTACCCTTAACCCTTAACCCTCTACCCTCTATCTCTCTCCCACTCTCTCTCTCTATCAAGTCTCTCTCTAACTCACTCACTCATATCTATATCCCCTCTACCCTCTACCCTTAACCCTTAACCCTCTCTCTCCTACCCCCTCTCCCTCTCTCAAGTCTCTCTCTCTCTCTCTCTCTCTCTCTCTCTCTCTCTCTCATTCATCTCCTCTCTCTCCTCCTCTGCCATCTCTCTCCCCCCTCTCCCTCCTCTCTCTCAAGTCTCTCCCTCCTACCCCCTCTCCCTCTCTCAAGTCTGTCTATCTCACTCACTCACTCCTAAATCTCTCCCCTCTACCCTTAACCCTTAAAACCTTAAACCCTCTACCCTCTACCCTCTATCTCTCTCCCACTCCCTCCCTCTCTCTCTCAAGTCTCTCCCTCCTAGCCCCTATCTCTCTCTCAAGCCTCTCTCCCTCTCTCACTCACTCCTTTGGTGAAATTGGAAATGTAGTGGCCTATTTGAAAAAATGGGTCCAAGAAATGGGGTCTCCCAGTGATGTAAATCACTAGGAGACCCCATTTCTTGGACCCATTTGTTAAAACAGGCCAATACATTGCCAATTTCACCGAATTGGCAATGTATTGGCCTATTTGAAAAAATGGGCCCAAGAAAAGAGGTCTCCCAGTGATTTACATCACTAGGAGACCCCATTTCTTGGACCCATTTTTTCCCACTAGCTTGGCAATTCGGTGAAATTGGCAATGTACTGGCCTGTTTGAAAAAATGGGTCCAAGAAATGGGGATTGAGAGACCCCATTTCTTGGACCCATTTTTTCAAACAAGCCAAGTTCGGTTGCCAATTTCACCGAATTGCCAAGCTAGTGGGCCCTCAACCCTTAACCCTAAACCCTCAACTCCTATACCCTATGTAAACACATAAAATTGACTTAGGCCTGCGAACTCAATTTTCTCATCAATTCCTCTAAACATAATTTGATTATGTCCTTCTGACCAAATTCAACTTTTAATGAAATAATGACCAATTATTTAATTAATTTATCTCTCTTATTCTTCTTGACTATTTAAATAAATCACATTTATTTAAATATGCCACTAATGTCTAAAGTCCTCTTTAAATTAAATAAATTATTAAATTAATTTAATACACTATTCCCACTTGATTATTTAAATAAATAAATTTTATTTAAATATGTCTCTAATGTTAAAGTCTTCTCATAATTAGATAAATCCTCCACAATTTATTTAATTATTAACCCACTTCTTCCACAATTAAATAATTTAAAATTAATTATTTAATTGTCTCATTTAATTCATTTCTAAATTTAAATAAAAATCATTTATTTAAATTTCTCTCTCTTCAAGTAAATAATTTAATTATTATTTACTGTCACATGACTTCACCATTTTGAATTAAATTAAAATATTAAATTCAAAATAGCATTTCCCTCCACAAATTAAGTAATTTCTAAAAAGACTTGATTTTCTAACTCATTCTTTTTCTAATTACTAAATCTTATCTCACTGTCACACATATTCTCATTCCTTGATTTAATTTCTTAAATTAAATCTTGTCCACTCATTTTGAATTTCACCCTGAAATTGCCCTAACCCTAATTAAGGGGTTGTTATTTTGAATCTTGATCATTGATTCTAGGGCACTTTTCAATCTTTAATTTCATCCGTCCATCCAAAATTGTATTTTCTATAAAATGACAATTTTGTCCTCATTTTGTCATCTATTAATATCTTGAAAACTCTTGCGAATCTTATTCTTGAGTTTAACATTTTCTTGTCTTTTTCATTTAGCCATTTAGTTTTGCATGTAGGATTTTATAATCTCTTGCACGATCATTTGAATCCTTCAACACTTATTTAGGACTAGTCATAATCTAGATTTCTCATCATAATTTGAGGGCAATCTCCTACTTTCAGCAAGTTAGAGGGTGTAATGGAGGTCAGCCATGGAGGATGAAGAACTTGGGTGAGATTGTTTCATTCATTTCTTTGTTTATTCCTTTGCACTTCATTCCTTATTGTGGGTTTTATGTGTTGCATTTAATCTACTAACAAACCTAACAAAAATTACCCTTAGTTACATTGGTGAACCTGACTCCTTTTCAAACACATTTTTTGTAGATTTTCTTACGGTCATTTGTCATTTTTTGTAGGTATAGGTGTATGAAACACCACATCTACCGTTTTCTGCGATGCAAGTACTCTGTTGTGCCACATTTACCTTTGCGAACAATGCAAGTGCTTTGTCGAGCTGCATCTGACTATCCAAGCGATGCATCTAACTATATGAGCGATGCATCTAACTTCTCACGTCGTATTTGACAGAAACCGAGCTATAATTGACTTCTCAACCCACATCTGGAATATAGAATGACACATTTACTTTAGAGAGCCACATTCACTTTGTTGCGACACAATTGACTGGTAAAGAAGTGTTTTCTATTTTTTCCAGATTTCTTATGTTTTTCTACTTCTAGATCAAGGATTATGGGGTTACTAATCTTTGTGTGACAACATGTGTCACGCTAGAGTCTAATCCCTTTTGGTGTTTGTTTTTCTACAATCTAATCAATCAAACAAACAACATGCATTACACTCATGGATTAAAATGAAAACTCACACATTTTCACTGGGCTAAAATAACACAACATGCATGATCATTCATTGGTTTAAAAAGAACAATCATACATTTTCATTGGGTTAAAATGAACTCTTGATTGTCTCACACTACAAACGGTTAAAATGAACCCTTGCTTGTTCACACTGCAAACAGTTAAAATGAACATGTGTCTGATGTGTCTTGTGATCCAGTAATGATCTCCACAGTTTGTTTAAAATTCTCTTTCTCCTTGTGTGATCTGGAGAAACAAAAAGACTAATGAGTTGGTTACTATATCACCCATCCACATTTCAATTTGGGCTTAAAATGAACAATTTGGCTAGTGTGAGATTAGTACATGGTGTGTGTTCTTTCTTCATTTATGCAAACAAAGATTGATCAAACTATGGGTGGACTAACTCACTTTTGTTTATCTTAGAGGGCCTGCCTGGTGGGAAAAAGTAATCACCCCAGGGAATGACCCAACTAGTAACATGCTAGATGCCAAGTGACTTGTAGCCAGTATATAAGTGTGGGTTCTCGAGGAAAGTTCGAGAATCATGATCACCATTCCGACAAGAAGGGAAGCAATTGTCTCTTGTCACATGGATGGTGCCCCATGAATGGAATGACCGAACTAAAACCCTTGTTCTAGTGTGACCAAAATCCCTTTTCTATTCTTTGGTGCAACAACGGTCGTTGTGAAGGCACCCACATCTTTGCAGTTTTTACTAGAGATGATCAGCTTGCCATGGAAGATTCATGGGGGTTGGAAGCTTGGTTGCCCTGAGAAGTGAGTGCACTATAAGGGGGAACCCATGGGGCCAAGCTTCTGAATTCATCCACTAAGAATATACTATTGGAGTAAAATCCGCACGAGATCCAAAAGAATCCAGTCTTTTCAACCATAGGGATTGTACATGTTTTCTATGTGGTTGTTTTCAAAAAAATTAAGACAATGTGTTTGCCAAGCTTATTCAGACAAAATGAACAAGTCAACATCGTCCTAAAATCTAAAATAACACTTCAAAATTGAAACACATTTCCTGATTTGCCAACATTTTTTTGCCACAAATTAAATTTTGCAATGCATCTACCATTTTAAACCACAATTACTAAATTTTGAGCCACAACTACTCTGTCGAGCCACATTTTCCATCTTAAAAGTTGTAATCACCTATCATACATCGCATTTGTTGCATAAAATGCCACAACTGCTCTGTCAAACCACATTTGCTTGCTAAAACATCGTAATTTCCTTTTTTGTGATGCTTATGCTCTGTTGCAACACATTTGATGTGACACATTTTCCTGTAACTTACCATTTCATTCATTGTCAAGAAACCAAGACTCAACTTGTACATACAAGATTCTAGACATCTTCCTTTGTTGTTTCTGTCCACAAATAGACCAGGAATTGCTCAACTTCCATCATCCTTGAATTAAAGGTTGCATTTTTAGGTTACCATAGGTTTCCATTGCTTTTCCTTAATTGCATTGTTAAGCTTTACCATCATCTTAGGCACTCATTTTATAGATTTTAGGAGTAGATTCCTCACTATCCTTTGTTAAATCTTTTCCTTCAAGAGTAGTTTATCATTGGAAATGATCAAACCATTTCCCTTAGTTATTACCTTTTGTGAACAATTTCCCACTCATTAGTCTAGAGTGGAAACTTCACTTTGTCTTCCTTAGTCCTTTTTACAAGTCCATTGACATTCCCAAATTGAGACATTGCCAAAAATTGGTATGGTTAAGTGTACATCTCCTTAAGCGCATCTTAGAATTATTTTGCATTAGTCTCCTTTGCATTCATTATTCTAAAAAACCCAAAAACAAGTGTCATAACATTTGCATATTTAGGTCATCCTCCATCATCTCCAAAGTTGAGAAAAACTTTTATGTTTGAAACTAGACTATAGAGAAAAAGAAGACTGATGGATTCTTTTGGTCAAGACACCAACCTTTACAGCTTCTCCAATGACATGAATGCCAATACCAACAATGTCCCTAATGACATGAACACAAATTCAAACATGGGAAATTATCTCATTAATCCGTTCAATGAGATGTCCATTCCATCATCTTCACGTAATCCTTTTGAACAATTCATTTGCAGAGATGGGCAAGTCTTTGAGGAAGACATACAAGCTGCTGCCCAAAATCCTGAAGTGGGCTCCTTTGTGGAAGATTTTGTCCTAAATGATTCCACCAGGTATCTAGCTATGCTCCTTGACCAAGGGCCTAAATTTCCAAAAGGATTTGACATCCATACCATAAGAGCAACATCTCCTGAACACACCAATCAAAAAAGCCAATCACATGATGCAAATAATACTTCCATGGGAGCTACCACACAAAATGTCATCAACACCATTAATGCTACCTCCCTTGGTCATACTACCACCCATACTGCAACCAATGCATCCAATATGGTCAACACAATGTCTATTGGGGGATCATCAACCTAGACAAATGCCACATAACAGTTCATCCCTCAAAAAGCATCCATAGTTTCTTCACAAACTATTGGATCAACAATGGGTGTCAACACATCAAACCTCTTTGGGGTATCATCTACTTCTATAGGGGCATCAACAAACCTCCTATTAGGTTCCTCTAATGCAATGGCAACAAACTCATGGCAACAAACGTATGCTTCTCAAGTCCACATGTAGCAGAACATCCCTCGTCAAAACATTCATTTCCTACAACCGCCACATTAGAAAACCCAATTTTCTCACCAACAACAGATGGGTAATCAATCCATACCTATCACCAACATGTGTGATGCTACCAACAACCCAATCGTGGAGGCACTCACACTCAAACTTGTTGCTCTTCAAACATAGGTGGAAACCTTGCAACAATCAAACAAAAAGCTTTACATGTCATATGACCTATGTCCATAGCCGTTTGAAACAACCTTGGATATGCCACCATTTCCCTAAATACAAAGGCAAGACAAATCCCATTGAACATATCCGAGAATTCACTACCAATTGCATGGAAATTTCCTATGAACACACCTATTTAATGAGACTCTTCACTAGGAGTCTCGTAGGGAATGTACTAGAGTGGCTCACACAATTGCCTAAAGGAATCAAATCATGGGATGAATTAGCAAACACATTTTATTGAAAAATACGCCTATAACATTGATACAAACATTGACATTGCATATTTATACAAGCTCACTCAAGAGGAAATAGGTGAGACTTTTATCCCATTCTTTCAAAGATGGAGAACTCTAGCAAGTTGATGTCCTGTGGAGATACCTGAAAAGGAAAAAGTCACAATGTTTGTACAAAATCTCCTCGGCCCGCTAAGATATGGCTTACAATTCCATTGTTGCACCACCTTTATTGATCTTGTTGAAAAAGGTGTCCAACTTGAAAAAGCCTTACTTGCCAAAGGAAAACTTAAGTATGGCAGAAAAAGAATCAACACTACCACAAACACCAACCCAAGTGCTTCCAATGACAAAAACAAATATTGGGTTAAAAATAAACATATCACCAATGGTGGCGTGGTCGATGTGGAAACAATCAACACAATAGGTCATGTACTCACAATCAAAGGAGTGCAAACTCAAAATGCACCTATAACTGCACCGACACCAACTGCTAATGCCATTCAAAACAATCCTTCTCAATCGAACCAAAGAAAACCTCGTCTAACCAAGCAATTCCCAAAATGCATATACACCCCTTTGGGTGAACCCATCAAAGTTGTCCTAAAGAAATTCATCCAAAATGGCGTCATAACTTTGGAAGAACCTATATCATATGATCCTAGTCAGTATAAACCATCATGGTGGGATGATAATTCATTTTGTGACTACCACCATGTTAAAGGGCATAAAACTTCCTCTTGTCGCCAACTCAAAAATATTGTCCAAGATATAATTGAAAACCACACCATTGAGTTAGGAGGTCAATTGTTTGCATCTAATGTAGACCATCCCATTCATAAGAACCCACTGCAAGACCATGGTTTAGGTAACCCCTCCTTGTCTGGCACAAAGAATAATAAAAATCAAGCCAATTACGCATGTGCCTCCTACAACTATACCGATGGTACTGTCATTAATAATCTTCGTGTTGCTAATGAAGATAAATGTGTCAATACCATCACTATTAAAAAGACCCTGAAATGTAATGTCACTACATGCAAAGGCAAGGTCACCATCCCAAGCCCTTCTACTCATCAACCTAAAATTACCATACTAGGCCCTTTTTCCAAGAAGTTAATACCCAATCCAAAGTTCAACCTTATCAAGTAATTAAATAAGATCGCTGCCCAAATTTCCATCCTAGAATTACTCCACATTTTTCCAGTGCATAAGGCCATATTAGATAAATTTTGGCAAGAGTCCTCCATCCCAAACAATATTTATGTCAATCATTTTGAAACTATGGTTGGATATTTGACTTCACCCCACCACATTACCTTTTCAGATCTTGACTACTCCTCACCTAAGCCATCTCATAACGATGCCCTACATATTGAGGTTTTCATCCATAAGCATAAGGTTAGATGAGTCCTAATAGATGACGACACGAGATTGAACATCTGCTCTTTAAAATTGTTTAAGGATCTCGGCTTCTCTGATGCATGTGTAGATGCTACTAAGAGTATTGTGATAAATGCATATGATGATGAGGAGCATTCTTCTAAAGGCATCATCACACTCCTAATTTGTGTGGGACCAGTTATCATAGAAACCACATGTCAAGTCCTAGATCAATATATACATTACAATATCTTACTTAGTCGCCCATGGATTCATGCCTTAAAGGTCATCCCCTCCACCTACCACCTATGTCTAAAGTTCCCTTTTGATGGCACCGAAATTACTATACCAGGAGATCTTGATCCTTTTCAATATTGCACCAACTTGAGAGCTACTATCAAGCATCAATTCCCTATCAATCAAGAGGCTTCAACATCCATGTCCTCTAAATACATCAACCCATCCATGCTTACCATGTCATCCATATCCACTTCTTCAACTTCCGCCGCACCATCCTCCTCAACCTCCATACCAAGTACTGACTTTAAGATCTAGGACATGGGTTGTGGAGAATTCAAATTGAATATGGCTTACTGTATCACCACAATACCTCAGACACCTAAATTCTATGGTCGACCTTGTAGCACAATAGAGCCTAAGAAGACTTTCAAGGTTCCTCCAAAGACGATATTCACATTATGGGGAGACATGAATAATGAGGACATTTCAGAATTATCTACTTGGATCTACAAGGACCCAATGGAATTACCCCCATTACCAGTAAAAGATTATGGCAAAGGATATGAGATATACAAGGCTCGTGGTTTTGATGGAACTAGTGGACTAGGACCAAGCAGCAGTGGCAGGAGAGAGCCTATCATTCCTTCTTCGAGACCAAACTATCTAGGGCTAGGGTTTGACCAACTTGAAATCGATGATCGACGTACCTATCTACTTTCGGGTAAGGATGTAACGATTTCTAAAAGTGTCGAGACATGTGAAGACTCCCCTATTGAAACTAACTCTCATGAATGGGAATGGGGATCTAATAGAACCCTGAGTGATTATGATATTGATAAATTATTCCTAGAACCTGACCAACTCCGTTTTGAGGAAAGATTCAGCCAAATGTACAACATTGATCCTATAGATCATCATTCTAAACATAAAGAATGGGTAAGCATCCCTTGGTACCCAAATGAGCATAAAATGTCACCGAAAACATTTGCATCATCCCACCCCATTCTCGAGCCCACCCAGAAGCTTGACATGTCTAAATAGACTAAACATGCCTTTGAATTACCTTCAATTGATCATGATGTTGATCCATTTATCCCATATTATGACCAGGAGCATAACTCATCTGACTAGGAAAGTGAAGTTGACAATTTTTCCTTCACACTTGAGGCTTCCATTTGCATGCTTTCTCCATCCTCCCCCTCCTTTACCAACACTGATGATGGGATTTCCCTTGTCTACCCACAACTCATTGACTAGGACCAACATGACCCGCCTGCCATGGATATTTTCAGAATGACGAGGCCATTGCAGAATTCATGGGACTCCGTGAGGGCATACCAAGTGGGGATCACAAGGTAGGATTCTCTATAAATCTAGATTATGCAACATACTTTGGGGAGACTGTGCAATCCTCCAGTTGCAAAAATATTAAAAATAAAACAAAAAAGAAATGTCTTTAGGTGAAAACCGCAAGGCACCTTCTAAGAATACAATAGTAAAAATAAAGGACGCATCCGAAGGTGAAAACCTCCTTGAGGCACCTAAGGATGGAGGATTGGAATTTCTTCCTGTAACATAGGAAAAATCGACAATGCTTATTGAAGACACCATAGAGGTTAACATAGCTACACCAGAGAATCCCAAAATGGTTCTCTTTATCGCATCATTGATAGAAGAAGAAAAAGATGAATTCCAACAATTCTTCACATAAAGGAAAGTTAACTTCACATGGTCATATGCCAACATGCTAGGTCTGGATCGAGAGTTAGTATTGCATCATCTTACTTTAATCCCAGGTATCAAACTAGTCAAAACAGAAATTGTGGAAGATGAATCCATAGATTGCACTACTTGAGAAGGCTGAACTTAAAAAGTTACTGGATGCTGGATTCATAAGATCAATAGATTATGCTGACTAGATTTCCAATATTGTCTCTATCACAAAGCCAAATGGACAGATCCACATTTTTGCGGACTTCAGAGATTTAAATAAGGCCTATCCAAAATATGATTTCCCATTACCAAACATAGACATTATTGTTGATCTCACTGCAGGATATGAGATGTTGTCCCTCATGGATGGTTTCTCGGGCTACAATCAAATACGCATCACCCCCGAGGATCAGCACAAAATGACATTTACATGCCCATGGGGAACATACTATTAGAATGTCATGCCTTTCGGCTTAAAGAATGTAGGTGCCACATACTAGAGAGCAATGACAACAATATTCCATGATCTCATGTATACCTTAATGGAAGATTATGTAGAAAACCTCTTGGCCAAATCTTTGACATGGAAAGACTATATCTAGGTCCTGGAAAAAATCTTTAGCTGGCTAGAAGAATACAAGTTTCGTTTGAACCCAAAGAAATATGTTTTTGAGGTTACTTCAGGGAAATTATTGGGCTACATAGTTTCAAAAAGTGGCATAGAAGTTGATCTTGCAAAAGTAAAAGCAATTTTAAATATGCCTCCACCAAAAGGAATCAGTGAGCTAAGGACACTACAGGGCAGATTACAGTCCATCTGATGGTTCATTGCATAGCTAGCAGACAAATGTCAACCATTTCAGTACCTATTGCACAAAATTATTCCATTTGTGTGGATAGATAAATGTCAAACAACCTTCCAATAAATAAAATAATATCTATTGACACCACCTATCTTAATGCCTCCCATTGAAGGAAAACCATTGATCTTGTATGTATCTGCATTCACCAACACACTAGAGGCATTATTGGCACAAAATGACTGAAGAAAAAGAAAGAGCCATATGCTACATCAGTCGCACACTAATAGGATATGAACTCAATTACACATCCATCAAATGCACATGCCTTGTAGTTGTCTTTCTGGCCCAGAAATTAAGACATTACATGCTAAATCACCAAACACAGTTGGTAGAAAAGATTGATCCACTAAAGTATCTTCTAAGTTGGGCAACATTGACATGTCAATTGGCAAAGTGGGTCATGATTTTGAGTGAATACGACATACAATATGTTGAGCGCAAGGCAATAAAAGGACAAGTAATAGCTGATCAACTTGCAGATGCACCCATCCAAGGAACTCATCCATTGATAACTAATTTTCCTAATGATTCTATCTTTCATGCGAAACCTACATCACCTTGGAAACTGTATTTTGATGGGTCTCATATTGGTCACGGCTCAAGAGCTGGTATCTTGTTCATCACAGCGCAAGGGGATTCCATTCCTAAGGTATTCTAGATCACCTTTCCTTGTACTAATAACATTGCAAAATATGAAGCACTGATCACAGGACTCAAAATGGCAATTAAATGGAAAATTTAGACACTACTAGTATTCGGGGATTTTCAGTTAGTTATCAACCAAGTGAATGATGATTATGAAAAAAATGATGAAAATTTGCTTCCCTAAAAGTAAATGGTGGATAGATTTCTGACCTATTTCAAATTGATTTCCTTTGAAAAATCTCTAAAGTACAAAACAAGGCTACTAATGCAATGGAAACTATTGGATCTCTCTTGGACATCCCCAAAAATGTGTCACAATTTGACTTCTTAGTGGAACAACTGTTGATGCTCGCATACGATGTTCCAGAAGAAATGGTTTGTGAACTTATTGGTCGCAACTCACCTTGGTACCAGGACATCTATGATTATCTGAAGTCCCAAACCCTTTGACCCAACTTATCCAATAATCAACGCAAATCCTTCATCCAAAAAGCCACTCAATACACCATCATCAGTGACACTCTCTACCACCGTAGCTTTGACAATACCCTTCTTTGTTGTCTTGACACTGATGAAGCTCACACAACTTTACGTGAGGTACATGAGGGTATATGTGGATCTCATTCGAGTGGAAGCTAGAAAATTCACCAGACTGGGGTAGTACTGGCTGACACTAGAAAAAGATGCTCTTTAGTTTGTCAGAACATGTCAGAAATGCCAAGTACACAATGAACTAATCCATGCACCTACACAAGAGCTAAGACCAATCACTTCTGCATGGCCCTTCGCACAATGGGGACTCGACCTTGTGGGAAAAATCCATCCATCCTCCTCCAATGGCCATAAGTTCATCATTACTACCACTGAGTACTTTGCTAAGTGGATCGAAGCTGTCCCCCTTGCTTACATCACCAGTAAGTAGATTTAAAATTTTATCCTTAATTACATCATCTTCTAGTATGGTGTTACACAATCCATCATCACAAATAATAGTCATTCACTCAAAAATCAAGACGTTCGTGAACTATGTGAGAGATTCCATATCCAACACCATTTCTCCACACCATATTATCCACAAGGCAATGGTCAAGTTGAGGCGTCAAATAAAACAATTCTTCACATTCTTAAGAAGATTGTCAATGGCGCTAGCCAAGATTGGCATCTACAACTCAATCCTTCCTTATGGGCCTACCGTAGCATCATGCACACACCCACTAGAGCCACTCCATGTTCTTTGGTCTATGGATCTGAAGCTATATTTCCCATCGAGGTCAAAATTCCTTCTCTTTGAGTCTCTTTGAAGGGAATGATCAATGACGAAGAATACATATAGTCTTGCCTGTATGAACTAGAAATGCTAGAAGAAAGAAGACATAATGCCTTGAACCACTTATAGGCATATCAAAATCATCTTTGTAGGAGCTATAACAAAAAAGTGATAGCCATAAAATTTGAAATTGGTGACTTGGTCCTCATGGAAAATCCAAGAAATCAAGTTGATTATGAGAAGCCTGGAAAGTTTGACCCTAATTGGCTCGGTCCTTATATCATTACTGCAACATTCAGTTCTAGAGCATATTAGTTAGCCACACTTGATAGAGAATAGTTAACATAACCTATCAACAACCTACATCTATGAAAGTTCTACGCATAGCATCAAAGAACTTGGTTGAAACATTAAAAATACAAAAAATTGAAAAATCAAGAAAAAAATCGTCACCTTGATGAAAACTTGGCAAACAGGCATCTTGGTGATACCAAAAAAATAAAAAAAAGGAAAAAATAGTAAAAAGAAATAAATTCGACCAAAAGTGAACTTGGAAAACATGCGCTTTGGATAAGTACCATGGTGAAAACTTGGTAAACAGGCGCCATGAATAGTCAATCATTGCTCTGTCATCTACTATTACTCCAATCGACTTTCATCCACTTTGCATAACCACAACATCTTGAAATTCATGACATTTGCCATCAGTCCTGTAATTTTCGTCCATGCCTAGTGGTGGTTGACATCACACCTTGCATATCCTTGCCTTTTATCCCACGTATGCCCTTTTCCATGTCATTCTATATAGGTAATCCTTGAACTACCAGGGGGTAATACCTTTATCATTCGACTACAGTGGGTATCGCACATGGTCCTACATTAGTAAAAATTCCTTAAAATGAGAAAAAGTTCAAAAAAAAGTCATAAAAATAAAAAAAAGTCTTGAAAAAAGATCTAAAAAATCATAAAAAGTCTTGAAAAAAGTCCTAAAAATCAGAAAATGTCTTGAAGAAAACATAAAAACATTCGAAAAGTGTCAAAAATCTCAAAACAAATTCAATGCTTGTCCCATCATTCCTATCAATCACGTCAGTCAATCTTTGTCCTGGTCTGAACTACGTTGTCTCTACACATTTGTTATGTAGGCAGGATTCATCATTGAATCCACGAGACAGGTCTATCTTTTTAGGTTTGTCACAATAAAATCATGACTCAATCTTATGTCCCTCGGGCAAATTCATTGGTCATGTCGAACTATGAGGTCTCTGAGAGCATGGCGTAGGCAAGGCCATGAACCGATGAGCCCCTGAGGCCGCACTAGGTAGTCCATTAGGCTTCATGGCACCACACTTTCACACATGTCAAATATCTTCAAGTCAATCAAATTGTCCCTCAATTCTAAACAGGCAATCTATCATCAAACTTTAACAAATCCTTTTGATCAATCAAACCTACATGTTAGCAATGGCATATCATCAAATCTGTCATCTAGTCAAATTCTATCAAGGCAAGTCAACCTATTAATCACAGTTCTTCCTCAGATGTGTCCTTTTGAGGAATAACTTTCGTCATTTATTAATGCTTTTGGATGTGTCTTTCCTAAGCATCATCATTATCATCTGGAATTTTGATGGATTCTCTTGATCTCAAGCATCGATCCTCTTGACATCAACTCCATTTAGGATGTGTCCTTCCTGAATCTAGCATCACTCGATATTTGGCAACCTAGACCCCGTCAACCTTGGCATTTTGACATTAAAACACTTGACATTTTGAACACTTGACATTCTGTTCACTTGGCAAACACTTGGCAAACATTATTTATCTTTTGATAGTTATCATGATATTAGTTCCGAGGTGCCATGACATATCATGATGATCATCCTTGTCCTTTTGATCATCTTGCTACTAGTTTCTTGAGGATGTCCTGACTTCAGGATTTAGAGGAGCAACAACGTAGTACGGTGGTCATTTTTTTCTTTTATTGACTTTCATGTGGCTAGTTTCTCGAGGATGTCCTAACATCAGGATTTAGAGAAGCAATGACATTTCATGATTAGTCTTTTCTATTTGTGGTTGGTTATGACAGAATAACTTGGAACAATTGTGTTCCTTGTTTGTGACTGTTTGTTCTATGTGATGGTTCGACCTTGCACAATATTGATCTATGTCATATCATAGTGTTTTTTGGCCATTACGACATTCCACCCAATGATGATTAAGAGCAAAAACTATTATAGTACTATGGCAATTGTTGAAGGATTCTTGTTTCCTCACTAACATCCATCTCTATCTTCTCTTCTCTCATTCTCTAATGATATCTTGTGACACACAAAAACATAGTTGCATACATGAACATAAGAGAATTTCATTATCACATTTCACATTTGCATACATCAAATTCATAATAATATCGACATTCACATTGCATGACACACGAGTTTATCATTTACATCCATCCATCTTGTATTCATAAAATCATCATTTGCATTAACGTATAGACATCATAATCATCATTTGCATATAGGAATCATATCATCATACATAGCATAATGCATACATACATGAGCATATCCATAACTACATCCATAATCATAAAGCACAACATTCATACATCTCATAATATATTAATGCATCCATCTCATCATATAGAATACCATAATCATCAGCATATAAAATAGAAAATCATGACATATAAGGATAAAGCCATCATCATTAATAATATCACATCACATAAATCATACAACATCATAACACATAGCATCATAAAACAAGGCATGTAGTCTGCATCAAGATCATCTCATATATATATCTCAAAAAAATAAAAATGTCACAGGATAGAATCAGGAGGAATCCCAAAAATGTAGCTCGCAGGCTTGAAAGTCAACATATAAAATGTCTCATAGCTATAAAGAAGTATAAACCCTAAGTCATGCCCTCTCCATCTCGTGGAGGTGAACCATGGGGTGATTGCTACTGACTCATCAGCTGAATTTTAACCTGAATGGGTGAGGTAATAGGAGCCTAACATCCTGAGGGGTCAGTAGTTGGAGGTTGCCTCTGCTCTAGGTAGTGTCCTGAAGACATTGATTTGTGGTTATGCCCTGACTTGTGGCTATGACCTGATGAATGTCTGTGTGAGCTATGTGATCGATGACCTAATGAATTCTTGGATGAGGTGGACCCATCAGCACTAGTGTGGCTACTGCTATGTGATCTACTACTACTATGGGTCTAGGTACCACTTCTTGTCTTGCTGTATGATTGAGATAAACATGGGTCCCATCTCTTGGGTGGCATGACCTGCTCATATAGTAACCTGTACCTACCTCTGCTCTTGCTCATCTTGGCCAACTCTCTAGCCATGTCGCCTGTAGGTCCTATGCACAACTGTGCAAACTCCTTGACCCATCTCTCGACCTCCTCCTGTCAAATCACAGTATGATATCTGTCCACCCGCACTATCTCTAACTCTGCCGCTAGGGCCTTGTTTTGAGACAAGGCCGTATCTAGTCTTCTCTAAAGGTCAGACACTCTCTTAGCAGTAGTAGCATTTATAGGAAGAATAGGTGGCCTATCCCCCTCCTCCTCCCCATCAATCATTATCTCCCTCAGCATCCTCTCTGCCTGACCCTCCCCCTCCTCATCCTCCTCATCTCTCTCCTCCTCCCTTGTAACCTCCTCAACATCAATATCTAGTGGATGGTGCTCTGCAAAGATATCCCCCTCTCTCAGCCCCTCCCCCTCTGCTCTAGCCTTTGCCTCTCTCCCCCGACCTTTGCCTCCTCCTCTGCACTGACCTCCACCTTCTCCTCTACTCTAGCCTCTACCTCCTACCTGCTTGGCTTCTCTCCCTCCTCACCCTCCTCCCTAATGGGTGAAAATGGTGCTCCACCCACCCGCTATCTCACTCTCCTAGGATGCCTCAGCCCTCCATCACCCCTCCTCCTCCTCTTGCCCCTACCATCACCACCATCATCCCCACCTCCACCACCTTCGTCATCTCCCCCACCTCTCCCACCATCACCCCGACTGCCATCTCTCCCACCATCCCTCCCCTACCCACCATCTCTCCCTCCCCACCCTCCTCTCCACACCCATGGAATGAATGATTGATGATAAATCAGTGCGGGACCATCTCGATTTATCAAGGGAATAGGCCTATGAATCTGCCACCAGGCATCATACTCAGTCAATGTCCTTGCATCTGGTAGCCCTTCGCTCCATCCCCACCACTGTGCAACCATCCCATCAATCTTCTGCTCTACCAGGCTCACTGCTATAGGTGGCCCCCATATGGTCTCTTTGGAGGACCACGCATACTCGGTCATCCCCACAGGCACACCCTGCTACTCCCCAAACTATCGTAGTACCTGTTGGGGTAGGTACATCTCAATAATTCTCTAACTCTACACAGTCTACCCAATCAAATGCCTGAATTGTTTGCACAAAGAAAGATCACCATCCTCATCCGACCACTAGCCACAATCTCTAAAATGCCTCCACACAAAACCCATCAGTGTGTCAATCTTGTGATGGTAGTACCCTATATCTCCTACTCGGGTCTGGGTAATTGAACCTGCATAAAGATACACATAGGGCATACCCTTGCCCAATTGCTGAATCTAAACCGATGGTCAAAAAATGGGAATGTGCTTCCATGCCCAGATCATCAATAGTGTGGTCCCAAGCTAATACTCTGGCCCTCTTGATAGGCCACCTCATGGAACTGGTGGCATAGCATTCCCAATAAACACGACCCCCAAGCAAACACGGTCCTGTCTCTACACATCCACACTAGAACATGCCCCCATCCTATGAGGAATTCATGCCCACGATAATCTAGTATAAGGATTGGTGATCAAAGTCATCAGCATGGCATCCCACCGAGGATAGTGATCAGCCAAAAACTCCCAACCAATCTCATATCCGTGAATCCCCAAACCGACATCATCTATAACCTAATACATCTCTCCTAGGGCTTGTCACCCTCTACGTGGATCATAAACTACTCACGCCCCACTGATCGAGATGCACAAAATATTTTACACATCCTCTAAAGTCACAATGGCCTCTCTTGTGGGTAGATGGAAGGAGTATGTCTCTGAATTCCACCTCTTGCACAATGATGTTAGTAATCCCCTGTTTTCCCGAATAATGGGCATGTAGGTGACACAATAGAGGCCTAGTCTCATCAATCGTTGTCGCTCCCGATCTCCCAACCGAACTCTGAATTATTATTTATTGTCACATGACTTCAAGACTTCAACATTTTGAATTAAATTAAAATATTAAATTCAAAATAGCATTTCCTTGCATAAATTAAGATTTCTAAAATGACTTGATTTTTTAACTCATTATTTTTCTACTTACTAAATCTTATCTCACTGTCACACATATTCTCATTCCTTGATTTAATTTCTTAATTTAAATCTTGTCCATTCATTTTGAATTTCACCCTAAAATTTCCCTAACCCTAATTAAGGGGTTGTTATTTTGAATCTTGATCATTGATTCTAGGGCACTTCTCAATCTTTAATGTCATCCATCCATCCAAAATTACATTTTCTATAAAATGGCAATTTTATCATCTCTTAATATCTTGAAAACTCTTGTGAATCTTATTCTTGAAATTCTTAAGTTTAGCATTTTCTTGTCTTTGTCATTTAGCCATTTAGTTTTGCATGTAGGATTTTACATTCTCTTGCACAATCATTTGAATCCTTCAACACTTGTTTAGGACTAGTCACAATCTAGATTGCTCATCATAATCTGAGGGCAATCTCCTGCTTTCAACAAGTTAGAAGGTGTAATGGAGGTCAGCCATGGAGGATGAAGAACTTGGGTGAGATTGTTTCATTCATTTCTTTATTTATTCCTTTGCACTCCATTATTTATTGTGGGTTTTATATGTGTTTCATTTAATTTGCTAACAAACCTAAAAAAAATTACCCTTAGTTACACCCTCTACCCTATACATTGGACCATAAACCCTAATCCTTCAACCATATACCCTCAAACCTATACCTTAAACCATCTACCCTTAAACCATAAACCCTTAAACCTTCTACCCTATACCCTCAACCCTAATCCTTCAACCCTCAACCCTAAACACTAAACCCTCAACCCTTAGCCCTTAAACCCTAAACCCTTAAACCCTCTACCCTCTACCCTCAACCCAATACCCTCTTCCCTCAACCCGAATACCCTTAAACCCAAGTAAACTATCTACCCTAATCCCTCAACCCTCAACCCTTAATTCCTCAACCCTTAAACCCTCTACCCTCTACCCTCTACCCTCAACCCTTACACACTAATCCATCAACCCCTATACCCTCTACCCTATACATTGGACCCTCAACCCTAATCCCTTAACCTTATACCCTCAACCTTCTACCCTCAACCCTCAACCCTCAACCCTCTACCCTCTACCCTATACATTAAGCCCTCTACCCTTAATCCCTAAACCCTCAACCCCTATACCCTCTACCCTATATGTTGGACCCTCAACCCTAATCCTTCAACCATATACCCTCAAACCTATACCCTAAACCCTCTACCCTCAACCCTTAACCCTCAACCCTAAACCCTTAAACCCTTTACCATCTAACCTCAACCCAATACCCTCTACCCTCAACCCTAATACCCTTAAACCCAAGTAAAATCTCTACCCTAATCCCTCAACCCTCAACCCTTAATCCCTCAACCCTTAATCCCTCAACCCTTAAACACTCAACCCTATACCCTCTACCCTATATGTTGGACCCTGAACCCTAATCCTTCAACCATATACCCTCAACCCTTAACCCTCAACCCTAAACCCTTAAACTTTCTACCCTCTACCCTCAACCCTAATCCCTCAACCCTATACCCTCAACCCTATACCCTCAACCATCAACCCTATAGTTCCTCAATACTATACCCTCAATTCTCAACCCCCTGTCATATACATTGGATCCTCAACCCTCATACATCTTTGTCCCTCCCTCCTCTTCTCTCCTTCTCTCTATCTCACTTCTCCCTCCATCCATCCCTCACTCTCTACCCTAATCCCTCAACCCTAATCCCTCAACCCTCAGCCCTTAAACCCTAAACCCTTAAACCCTCTACCCTCTACCCTCAACCCAATACCCTCTACCCTCTACCCTAATACCCTTAAACCCAAGTAAACTCTCTACCATAATCCCTCAACCCTCAACCCTTAATCCCACAACACTTAAACCCTTAACCCTCTACCCTCTACCCTCAACCATCAACCCTTAAACCCTAATCCCTCAACCCCTATACCCTCTACCCTATACATTGGACCCTCAACCCTATACCCTAAACCCTCTACCCTCAACCTTAAACCATCAACCCTCAACCCTTAAACTCTCTACCCTCTACCCTCTACCCTCTACCCTATACATTAAACCCTCAACCCTTAATTCTCAACCCTCAACCCTTAATCCCTCAACCCTCAACCCTTAAACCCTATACCCTCAACCCCTATACCCTCTACCCTATAAATTGGACCCTCAACCCTAATCCCTCAACCCTATACCCTCAACCCTCAACCCTCAACCTTAAACCCTCAAACCTCAACCCTTAAACCCTAAACCCTTAAACTTTCAACCCTCTACCCTCTACCCCATACATTAAACCCTCAACCCTCAATTCTCAACCATCAACCCTTAATCCCTCAACCCTAACCCTTAAACCCTAAACCCTCAACCTCTATACCCTCTACCTTATATGTTGGAACCTCAACCCTAATCCTTTAACCATATACCCTCAAACCTATACCCTAAATTCTCTATCGTCAACCCTTAACCCTCAATCCTAAATCGTTAAACCTTCTACCCTCTATCCTCAACCCTAATCCCTCAACCCTATACCCTCAACCCAATACCCTAAACCATCAATCCTATACCCTCAATTCTCAACCCTCTACCCTATACATTGGATCATCAACCCTCATATATATCTATCCCCCCTCCTCTTCTCTCCTTCTCTCTATGTCACTTCTCTCTCCATCTCTCCCTCCAGTCAAAACCTCCCTCTCTACCCTAATCCCTCAACCTATACCCTTAACCCTTAAACCCTTAAAACACTCAACCCTAAACCCTAAACCCTCATCCCTTAAACCCCAAACCCTTAAACCCTCTACCCTCAACCCGATACCCTCTACCTTCATCTCTAATCCCTCAACCCTAATACCGTTAAACCCAATTAAACTCTCTACCCTAATCCCTCAACCCTCAACCATTAATCCCTCAACCCTTAAACCCTGTACGCTCTACCCTCTACCCTCTACTCTCTACCCTCTACTCTTAAAACCTAATCCCTCAACCCCTATACACTCTACCCTATACATTAGACCCTCAACCCTAATCCTTCAACCCCATACCCTCAACCCTCTACCCTGAACCTTAAACCCTCAACCCTCAACCCTTAAACCCTCTACCCTCTACCCTCTACCTTATACATTAAACCCTCAACCCTAAATTCTCAACCCTCAACCGTTAATCCCTCAACCCTTAACCCTTAAACCCTAAACCCTCAACCCCTAAACCCTCAACCTCTATACCCTCAACCCTATATGTTGGACCCTCAACCGTAATCCTTCAACCATATACCCTCAAACCTATACCCTAAACCCTGTACCCTCAGCCCTTAACCCTCAAACCTAAACCCTTAAACCCTAAACCCTTAAACCTTCTACCCTCTACCCTCAACCCAATACCCTAAACCATCAACCCTATACCCTCAATTCTCAACCCTCTACCCTATACATTGGATCTCAACCCTCATATATCTTTGTCCCTCCCTCCTCTTCTCTCCTTATCTCTATCTCACTTCTCCCTCCATCTCTCCCTCCATCCATCCCTCCTTCTCTACCCTAATCCCTCAACCCTATACCCTGAACCCTTAAACACTCAACCCTAAACCCTAAACCCTAAACCCTTAGCCCTTAAATTATAAACCTTTAAATCCTCTACCCTCTACCCTCAACTCGATACTCTCTACCCTTAACCCTAATCCCTCAACCCTCAACCCTTAATCCCTCAACCCTTAAAACCTCTACCCTCAACCCTCAAACCTCAACCCTCAACCCTCAACCCTCAACCCTCAACCCTCAACCTTTGAACCCTAATCCCTCAACCCTATATCCTTAATCCTATACCCTCAACCTTAAACTGTCAACCATCAACCCTTAAACCCTCTACCTTATACATGAAACCCTCAACCCTTAATTCTCAACCCTCGACCCTTTATCCCTCAACCCTCAACCCTTAAACCCTAAACCATCAAAAGCTATACTCTCTACCCCATACATTGGACCCTCAACCTAATCCTTCAATTGTATACCCTCAAACCTAAACCCTAAACCCTAAATCCTCTACCCTTAACACTAAACCCTCAACCCTAAACCCTCAACCCTAAACACTTTTACCCTAAACCCTTAATCCTTTTACCCTCTACTCTAAACCCAATATCCTCTACCCTCAACCTTAATCCCTCAACCCTATACCCTCAACCCTCATCCCTTTCTCTCTATCTATACATCTCACCTCTCTCTCCCTCCCTCTCTCCTACCATCTCTAATTGTCTCTATCTAGCCTCTCCCTCTTTCTATGTACCTCTCGCTCAATCATTCCCTACCACTCTCTTTCACTCTCTCTCTCTATCCCTCTCTCTATCTCCCTCCCACTACCTTTCCATCACTCCTCCTCTCCGACTCCATCTCTCTCCCTATCTCTTAGTTCTCTCCCTCCCACCCCCTCTCTCTTAGGTCTCTCCCTCTAGCACCCTACCTAGGTAACTCTCTCTCTATCTCTCTATCTCTCTATCTCTCCCCCCTCTCTATCTATCCCTCCCACCCTACCTAGATAAATCCATCTCACTCCACCCCCCTCTCTCTCCCTTTCTCTCAAGTCACTCCCTCCCACACCCTCTCCCCTCTCTTAGGTCTCTCACTCTCACAATCCCTCTCTCTCCCACTTCCTCTCTCTCACACTCCATCTCACTACCTATCTCTCAAGTCTCTCCCTCTCACCCCCCCTCACACTATCAAGTCTCTCCCTCTAGCACCCTACCTACATAACTCTCTCTCCCCCCCTCTCTCTCTCCCTCTCTCTCCCACACTCCCAACCTCTCTCTCTCTCTCTCTCCCTCTATCCCTCCCACCCTACCTAGCTAAGTCCCTCTCACTCCAACCCCTTATCTCCCACTCCTCTCTCTTAGTCTCTCCCTCTCTCAAGACTCTCTCATTACCTCTCTACCTCTCTCTCTCTCTCAGGTCTCTCCATCCCTCTCCTCCCACCCTACCTAGATAACTCTCTCTCTCTCTCTCTCTCTCTCTTAAAATTCTCCCTCCCTCTAAAGATATATATAAATACATACATACAATCATAATACATATGCACATACAATCCTACATACATACAAGCATACATGTACATATATGCATATAATTTGCATACATACATACATGCATTGATACATACATACATACATACAAGCATACATACATACATACAAGCATGTATACATACATACATACATACATACATACATACAAGCATGCATACATACAAGCATAAACGTGCATACAAACATACAAATATATAAACATACATTCAATAGAGTAGCATTTAACATAAAGCAAAACATAATGCGAGCATGTTATAACATGCGCTAACGTTATGTCTTGCTAGACATGTCTCGCATAGACACAAAAACCATGTCAAAACTAAGATATAGCACGAGCGCATTATAACGTGCTCGCGTTATATCTTGCTTTGGGAACCCCTAAGCCTTGGGGTTGGCATTTGTCTTGGAATACCAACCCAAAGGCTTGGAGGGCCTTCCCAACTACCAGATACTTGTTTTTGCAAATTCTCCAATATTTTACATAATTGGGTTCATGCTCACCAATGGGATTGTACGTGTTTCAATGTCGAACAAATCGAACACCTGGGTATTGTTAGGCTCTCTCTTAGCTATCCAGTGGCCATTTAAGCCCCTTTTTTGCCCGCACCCACCCCCCCCACCCCCCCCATTCAAGAGTATTTCTAAGGCATTCAATGACATAATTACAAAAGATTATTGTAGCAATCAAGATTCATTTCATCAAATATTTAGTGCATCATGCATATTGTTTGAGCTAATGTGGTGATGTAGTGTTCAAGATCTAATCAAGCATATCAAAGGCATTGTTTCACATCAAGTTTCATGATCGAGATCTACATTCATTTAGGCCACTTCATGCTAAATTTAAGATTTATGATCCAAGCTTTCAATTAAGGATTGGTGAGTTGTGACATTGCATTTGTTCATTCATCATTCCTTTCATGTTTCATTTCATTTCAAGGTTTAATTACCAAAATGAGGTTTGACCAAGGCAAACCCCTTCACCTAACAAACAAATTTTTTCTCTTTAATGTGTGATTGAAGGTTTTAGGTTGAAGATCAATGGGACAGAGTCGTCAAAGTTGTCAAAGATGCAAAAAAGTTGTAAAATCACACAAAATGAGCAATAAGATTTATTTCCAGCTTTTTGATAGTGCCCAACTAGAATATGGAAATGGAGACTAAGAGGAACAGACTTAGTGCAGATTGAGGTGTAGACTGAGCTATAAGATTTATTTTCCAAAGCCCTAGCCAGGACCCATTCGCCGTAGGGTGAATGAGTCCTTAGTGAGATTTGAAAAAGAACTTTTTGCAACAAGTACACAACATTTGACCCTCTTAAAACTTGCCTTTTGACTGCTGTATCAATTAAAATTAATTTATGTTACTCATTTATGCATCATAGCACACATACTGAATTAAATACAGAAGAATAGGAGGAGGTTCATCATCTTGTTCCATTTTGGTTAACCACCCCATTTTTCGATGTTTCATTCAATAATCTATCTAAATTTGTTGTTTAAGAAATTATGTACAATTGATTGGATTGCCTTCAAAGATTGATATATAAAAGGAAAAGGGGAAAAACTCTAAAGTACACTTATTAAGTCAATTTTCTGCCTTGGATTAGTTTTACATGTTATATAAGTTTTTTAGCAACTGAAATTGACCTCATAATGCATAATCAATGTGCATCAATTTTTGAGATAGTATAGATATCAAACAAATATGATTGAAATAGGTATTTAATTTTTTATATTTTACTAAAATGTTTTAGGACTAAATTAGTAGTGAAATATTCATCTTCAAGCTTAAGACTAAGTAAACCTTTAATTTGAGATTAAATTTTGATATATATTTTTATATAATCTACTTCAATTCTATTATTTAAAAACAATTTATATTTTACTTATTATATTTTTTAATTAGCTTAGATAATTTATCTAAATTTTTAATTACACACAAAAGAATTATAGAGTGGTTAAAAGAAGTCACATGTCATGAATGTGCATATAAAAACTAAAACATAACTTACTAGTATTTAAAAATGAATAAGACTATTAAATGGCTCTATACTAAATGGTTCATTAGGCATAAAAATTGTTAAATATTTTATAAAAGAGGCAACAGGCTCAGTTGGCTTGATCTTAGGAGAAAGTTATGGTTAAGTGTGCTTGAGTTGGACTATTGTTGGGATGTGTGGTGTCTTAAAATGTTTTGATGTGTCACCTTTATGAACATCACCTAGATGTAATGAGTGCTAAGTGGATCATTAATTTTTATGTGAGATGTTTTTATTTGAATCATTACTCAATGAAATATGAATCAATGGAGTTTAACTTGAAATGTAAGTAGTTGAATTATGATATAATTAACATTTAAAGTTAATACTACTATATATAATATATATTATATCTTTTAAAGTATGAAAAAAACAAAATAATTAATGGTGGAATGAGTGTAAAGTTGGCCATTCATTCTCATTAGAGATGAGTTTGTATAAACTACTACTCATGTAATGTAGGAAAATGAGCTCGACTCAAATATTGTGTCATTGAAGGCAACTATATAATGAAAAAATAAAACTATTAAAAATTAACATATAATTATATAACATTGTTGAATGTCACCTTTCAAAAAGTAAAATTAAAAGTTACATGCAAAGTTAAACAAATATATTATAAATAAAAATACAATAAATAATATGGATAAAATAAAATGTAAAATAAATATATTATAAGTAAAATATAGTAAATAATAGCATAAAATTAAATAAATAAGCTTCAAGTAAAACAAAAATAACTCTTTAATAATTCATATTTAAGATATCTATAATATTTATTTAAAACACATGTAAAGAAATAAATAAATTTTATAGTGACAGTGTTAGTTACTATTCATAGACATGTAATTTCTATTTTAATATCTAATTTTATTTATTTTTTATTTTTCTAATTAAATTTTTTTTATAAATGTTGGGTACTTTTTATGTAAAGATTTTTTTAAGTTCTATGGGTACTTTGAAGTTCTACTTGACCACTTGACATCAAATCTAATTATATTGAAATTAAAAAAAATCAAATTAAATATATATTAGAAACAAATTTAAAAATTGAAATAATAAGATGTATGGCTTCTTTAAAATATTAATAAATATTTAAAAATAGTTAACAAATCTTTTTATGTATAAGATTCAACAAAATCATATCTAGCACTTGCATCTAAAGGAGGTTTAATGATTACTCCGATAGAAAATTATATGTATGTTAATATGTCAAAGAGTATGTGTTTGTGCATTTGCTGGAATTCTAGTTGCATGTGGCTAGATTAAACAATTAATAATAAGTGATAAATAATGAAATGAAATAAACTTAGACGAATTTAGATTTTTTCTTTGAAGAAATTAATTATTATTTGATTATGAAATATTGACATACAGATTTAAAACATAAAGCAATACAAATGATAAAAGAAAGTCATCATAAAATTGACAAAAAAAATATTGCAAATGAAAATAGAATATTCCCATCAAGTTGTCAAAACTATATTTATTTGGCTTTTATGTGATAATTGAAATTTTGGAGACTTTTACCTGATATTTTGAAGACTTTTACCATTAAAAGAAAGCTGATTTACCGTTAAACAGACTTGCTTGGATAACTCAGATGTGAGAATTGTTTCCGACTCAACCTCACTTTATATATAATCTATCATCTAAAAATAAATTTAATATAAAATATTAACAAAACTATAAAAATTTCCAATTTAAATGTATGTTTAACTGTATGTTTTTTCTAATTTTAAAGAGAAATAGTTATAGATCAGCATAATGTAGGAGAAAATATTTACATATATTTTGTTGAAAAGAAATTTCGAATTTCTTCCGCATTGTTTGGAGTTTCTTATAGAATCTGCTAAATCCATCTTTTGCATTGTTTTAATCATTTCCATCTTGAAGTGTATGCATGAATAGAAGTTTCCTTTCACTGTCATTGTAGACTGTTCCAATGTATCTATTTAAACAAGGATGTTGTAAACATTTTAGCATCTTTTGGTTGATTTGTTTGTCTTTGCTCTGTTTATTATACTCTAATGCTTTCCTTTCTCTTCTAGGCTGATAGTAAAAGAGTTCTAGATTTTCTGCTTTTGTTTTGTTGAATATCACAAGATAATATCATGAAGAAGAAAATAGCTGTATTTGATTTGGATCGCACACTTGTTTATACAAGCAGCCATTATTTCAAACGCTCAAAGCAATATGATTTCATCGTCAAGAAGCGATGTTTTCAAAGCTGGTATGTACGGAAAAGGCCTAATGTGGACAGACTATTGCAGGAATTGGCAAAAAATTATGAAATTATAGTTTTCACTGCAGCCAGCAAAACAGTATGCAGATGGTATTCTAGACAAACTGGATGTTAATAATGTGATAGACGTTCGTATGTAGAGGGATTCGTGCACTAAAATGGAAAGGGCATATGTGAAAGATCTTTCTAAGCTGGGGAAAGATCTGAAGAATGTTATTATATTTGATGATAATCCCAGGAGCTATAAACTTCAACCAGAGAAATCATTTCCAGTGAAGTCTTTTACTAGTGATTTATCAGACAGGCAGCTTTTGGAAGTCTTTTTGTGAGAAAGCAGCAAATTATGAAGATGTGAGAGAAGCCATAAAGAACCACTGGAATGCATGAAATTATTGTAACTCTTCTAAAATTCTTTTAGAGGGAGAGTGTGGGCCAATTTATTGTAAAAAGAAAAGAAAAAATGCAATGAAATGAAAAAAATTCATTATCTTTGCATTACTAGTTTTTCATTGTTTAAATCTTGGAATTCTATGTATTAGATATTAGATATTGAAGTTCGATGTCATTTATTTCGGTATTTTCTCTCCGGGTTTGTCATGTTTGTAATTATGGAAATTTCAATTAACATTTTACATGGTTCAATCGTGAATCTGATTTGGTGAGTGCTTAGGGTTCGGAATCCAAAAGCCTTGAAGCATGAGTTTCAATTCATATTTTCATACCAATTGAAAATTCGTATTCAATGCCCAAATGTTAGGGAGGTCAATTTTTTAGCACTCTGCAACCATTTTTTCATGTCTTTCAAAACTAAGTTTACAGGCCAAACTGCGAATGACTCAGAATTTGGGATTTGGTTGATTTATGGAGGCGTTTTGCGAGAATATTTGATTATATTTATTAATTAATTAAAAATCATAATACATGTTAGATGAATCCAGTATTCAGCCTTTTAGAGTTTTACTAAGTTTTTTGCATATTCAGAATGCACCGCCAATGGCGAGCCTTCGAGAGCTGGAGGTACAGACTTTAATCAAGTAAAGCCACAACAGAGATTTATATTATGTAAAAGAATCTATTTAACATTTTGAAGGAGTGTTCATGATTTGAGATTGACACACTTCAACAAAATTTAATTTTGAATTAACGCCCAACTCCGAACGTAACTAACCTATAGTTTGGACATAAAAGGGTGATTAAAGAACCGTGCCTTATAGCCAAACTTCAATACATCGATAAATTGTTTTATATGAAGTTCAGATTCAGAAGATAATGTTTCACACACACGGACTCAAGATCATTGATAAAACGATATAAAATCTTATAATAAGGAGGACGGCTGCGACTGTAATGGCGCGATTCTGATTTTTCCTCTGAATGCTTCCTGCGCTGATTCACAGATCTGTAAAGTTCCCTTTCGATCGTTTTTTCTTCTGCGCTGTTGTAGGATATCCTCTTTCTTCGTTTCCATCGACTGTTAATCACTATTTATTCAGGTTTATTCCAGCGTTTTATGTTGCAGCAGTCTGGTTTGTTTAATGGCGGGATCGGGGCATCCAGGGGTCCCTTACCATTTTCTTTTACGGATGTTGTTCGTAAGGACGGGGCTACAATTTCTGGTATCAGGATGCTGTTACTTTTTTCATGCAAGTTAGGGGAGAGGAGCCGATATGTAAGTAGGTCCTAACGTACGATGGGACGTGCGTTCATTGGGCCCACACCTATATCTCAGTCCTCCACAACTTAAAAAAGATTTCATCCATAAATAGACACGATGACATCAAACATAAATCAGATTTAAAATGCACATTTAATAGCATTCATTTCAAAACAAAACAAATACACGTTGGCAACAAAACATGATGAAGTGTATCCAGCTTGTATCTGACATATAACAAGTAGCATTCCGACATGGAATTTAAACAACCGAAACATTAAGACATGCACCCTTCCCAAACTGGTAAACCCAACTGTCGCACCAATGCAGGCATCACTTTCACATTAATCACAACTACACAACATAAATAAGGTGTCAAGTCAACAACATTCAAACCCAGCCGACCCACCTTTGACTAACTGGTGAACCCATTACAACAATGTTTCCTATCGTAGCATAACCAAACCAACACGCAAAGCATTCATCTGTCGCGTCAACCATGAGACCTACAGCATGTGTTAGCTTCAACCTATCCCATCTCGCCAAGTAGGGTACGCATGTATTGGAGCTAAAGACAAATATCCCACTTGCATCCATTTAATAGTCCTGTAAGGCCACCATTATTCAAAAACAAAACATGAAAAAAAATTCAAACAATCCACCAAACCAATCAAGTCAATAATTAATGGTCGAAATCAATCAAATCTCCAATTCATACGAAACAGAATTCAAATTGAAAATAGGACAATAATTTATTTCACCACACCAAACAAGTATCAATCAAATTCAAATAATTCCCAATTCAAATAGCCGTGAAAACCAACAAGTATTCACTTATTCTGTAGTGAGCGACATAAGAAAAGGAGAAGTGACAAGCACATAACCGAATGAGCTAACATTAAGGGGAGGCAACAACTTAGATTCCAGTGCACCAACATCCATATTGTTCCAAGTTTTCCTTTCACACTTTTCCATTTGTTTACTTTATATTGTTCTTGATTACATCCATTACTATTTTCCATTTCTAAGCTTTATATTGATCTTCATTATGGGCATTACAGTCATAGGTTTTTATTTATGTTTCCCTAGGGTTTATATTGTAAATATTATAGTCACAGGTGTTTCTTTATGTATCGCTAGGGTTTATATTGCTAATATTGCAGTCATAGGTTAGCATATGTGTTCCATAGGATTTATAATGCAAATATTACAGTCATAGTTTACCATTTAAAGCTTTCCCTAGGGTTTATTTTGCAAATAATACAATCATTCATTAGCATATACATTCCCTAGGGTTTATATTGCAAATATTACAGTCACAATTTACCATTTTTGTTTCCCAAAGGTTTATATTGCAAATGTTACAGTCATAGTTTACCATTTTAGTTTCCCTAGGGTTTATACTGCAAATATTACAGTCATATTTTACCATCTCTGTTTCCCTAGGGTTTATATTGAAAATGTTACAATCATAGTTTAGCCTTTCTATTTTAGTAGGGTTTATATTGCAAATATTACACTCATAGTTTAGCATTTTTGTTTCATAGGTTTTGCATTATCATTCACTCTGCTTATCATAGTCTCATAGGTTCTGCATTATCATTCACTCTGTTTATCATAGTCACATAGATTCTGCATTATCGTTTATATGGTAAATATTGGTCATGGTTTATCATTTTTGTTTCATATGCCCTACATTATCATTCACTCTACTTATATTATTCTCATAGGTTCTACATTATCATTCACTCTAGTTATCTTATTCTCATAAATTTTGCATTGTCATTCACTCTAGATATCTTATTCTCATATGTTTTGCATTATTAGTCACTAAGGTTTCTATTTTTATTAGATTTTTTTTCATCTTTTTCATAGGTTTTTGCTTCATCAATTCACAAATATTTATGTCTGACAATGATTTTGTCATAGACAAAATATGTGATCTTTGTTAAACTCGTACTGTTTTTCATTCGTAAGCTTTCTATTGTGTCATAGTTCAAATATGAGTGTGGTTTTAACTTTGTTGTGCATGAGAATGTTAATGTTGTAAATGCTTAAGAGATATGAGATGCTCTTAAACTCTAACTCCCTTCCATAGTTTGTAATGTTGTGCTTCTTACTCCTCTATTTCCTTATGCCGCTCACTCTAGAATACATGAAACTCTCTAAACTATTAGAAAAGATGATCTCAATTGAAATGCAACAAACTAAAAAGATAACACATATAGAAACTAAATAATTTTTTGTTCAAGCATCACTCTCTTCATACATATATAGATAATTGTTCAAGCATTTGTGTTTCATAGTTTACCATTTATGTTTCAAAGGTTTTGCATTATCATTGACTCTGGTTATCATATTCTCATATGTTCTGCATTACAAATTAATTATAAATTTGTTCAAGCATCACATCACTCTCTTCATACATATAAAGATAATTGTTCAAGTATTTGTGTTTCATAGTTTACCATTTATGTTTCATAGGTTATGCATTATCATTGACTCTCATTATCATATTCTCATATGTTTTGCATTACAAACTAATTATTTTTCTATTCAAGCATCACTATTTTGATTGTACTTATTCTGTGAAGATGGCCAAGGGCAATGCAGTGGTGATCTATACTGGGAACAAAAAATAGAAAAGAGTCATGACAAGGTTGCCCTCCAACAAACAAGGAGCTAGATTACCCCTTGAAATAGATTATGTTGCACATGTAGATGAGGTTTCTACTCCTCAAATACCATAGATTCAGGTTCCTACACCTCAAATGCCGCAAAAGGTAAAACAAATATAGAAATTGTGGTCTTCAGATGACATGAAAAGGGAGCTCTATGATGTTGAAGAGAATGACATGTAGATAACAGGGGCTTCCAAAAAGTGGTCAATCCCAACAACCACATTGTTCAAATGGCTATGAGGTCTAACAACAACTTTCAAGAAAGGTCTACCAACAGTCCTCACTGAAGAGGAAGAACATCTTATTGTGGAATGGTGCAAGCAAATGGTTGATATTGGTCATGGTCTTGAGATAGTCAATATTAAGTCTAAGGTTGCTCAAATATGTCAGAATAGGCCAAACCCTTTCACCCATGGGTTCCCAGGGAAGTCTTGGTGGATAGGCTTCAAGCATAGACATCCTGAACTTGCATTACGCATTGTTGAAGGCCTAGAAAAAGATAGGGCATTCAATCTTCGAGCTGATATTATAGTTGCATTCTACAAAACACTTTCTGCAACATATGAAGCCATTCCATATGGTCCTTATCGCATATGGAATTGCAATGAAACTGGCATCCAAGCAAGAAAAAATGGGTCCATGAAGGTGCTTGCAAGAAAAGGTAGTAGGAATATCTCTTACATTATCCCAAAGAGTCATGAATGGATAACCATTCTTTGTTGTGTCAATGTTGTTGGGCAGAGCATTCCAGGATTCTACTTGTTCAAGGGGAGTGCGAACATAGATAATTACATCATAAACTGTGAACCAGGTGCTTGCATGGCAGCCCAACCCCATGCATGGATGACCAAAGAATTGTTCATAGATTGGTTGACCCACTTCAAAACCTCAGTTCCAGGTAGTGTCTTTCCCACCAATAGGGTCTTGCTGATCTTTGATGGCCATGGAAGCCATGTAGCACTCGAAACCATCGAGGAAGTAAGTGAAATTGGTGTAGATTTGTTAACATTGCCATCACACACATCACATAAGCTACAACAGTTGGATGTGAATGTGTTTGCACATTTTAAAGATTACTTCAAATCAGAACTTGTAGATTTTTTGTCAAGGTTTCTAAACATTGAAGTGAGGAGGAGAGAACTTGCAATGTTAGGCAGCAAAGCAATGAAAAGAGCTTTGACAATTGACAACATCAAAGTTGGGTTTAAAAGGACTAGTATATGGCTGTTGAATCCTAATGCACTTGTTAACAACATGTGTCCCAGTGAGACATTTGTGGTTAGTGAGGATGTTGATGTAGTTGAAAATATTCTCAAACTTTATGGACTTTGTCTATTAAGCGATGATGTCACAATATTATAGTCCACTCTTCTAGATGGACACTTGTAGACTGCAATAGAAACACAACACTCACCTTATAGTTTCCCTACTAATTGCACAAGTGGTGGTTAATGAACACACCCCTCCCATGGTGGAAAACCCCGTTGATCAATTTAGAAAAAGTTTAGATCTTCCATCATAACGAAGCCAACTATCCTAGTTGATTGAGGGAGCAATGAACTTGGGCATTGATTTGGAAGTCCCAGAACAATAGGATACTTATACTCTCCCATCACCACCACCAGAGATTGACCCTTCTCAATTTGTGCATTACTATGCTCCTTCTTGCAATGAAGATGTACTAGAGGGCTCATAGGTAGTGGAGGAGGTCATTGCCACACAGTCGGATGGGACACAAGAAACAAAAATAGTTCTACACATCAACAATTTCCTCAAGCTGCCTATGCACACTGTTTGTCAAAAAAAATCCAAAGCTGGTGCAGTTCGGATCAGTAGACAGTCTCAATTGTTGACAACAGATGACTACATGAGGCTATTAATGGAGCAAGAGAAAAGGAAGAAAGAGGCCGAGGAGATAAAACAAAGAAAGAGACAACAAAATGAGGAGAAAAGGGTAGCAAAAATTGTGGTAGCGGAGTTGAAGGAGAATGCCAGAATTGAGGAGGACATACTATGAAAAGAAAAAGAGAAGCAAAAATTACAATAGAAAAAGGATAGAGATACAAAAAAAGGAGCAAGACAAGATTTGCAAGGAATAGGACCGAAAGGAAAAAGAGATTGAGGAGGCACAGAGGGCTTTACAAAGAAAGAGGCAGTTAAGGGACCCTTGTAATCCATTGTCAAAAAGTAATGGAGTCTTCTGTGATATTCCCAACATTAATATCCCTTAGTTCTCCATTACAATGAATTATTCAAGCCTCTCCCAATTTGACTTCAAGGGCAGTCAATATCCATATCAATTTGGCACTCGGGATGTACAGATGTGTTCACCACCGCCCTCGACACATGTCACTTGGACCCAATTTACCACTCCAAGTCCCACTCATGTATGCAACACTCCTTGTCAAGTGGAAGGGAACGAGAACATGGCAATTGGAACCCTAACCAGCCAAGATCCATTTCACAATAGTAGCAACTAGATGCTGCCTTTTTTTTGGTTTTCACATGCAATTCAAGTTTCATACACTTTAGAAGTTTTGATATTTACAAATGCACCAAAATTGTGGACAGCTGTAATTTTTTGATAAGTACAGATTGACCGTTATTGTTTTGGTTTGTGAAGTAATCTGATTATATTCCAAAAAGTGTTGTATGCAATTTGTAATGTGTGTTATTGTTTTGATTTGCAATGTATGCTTCTTCATTAGCAGTTTTAAATATATGATAATCACAGATGCATCATTATTGTTTTGATTTGCAATGTATTATGATCATATTGCAATGTGTGTTCTATGTAATTTGCAATGTGCCACTGTTTTGATTTGTAATGTTTGCTTCTTCATTGACATTTTGTCATTTTCTATTCCTTTTTTGATCTAATTTCCACGTGGGAGGTCAATATTTGTCCACGCGTTTTAAAAATTAAAAAAAAGACCCCCAAAATAATCAATGGCACCTAAAAAAAGATACAAACATTTGCATTATAGATTTAATGAAGTAGCACATATGATAATCGAACACCCCTATATTTATCAATGACACCAAAAAAAGGCTATATAGTTGGTGAATGAATTGATGAAACGTAACCTATGAAAAAATAGCAACTAGCAAATTCCAAATGGCACCTGAAACTGGTAGAATAGATGAAGACTAACCATGATGAATTTGAATTTGCAAAAAAGGTAATACCCCCAAAAATATCTACGATACCTAATCAAGCATAACCTATGAAAAATATAAGACCCCCAAATTTTTGTAATGCAAACAAAAAAAGCTCCAATTATTTCATGTTTGAATTGAAGAATCCTAACCATTGGGAAATGTAACACCCCCAATTTAATGAATGTCACCTAAAGAAAATAGCATTAATGAATGAATGAAGCAACACGTATGAAAAACCTAAACCCCCAATTTTATCAATGGCACGTAGAAATGGTGCTGAACAACATTAATCAAAACATGAACATTAACCCATGACTGTAATGGTTGTAATGAAGAACAATATAAAGCTTATGAATGGAAAATAGTAAGATTATAACAATTATCATATATGTATATGACTGAATTGATGGAGCATAACCCATAAAAAAATAACACCAACATATTTATCTATGGCACATAAACAACATACATTTTTAAAGTCACTGAATAGATGAAGAAAAACCTAAAAAAAGATGAACCCAAATTAATTTTTTTGGTTAATGAAACAGAGAACACAACCCAATTGAATGATAATGCGAAACCTATGAGAATAGGATAAGCAGAGTCAATGATAATGCATAACCTAGATAAGAATATGATAAGCAAAGTCAATGATAATGTATAACCTATGAGAAAACGATAAGCTTTGTCAATGATAATGCAAAACGTGTGAGAATACGATAAGCAGTGTCAATGATAATGTAGAACCTATGAGAATACAATAAGAAGATTCAATGACAATGCACAACCTATGAGAATAGGATAGTCGAAGTCAGTGATAATGCAAAACCTATGAGAAAGAATACGATAACCACTAGAGGCATTTATTATCTACGTTTATGGTAATATATGGTAATATCAAAGGCACCTACAAATAGTACTCAATAGCATTAATTGAACAAATATCGAGCATAGTATATTCGGTGTAGTTGAATGAACACAGATTTTAGGAGATTGTTAAATGATCAAGACTATCCACCTAGGGATTGAGCCCTTGTTTGTGTGTCAAAGATAGAGGAATTGAAAAAATTTACATTAAAAAATTAAGCTATTTTAAATTAAAACAATTTATATGAGACATGAGACATTAATAGCATAACCATTGTAGTCTAAAGGAAAATTCCATATTAATTTTCTCATATATCAATGTCTGGTTCTAAAATTTAAAAATCTCACACTTAAGTAGTTATATTCTTTTTAATCTTTCAATAGGACGTGGGCATACTAATACTATTATTAGGTTTTATAATTTGATCAAATATAAATCCATGAAAGAACATAATGAGACTAACATGGAATTAGATGTTAATAATATATATTTTTTCTCAAAATTGTTTCAAAAGATCCAAATTACTTTATGAATTATTCTATTGGATAATAGTTGGCAATGGTTGTATTAGCATGATACAAGCTACTAGATTCATAATTAATTGTGTAATTGATGGAATCCTTTTAAATCTATTTATTTTGACTATACAAAAGTTAAAAATGTAGCCAACTATTTTTGAAGCTTAGGAGTGGAAAACAGTAAGAGTAAAACTATGACTGTAATATTTGCAAAATAAACCCTAGGGAAATAGAAATGCTAAACTATGAGTGTTATATTTGCAAAATAAACCCTAATGAAAGAGAAATGCCAAAATATGAGTGTAATATTTTCAATATAAACCCTACAGAGTGGAACTCATATAACCAAAAATACAACTTCATCTATGGCAAGGAAACCACGAACAATATTATTAATGAAAGAAGAAAACAACTCCAAAAATTTCAATGGCGGGGAAACAACCAATAATATTATTATCTATTCTATAAAGAGAGCAATGCTTGAACAAAAGATTAATTTCCAAATATTTAGTGTGTTTATGAACACAAATAGGATAGTGTTCATAAACACTAAACTTCAACCAAAAAAATGATTTCTGCAACACTAAAAATCCAATAAAACAAACAGAAATTGCAAAGAAAACTCAAAAAACTGAATAATGGCGAGCCTTAGTGAGCAAGCTCACCTGGGTCGAATGGATCGATGCACGACCTAGATAGAAACTGAATCCCAAGCACACAACACCATTCACATAGCTTCACCTAGGAAAATCCATGAGGTAAATAACCGGTTTGAAGTTTAAAATCGTTCACAGCGTCGTAACAAATGGCGGTTACCTTCATGGTGGCGAGGAACCCGTTCATGGCAGTGAGGAACCCATTCGTTGCTTGCATGGCGGAAGTGGAGTCATTGGTAACGTTCACTAACTGGCGTGTACCTATCTCCTAATCGAAATCTACCCAAATATGAATTGGTCTCTGAGCATCACAGGTTGTGGTAAATGTTTGAAGGTTGCAGATGATGAAACAAGTAGGTAGTGGCATGCAAGTGAAGAAAGAACGACAACTTGCTAGAATGAAAGGACGAAAATTCCGTAACAAGAGCAAGGCACTCGGAGCATTCAATGCTGGTTAGCTCAAAAAAAATGTGGGGTGGCATGGAGCTTAGGAGAGGAGACATGCATTCAACATGATAGTTGAGAAGTATAGGAAGTGGCGGCGAGTGATAAATGCGACGTAGTGGATTCTTAGGGTGGAAAATTGAGAGAAGTTGACATGGCAATGTTGTCAACTTTAGACATTGAGACATGTAGGAAGTGGCACCTGAGGTGCCTACGTATCGGTTGACGAGTCATTTTTTTGATTTGTAAAACACGTGGACAAATATTGTCCTCCCACGTGGCAAAATAATTGAAAAATTAAAAAAATAAATTATATTGTTTATTATTCATTTTTTCATAATGGGTATTTGCAAAAAAATGCTATTGGTCCATGTGGCCTACCATGTGGACTGTGCTATTTTGGGTACGTACGTATCGGCTCCTCTCCCCTACACATGGTTTTCAATCTGATAAATCTATTGAACATCCTCAATGATCTAATGGTCGTCTTGAAAAGAGCGATGCTTGTCTTGTAGTGGTCATTAATCTTAGAGTTTTGGCGAACATTTTGCATTATTCTGAGCATGCGTTGATATGAAAATTCATGGGTATAAGAACATCTTTATCTTTCCTTGAGAATTGGGCTCATAAAACATGGCCGCCAGAAGGAGATATGGAGGTGAAATTCTCATGGAAAATGATTTTTTCATTGTAGTTTTCTCGTGCATAGCTGATTGAAATCTAATTTTTGAAGGGGGTTTGTATTTTCACAACCAAGTTGGTTTGTTTATCAAGTTGTGGAATGTTGGATTTGATCCAAATTCTGACTTTCCATCCAAAATTCTTATTAGTCCATCGACTTCCAATGAATTTTTGGGGACCTAATATTTTGCACTCTATTGTAATAGTTCTTGGTAAACCGATGGGCCCATCTCGTCACATGCTTGAAAAAAAGGCACTCTCATATGCTCGTATTTGTGTTGAGATTGATCTTAATACTCCTTTACTAGAATCTATAGAAATTATATTGGGTAGCATGATGGAACCTCTTAAAATGGTGAATGGAGTGTTATTGTATGGTTTAGGACATAGAGCACACCCGCTTTCAAAATGTTCCACTCAAGGATAAACCTATAGATCTCAATGCAAAGGAGAAAGAGATCTTGCAATAGGGCTGTCCTAGGGGATGAATGTAAAATAATAAGGGGTTCACCACCAAGTAAGAACTTGGAAAGAAAAATGCAATGCAAAGTATAATGCAAGATGAAACGCAAAACCCTAATTCAATGCAAAGCTTCACTAAATGACCTAGAAATGCAAGTGAAATAAAACAGAAATCTACATAAAGGAATGTGTGCACCTAGAAATCTAGAGATGGTGGAATGGAGGTCTAAAATGCTAGAAAATTTGTCTTTTTGACCTAATGGGACTCATTCACCAATCTGGGCAAATCAGTCTTAGATCTAGATTTCTGCATAGGAATCGGTTTCGAGGAAATGGATATCTGAATCTACAAATAGTTCTAAAAAAAACCTATAGTGGGACTCATTCGCCACTTGTGAGGAATCAATCTTGTTCCACTTTTTCAAGAATTTAAAGTTTAGATCTATTCTCTAATCTTTTCCCTTCCCTTCTAAACTGTTTTCTAGTTTCAAATATGAGAAAATACCTGCAAAACTAACTATAGACTTGATTCGATTATGGGGGATTTGCCTCGGTCAAACCCCTAGTTTGGTAATTAGACCTTGATGAAAATAATGGAACTTGAATGTAAATGTGAATGTAAACCCTAGCCTTAAGTGTGTCTAAGACTAGGAAATTTGAAACATAATGCAACACTATTCTAATGTGTAAGAAAATGATACATGAATGGAAATATGGAAATGAATGACTCACTTTGAGAGACCTCTAATCACCCAAATGAGCCTCAATAATGCTTGTACCTTCCTTTGGCTGAAATTAGAGTGATAATGGAGGATGGAATCACTTAGGAAACAAGTCCTTAGGCTTGGCTTGATGGCTAGTTGCATTTTCCCAACCTAGAATCCATCATGATTCACCATAGACAACCATGATCAACCCTTGACAATGTTAGATCTTGAATGAAAGTGAGCTTGAAAACCTACAAAAACACTTTAATGTTGCTCCAAGACTTCAACTTTGCTTGCTTTTGAAACTTGAATGCTCTTGTGAAAGAATACTTGAAGATTCTTGAAGCTTGTCTCTTGAAATTGCTCTTGAAAATGCTTTCTTAGATTGCTTAGATAATAAAAATGACTTAAAAACTTGCTTATATAGGCATTAATACCTAATTTATCATTATTTAGATCTCAAAGGCCGACCTCAACCAAAAATTTGAATTAAAAAGGTTATTTTCCCGCTCAAAACTTAAAAAGACCCCAAATGGGACTCATTCGCCCAAGGTGGTGAATAGGTCCCACCTAGGGGGATTCATTCACCCAAGGTGGCAAATGAGCCCCACCCTAGATTTTTGAGGTGGGTTTTCGATATTTTTTATGTTTTAAATGATTTTGTTAGGTTTTTAGCTGAAATAAGCCTCGAGATCCAAAATAATGGGTCTTAGGGGCCTATAAATGATCATTTAAAGGGAAATTAATTCAAGGGTACCAAAATAGGTCCAAATTACACAAGGAACTGTACTATCTCCAAGAAGGGAGTATAATTTTCATTGCCACACATGCAATGGATTCAACATCTAGATTATTGAGTTGTTCCATTCCAATGTCGCTTTTGTCATGTTTATGGCTCCAATATAATTATCCAAAGAAACCTTTTTTTGATCCTCAACCTTCTCCTAGGATTGCAAAAGAAAAAGGGTGATCTAAAGGGTAAATTAGTAGTCTCTATAGACACTGAAATCTGCAAAATGCTTAAACATTGACATAGATTAGCATTGTTAGCAAATCACAACATCCCTATGAGATATTGAACCATACTAAATAATGCAAACAAAACATTAAAAATACCAAAGAGACTCATTGCAAGCATGTAAAATATGTTCAAACCTACCCCATAGTGGGAGTGGTGCCTCTTGAAATGTAGGAAGAAAGCCCTTTCCCACCCCCTGATAAGCAAGATTGCCAAAAATGAAAGATGTTGAAGAGCAAAATTAGTTCTCACAAGTAGAGAGTAACTTTGCATGAAAATGTGTTGTTGTGTTGTGTTGAAATGCCTTCGTTTTATAGATTCAAAGGTAGGAGATTGAGAGATTTTGATGAATGTGGGATCATTCATAAGCTAATGACAAGATGCCACTTGTCAAGATTTGATAGGTTGAGGAATGTGCAAGTTTTGCCAATGTGCCAATTTGAATTTTGAATTTGAATGAAATGACATGTTTAGGGGGGATGAAAGGTGCATTAAATGCCAATTTTGACTTGTGCAAGAGACATGTAAGACCATGTGTAAGAGTATTTAATGCTTTGTTGGAAGGGACAAGTCCTTTGGAGGGAAGATTCTAATTGACATAATATTCCATTTTGATGCCTTTTTGAAAGAAATTAGAAGAATTAATAAATCAAAGAAATGATTTATTGGTGCAAGTGGGTGGGTTAGTTGAGAGTTTAGATTTGACTCAAGTTGAGTCAAAAGTTGGAGAATGGGTAATTATGATTAGAGGTTAATTAATTTAGATTAATTAACTTGGATGATATTAGGAGTTTGACATTTGATTTAAATCATTTTGATTTATTGAATCAAATGAGAAGAACTTAAGGACTTAATGAAATAATTTGATTTATTTAATTAAGCTTGATGAAGCTAAGGATATTAATCAATAAATTGTTTTGACTGATTAATAGGAGAATTTGATGTTAGTTAGAGCGAGATGTAAGATTTCTATTTTAAGTGTCTACTTTTTGCCCCTCTTTGAAGCAATGTACTTGTTACATTAGTTCAAATAATGATGCCGTTGACATCGAAATTAAAAAAAAATTTGATTTTTTCAGATGCCCCGATGAAAATAAGTATGTTAGTACATTGCCCCCTCGAGAGATCGAGAGAAAAGATTCGATTTGATGTCGATCTTGTGATAAAGAGGTTCAAAATGGATGTGTGGAAGGTTAGACTATATGATAATGATTATGTAAATGGGATGTTAAGATGCTTAGAATAACAAATTTATATTATCCTAAACAACTTAAATGATTATGAAAATGAGATGTTTGGAAGATGCTTAAAATAACAAATCTATATTATCTTAAACATCTTAAATGATGATGTAATGCATGTGAGATATATGAGATGGATGATGTGTCCTATGATGATATGACATGATTATGCAGGATGCAGGATGTATGCAGGATGGATGCATTGTTAGGGCGAAAGAGAATAGAAGAATGAGAGGGATCAACCCTTAAATCCAAGAAGATGCAGAAGTCCAACAAGTCCACTAGTCATCGAGACTTTATTGGATATGATGATGAATGATGATGATGTATTGCTTATCTAGGGATGGGAGAGATAAAGAGCATAACTTTCCTTATGCTTGATAATACACATAGGTGTGATGCATCAAGGTATAAAGAACCAGGATGGCATGGCAGCTAGTGTGATGGACTTTGACTCGTCAAATAGATAGGATTACTCTTGTTCACACTTGACATACGAAAACATTGCTAGGACGGACCCAACAAAGCAAGTATTCACCAAGTTATTTTACAAGAACATCCAACAAGCACAGCAGACAAAAAGATAATGATCGTTACCCCATTCCTTTCTCTCTAAACCTATTTTTTTAGGCATCATCGAGAGGTCCTTGGAATGAGCACAAAATAAGATAAGTCTAAACAAGACCAAGATAAAGTAAATAAAGAAGCTAATGTTCTTTGTACCGCTAGCCAAGGCTAAACTACTACGGGGTACCTGATGCTTATGTCCATCGTGGGAAGGATCCATCTTAAGACATGTAGTGATCAGGCTTTTGATGAGGCTGACTTGATGTTAAGCTATTGATATTCCGAGTTGATCAACTTGCTTGCTTGCTGACTTAGAATTGAGACTTTGATGGTTAAGTGTTCACTTTGGAACCTGTTAAACCTGCTTTTGACTGTATCACCAAAGGGTGAAGGCAACGATTGACTTATTATGAATGGTGATTATTGTGGGTGAAAGCGAGATGAGACAGATGCACCATTTTGGATTTTTCAGATATTTTGAGGCTGTTTTTGGTATTTTGAGATGTTTTACAATTTTTTTCGGTATTTTCACATTTTTCAATGTTTTTGGTATTTTCAAGATTTATGACGAAGAGACTAACTTAAAGACCTATCCTAGGGGTCTCAGGAGTTGATCCATAGATTAGCCTTGCTTACATTATACATGCAGAGACCACATAGTTCGACTAATGACGTACTTGACTCAATGATGAGAGATGGGCAAACAGATTGCCATTTTATTGCGACGGACGTCTAAAGGACTGACCTAATCGTCTCGAGGGATGATCAAAGATCAACCTTGCCTATGTTCAAGCTCAGAGACAATGTAGTTCAACAAGGTGAAAAACTAACAAGACTCAATGATGAATTTTTCAAAGATTTTATGATTTTTTGACATGTTTTTGAGTTTTTTGAATGATTTGGATGTTTTTTATTTTCAGATTGATTTTTCTAATGTTTTTGATTTTTTGATGGATTTTCTGAATGTTTTTACATTTTTGATGAATTTTTGAATGTTTTTGAATTTTGATGGATTTTTGAATGTTTTTGGATTTTTTGCATGATTTTGACAATTTGGATATGGATATGTGATGATATCAGTTCTTCTTTTTGGGATTTTGTTGAAAACCAAGCTTAAGGTTGATCAATCGAATTGATGGATTGATAGTTTGACTAAGTGTGTTAAGTCAAACAAAAGTGATAATGCACTTGTAAACTCTAGGAAGTTGTGTTATCCTAGAATAAACTTGTACATAAGAGGACAGTTGAATAAACTTGTGATAAATTTGTAGGATGCTAAATTTGCAAACGTTAGTTTCTATCATACATCTCCATGATCAAACAAACATAACAAGTTCAACATCCTCATGAAATATTGCACCTATTTTAAACATGCTAAATGAGATATTGAAACAATAATGAAAACTAAATAAAGCACATAAAACATGAATGCAAATCTATTCCATGGTGGATTGGTGCTCCTTGAATATGTGAAAGAGCCCTTTCCCAATCCTTGATAATCCAAATGAGATGATAGACAATGAGATGTTAATGAACTCAAGTTGCCTATAATGATAGTGCTCAAATTGTAGATGTCAAATGAGATAGAATTCATTGAATTTATAGGAAATATTGAGAGAGGAGAAGCCAATATTGAGAAATGTGGGACTAAAACCCAATAAATGAGAGAGAGCCACTTGTCACAATGGGATTGGCCCATGCTTGTGCAAGTTTTGGCCAATGTGCCCATTTCAAATTTGAAAATGGTAATAAATGAATATGGTTGAGGGTTTTGGGGGGGAATTGTGTTTGGCCAAAAAAGTCAAACAAGAGAGTTAATGAGGGCATATTCTTTGGGAATATGCCCTTGTGAGGGAAAATAGGTGTTTTAATAAACCAAATTAAGTGATTTATTGTGCAAGTGGATGAATCTAGAGGATTTAGCTGATTAGGATTAAACTAATCAGGATTTGATTAATCTAATAGGAGTTTAGATGATATGACATTTGATTTCAATTTTTGTATTTATTTTAAATCAAATGAGAGGAAAATGCATATGAGTGATTTCATTAGATATCTGCGATTTAATTAAATCAGGAACTATAGGAGATACTTTAATTATTGGATTTATTTAATTTTGAGAGAAGTGAATTAATTAAATTGGTTTATTTAATTAATAGATGAAATAATGTTGAATGAAGTATGATTAGATGCAAGCATATATTTTGTATGTCTACAGTCTCCTCTAATGGAAATCAATCTAATGTTTTTATTTCAATGAAAACTTGAAATAAGGGAAAGAATATGCTTTGACAAAAAAAGGATGTGTATAAAGGGTTTCTAATAATAGATTTGATGTTTTAGAATCTTTTGATGATATTTATATGAGCCTTATGGAAAAACCCTCAAATTTATAAACCTTGGTCTCCCTTGATAATGTTCATGTAACCCAAGTTCCTCCTACTCTTGCTCATGAGACTCAAGTACCTCCTAATATTCAAATAAATTATGATATTCAAGTACATCCTGATATTCAAGTTATTCTAGCATATACAAGTTCTCCATATTTTTTTCCAACGACTACTCATGTGGAGGATTGCAAAGTTGTGGATCCCAATTTATAGTGGTTCCTTTTGTAAATTAATCTAATTCTAAGATGGAGGTTTCTCAAATGGATGTTGGAGAATAGCCAATGATTGTTTCAAAAAGAAAACTCCTGCTCCTTTTGGTCTTCACCAAAAGCCTCTTAAAAGGGTTAATCTTGATAAAGGTGCTAGATTGGATCAAAAAAGTGATAAAAGGAAAGTAAAGATAATTGGGGGAAACTTTGGTTGAATCTACATTTGTCATTCATACCCTAGATTCTCATTTCTCTAACTCCCAAAAATGATAATGCTATCATGGAATGTTGAGGGTTTAGGTAGCACCCCTTGTCAAAAAGTTGTTCATGATATTATTTGGATTCATAGCCTAGATGTTTTCTTCATTCAAGAAACTAAACTTTTTGTGGAGGAGATGCAAACTCTCTCCTCTAATCTTTGGAAAGGTTTTCAATGTCAATGTGTTGGAGCTTAAGGTTCAGCAAGAGGAGTGACTTATCTTTGGGATCCACGTTGACTTTCTCCTTCTTCTTGGAGAGTAAGTAAATTATCTCTTTGGTGGGAACTATCTTTGCTTCTAGATATTCTATGTTGCTCTCTAATATATATTCTCCTACTGATTTTCATGCTAAGACTCATATATGGTCCCATATTTGTCTAGTTTTCTCCTTTTTTATGCCTTTTCCTTGGATTATGCCTAGATATTTCAATGCTATCTTTTACCTTCAGGACAAGCTTGGAGGTCTGAGTAGGCTTGATAATTCTTCAACCTTGTTTCAAGTTAATATTTCTTCTCTAAATCTAGTTGATGTCAAACCAAGTGGTGGTATTTATACTTGGAACATTCGACAATGTGGTTTAGAATCTATTTTTGAGCATCTGGATAGGATTTTGGTTTCTGATGGTTGGATTGGGGATAAATGGATTACCTCTTCTAAAATTTTATAATGGTGTGGTTCTGATAATTGGCCTATTAAATTTTCTTCTTCTATTTTCTCTTGTCCAAGAAAGGCTCCTTCCAAGTTTTAGTTAAAGTGGCTTCGAGACCATTCTTTGCATTAAAAGATGGCAGATTGGTGGGGTTTAGGGAGACCATCCTTTGGTGTCACTATTTATTGTTTCTTTAAGAGGCTTTACTTCATTAAGTTTCAGCTCAAAATGTGGAATAGATTTAGTTTTGGTACTATTTTTTTGACAAAAGAATCTTGTTCAAGAGAAATTGAATGATTTCACTTTCCAAATTAGAGAACTTGGTATGAATCAAGATCATCTTTTGAAAAATTCTTCTTTGTCGAAAGATCTTTAGGAATGGATTACTGGTGAAGAGATATTTTGAAAGAAAAAATAAAAAAATTCCTGGTTACAAAAAGGTGATCAAAATATTGCTTTTTTCCATAATTCAGTAAAAGACAAACGTAGTGGTAATGTGATTTCTTCTATTACCTCTTCTCAAGGAGTTACTTTAACCTCACTTGAAGATATCAATAATGAAGTTGTATGACACTTTTCTTCTTTATTCATGGAATGTGATCCTATTGATGTGGAAAAACTTATTTTGGATTGTATTCCTTCTCTTGTCTTTGGTCAAATGAATGATATCCTTATGGCTCCTATTAATTTGGAGGAGTTGAAGAGAGTTATTTTCCAGATTGAAGAAAGGGAAGACTCCTAGTCTTGATGGATTTCCCAATGAGTTATTCCAAGAATTTTGGGATATTATAAAGGATGATCTTTTGGAAGTCGTTTGTGAGCCTCAAAATAATAAGAAAATGCTTAAAGCCAGTAACTCGAATTTTTGGCTTTAATTCCAAAGAAAACTGGTGTTGATTATTTTAAAAAAAATCTTCCTATTTCTCTATGTAATGTTACTTATAAGATCATTACTATACATGTGTGTCTTATCATTTGAAAGTGGTTTTAAATTTCATTATCTCACCTAAGCAAGGACGCTTTGTTAAGGGCCATCAAATTATTAATGGGGTTGTTATTGCAGTTGAGATTCTTTGAACTCAATGAGTTCTTCTAAAGATAAAGCTATATTTAGAAAACTTGATATGTCAAAGGCTTGTGATAGAGTTCAATGGTATTTCTTAAGGAATTTTCTATCTTCTTTTGGCTTTTTTCCTAATTGGATTGCTTGGGTCATGAGCTATGTGGAATCTTTGTTTTTTCTTAGTTCTTTTGAATGGGATTCCATCTTCTATATTCTCTACTTCTCATGGGCTTTAGCAAGGGGATCCTCTTTCCCCTTATCTTTTTTTCTTATGGTTCAACTAAGTTTGGGAAGGTTTCTTACTCATCAAAGACGTATTGGTTTCATTCAAGGCTAGAATGTGGCTAGAGGTTTGGATCCTATTTCACATTTTTAATTTGTTGATGATATTGCTTTGATGGGTGTTGGTAAAAATTTGGAAGAAGTCTACCTTGGATATACTTTAGATATTTAGCTGACTACCTTTGGTTAGCTCATTAATGAGGATAAATCTAATATTTTATTCTTCAATACTCCTTTGGCCATTTAGCAATGGATTGCAAATATTTTGAGATTCAATAAAGGACAACTTCCTCTAGATTATCTTGGCATCCCTTTGTCTACAAGGAATCTTAACCATCTTCATTGGAAAAATATTCTTGGTCTCTTTATGATGAACTCTATTCATTGGAATTATCATTGGTTATCTTTTGTTGGTTGTATTGATCTTCTAAAGTCTATTATGCAATCTCTCCCTATTTATAAATTTATGGTTGTTTCATCTCCTATTTTTTTGTAGGGAGTTTGATGCTCTTTCTTGAAAATTATTATGGGATAGAAATTTAGATAATAACAAATGGAATTTAGTTGGATGGGATAGAGGGAGGGAGAGAGAGGGAGTGGGAGGGAGAAAGAGAGAGGGGGGGTAGGAGGGAGAGGGGGTGGGAGGAGAAACCTCAGAGAGAGGGAGAGGGAGAGAGGGTGGAAGGAAGAGACTTGAGAGAGAGGGAGAGGGAGACAAAGTGGGAGAGAGGGGTGGGAGGGAGAGACTTGAGAGAGTAGGAGAGGGAGGGAGTGGGAGATAGAGGGATGGGAGAGAGATATAGGTAGTGAGAGAGAGAGATGTGAGAGAGGGAGAGGGAATTCCCAAGATAGAGGGATGGAAGAGGGATGGAGGGAGTGAGAGAGAGAGAGAAGGGGGTAGATAATTTGAGAGAGGGAGAGAGAGGAAGGGAGGGAGATAACTCGAGGAGAGAGGGAGATAGAGACAGAGGCCTGGGAGAGAGAAAGAGGAAGGAGGAGAGAGGACAAAGAGAGACCTGAGAGAGGAGAGGGGTTAGGGGAGACCTGAGAGATGCAGGTAGAGGGGGGTGCGAGGAGAGACCTAGAGAGAGTAGTTAGTTGAGGAGAGAGGAGAGAGAGGGAGGGTGTGAGAGAGAGAGGAGGTAGAGAGATGGCAATGAGAGAGGGGAGAGAGAGGAGAGAGAGATGAGGGAGGAGAGGGAGGAGGAGAGAGGGGAGAGAGAGGAGAGAGAGATGTAGGAGGAGAGGGAGGGAGTGGGAGAGAGATAGATGGATTGATAATGAGAGGGAGAAGGGGTAGGAGGGGAGACTTGACAAAGAGAGAGAGGGAGAGGGGTTAGGAGGGAGATACTTGAGAGAGATGGAGGGAGAGAGGGGGTGGGAGGGAGAGAGATAGAGCATGAGAGAAATAAAGGGAGTGAGAGAGAGAGAGGGAGTGGGGGGAAGAGAGAGGGAGAGGGGCTAGGAGGGAGAGACTTGAGAGAAGGAGACACCCAAGAAAAGGGAGAGGGGCTAAGAGGGAGAGAATGAGAGAGAGAGGGAGAGGGGTGGGAGGTAGGTGAGACTCCAAGAGAGGGATAGGGAGTGGGAGAGAGAAGGAGGTGTGTGTGTGTGTGATAGAGAGAGATGGGGGGGGAGATACCTGAGAGAGAGAGAGAGAGTAAGAGAGAGTGAGAGAGAGAGGGGGAGAGGGAGAGAGAGAGGGAGTGGGAGAGAGATAGAGGGAGTGAGTGAGAGACCCGAGAGAGGGAGAGGGTATAAGAGGGAGAGACTTGAGAGAGATAGGGAGAGAGAGAAAGATAACGACCTAAGAGAGGGAGATGGAGTGAGAGAGACAAAAATACCAAAGGGGGAGAGAGAGAGGGAGTGTGAGAAAGGGGGTTGGAGTGAGATAGATTTATTTAGGTAGGGTGGGAGGAAATGAGGCCTGAGAGAGGGAATTGGAGTGAGAGAGAGTAGTCTAGGTAGTGTGGGAGGGAGTGAGACCTGAGAGAGAGAGACTTCAGAGGGATAGAGAGCTATCCAGTTAGGGTAAGGAGGAAGAGAGAGTATGAAAGGTAAAACCTCAACTATCCATCTACGATCATAAATCGCGCACTCTCAGCATTATCAAAGTGGTCGACCAAAGAGAGGGGAAAGTTAGATTTTGTTTTGAAAAGCAGCTCATTTAGCGAGCGCCAAATTACACATCACATTTGACGCATGCCAAATTTGGCACTCGCCAAATGTGATGTGCCATTTGGCAAGTGCCAAATTTGGTGCTTGCCAAATGACCTGCTTTGGACGAGTGAATTGACAAGATTTTCCAAATTTCCTCATATTTTTGTCTATGCTCACCATCACGTTTGCACGTCTTTTAATGCAAGTTTATCAAAAACCGTGATGGAGTTAACCTCTCTTAGCTATATAAATATATAATTATTGTTTTTTTATTCAATTAAGGTTTTGATCCATAACTTTTATTGTAAATGCCTCCATTTTTGGTCAAAAACCAACATGTGCTATTTTTAGGATAGATTTTTGCTCGTTCATCGAAACGTGAAACAAATTATATTTTTTAAAACTAGACTCCATTCTATAGTACATGATGAAAAAAAATCAAGTTTTGATTAGTTTCCAAAAAAATTAGGGGGGAGCACACTCAAAATTAAGCTTTTCAGGATGTGGCCACTTTGAAAATTCATAAAATATTATATATTCAATAGAAAAATTATCCAAAAGAACAAGGATAAACTACATGGTGTTAGCTAATTTATCACCATTCGGATTTTTTAAATTCTAAAAAAAGATAATCAAAAAGGGCTTAGGTGCTATGTTATTTTAAAAAAAAAAACAAGACCTGATTTGGGCCCCCCCTTTTTGAGACCCTTAATCTCCATTAATTTCAAAAATAATTAGTAGCTTAGAAACTAGACTCAGAGAACTTCAACTATTGTTCTTGTTGCATCTTGAAATTTTGAGCATAACTATCTTCATTTTCTCGTGCAAATCAAATTTTGTTGATTTAAAAAAAAAAGTGGCATATTAAGAGCCAAAATTGTGTCATAGATCCATGCACTTACCCCATACTATTAGAATAATCCATAATACCCCCACATTTTTTTGCATAGATGGTTTCCATTGCACCAAAAAATTGACCTGTTAATGCCCGATACAACTACCAGAGTTAATGAATCCATGGAGGCGATTAAGCCATGTCACGAACTCGGGCATTGCGCTACACAACACAAGGAGACCAAGGGCACACACCTTGCAACAATTCCCCCAACACTGGAAAGGGGTTCAAACCTATGACCCAGGCTCTGATACCAATTGTTGCATAGATGGTTTCCATTTTACCAAAATATCAACCTACATTAATGCTCGATACAACTGCTAGAGTTAACGAATCCACGAGAGGCAATTAAGCCATGTCATGAACTCGGGTGTTGCACTGCACAACACAAGGAGACCAAGGGATCACACCTTGCAACACATTTTCCAAATGGGTATAAAGGAGAGTTAAAGTCCCCCATAAGAAACCTGCGGGCTTGTTTATTATTCTGAATCCAGACAGTAATTTCTAGCCATAGACTTTTCCTAGCATTCCTCACATTAGGGGCCACATATATATTGATTAGAATCTAGGTAAACCTAGAATGGGTGAAATGAACCCCCAAGATATTCCTAGTTTGAAATAGATCATATCAACTTAGTCTGTTTGGATTCCACATAACAACAAGGCTTCCCAAGGCCCCATTAACATCACTAAAAGAAAAGTGAGCATTAGGCAAAACATTTTTAGCAATGAGCTCAAAACTTGTTCTTTTTCTTTTATTTTTTACTTCTTGTAGTAAAATTATATCAAGCTTGTGCTCCCAAACATAGTTTTTTAGGGCCAGTTATTTATGAGGGTTGTTGAGCCCTCTTATATTCTAGGAAAGAACTTTCCTTTTGACATATTCTTTGAGGATGCTTCCAATGTCCTTTATTTTCCAATAGCTATCTCCTTGGTCATTTCTATATTTTTAGTTTGTCTCTAATTGGGTTTGCTAGGTTTGATTTCAACACCAACATCACCCTTTCTTTTTTTTCCCTTTTTCTTTGGAGTTAACCATCCATCCTCATCATTGATTTGGCTATTATTTTGAGTTTCAACAACTATTTTTGTCAATAGGGTTTCAAAGGATTATTCATCCATAACAACTTTAGGTATTTCACCCTCTTCCAAATCTTTAGTCAGATCCTAGGTAACTGTGAGGTTTGGTAGATCCAAGGTGGCATTTTCAGCCTCCTTAGAAGCTATGGCTACAGGACCACATGGTAGGTTGTTCAAGGGAGTCTTGGTCAATAGAGGGTTATCTGAAGGTTTGTTGGGTGACGCCACAACAAGGTTTATGACAAGGTACTATCACAAGGCATAGACTTGGTAGGGGATTCAAGAATGTTTAGAATTCTAGATTTGAAAGGATAGTTGATTGTGATCTCATCGACAAGAGAATCAACCTTAATGGGTTTTTGAAGACTTATCATAGAGGACTTGCAGTTAGAGATGAGGTGCCATGGTTTGGAAAATTTATGGTAAAAGACAACAACATTTTGATAGCATACTTGTTGGTTCCATGACCCAAACTTAGAACTCAAAGTCATTGAGTTGGGTAGAGTCTTATTAATATCAATATTAACACAAAAGTGTGCAAAGACTAACCTAGACCTCATTCTAGTGATGATTTTAGATGTAATGAAGTGACTCATTGAATCACCAATACATTGAAATATTGACTTGTCCCAATATTACAATGGTAGACCCAACAGTCGAACCCGAACAAGAGTAGATTTATTAAGGTCATCAACAAGATCGAAACCAGGCTTCCAATGGAAGAGAGATGGGCTATGCTTCCCGTAAACCCATGGACCCAAAGATAGAATAGGGAGAAAATATTTAGGAGCAATAAACTTAAAGATAAACAACACTCCAGCCATACCAAAAACTTCAACATTTCCTTTTAGGTGTCATTTGGCCATAGTCCATCTTTGAACCATATCAATGGTTGGGCGAAAGGAGAAAAAAATGCCCACTATAGATTTCTCCATAGATGAAACAATTCTATCAATGGTGGAATCCAGAAGAGAGATTTTAGTACCAAAGATAGAATTCACAATTTTAGGTCGAGAGTAAGTTCTAATAGCAGAAGGGGTTTTGGAAGAGTTGAGTAAGACATCCTTCCAACCCTTGGACTTTGAAAAGACAAGAATCACGAGCACCTCCACAGAATCCACAAAAGGGGTAGGGGCCCTCAAGGAAGGCGAGAGTGCATGTATGGAAAGAAGAGAGTGGTCAAGAGAGGACAGGGGAGGAAGACCATGGGGTACCCCCAAGGAAACATCCACCATCCGCGCAAGCAATTCAAAACAACAGAGTGAAAAAGTCGAGCGAGAAAGCAAGCTTTGATTTTTTGTCACACATAGCTTGTTTTGTATGTATTGAAATTTATTTTTATTTTATTTTTCTAAACAAGAACATAAATACCTAGTGTACACATTTTTTTTTTTTAAATCTCTATTTTTCTGCATGTGTGAAACAAATACCTTGATGTTTAGTGAAAAACAACATTCACAAGAAATAAAATATAAATTATAATAATTAAAAGATATATTTAAAATTAAACATTTTGGAAAGTTTATAATAAGAGCTGCATACTTACAAAACATAATTTCTAAATGAATTTATTTAATCCCTCAAAAGGTAAAGAAAAAGTGTTTTTTTTTTCCAGCATTTTGATAGGTGTGAAGGAGACTCCATTGTGGGTATGATTTAAGACTAGAGTTCTATCCAAGGGGGTCTTATCTAACCCTCTTCAATTAAAACCCTTTAGATAGAATTTCTCAAGGCTTAAATCATTAATTTTTCTAAAAAATGTGTGATTTGAAGCAAAAATTAGGATTTCCCAAGTTTGGGACCCATTATTGTGGGATGACTTGCATTTGGGCATATTTTCCTTTGTAAGAAACCACTTTTCAAAGAGCATTCTCAACATCGAGAACTATACATGTTTTGTGGGTTTGAGGCTAGGAGAGAGTGTCCATGTTCAAGCTATCCTTTAAGTGATTTGTCAATTTTGTAGTGTCTAGCAACATCATGTCTTCCATAGCCATAAAGAAAGGATGTGCATTTAGCAATGGTTCTCTCCCACCAATTGATCCACTTATCTTGTTGAGGCTTTGGCTCAAGATTCCAAATAACATTTAAGCCACTAATGCAATCCTTGTTTTTGAGATGGGAGACATTTAATTTTTAAGGTAGATCATAAGAGAGGAGTGTGGTTGGAAAGGTCAAGCGTGATAAAAATAGGAAGGTGGTCTAAAAGGGTGGTTAAGACGTCTAGCCAAACAAGGCAACTATCATGGGGAAAAATTAGACAATTGGGGGAAATATAGAAGAAGACTAGCTTGCTCATTTTTCTCAAGAAGTTGTCACAATAATCATTCCAAGTGTACTTGCGAGGCATGTGGAAGTTGGCTTTACCTAGAAGAGGATCATGAACTCTAAGGGTGTTACATGCCAAGGTCTGAGCTTCAAATTTTGATTGAGATAAATTAGAAGTACTATTCCAATTGTGATCTAATGGGTGTTCAACCATGTTAAATTCACCCCCCAAGATCCATTAGGCATTAGGGAGATGCAAACAAATCCATTCCCATAAATGAGTTCTCTCATTTGGAGATTTAATGGGGTTGTTGGGTAGAAAGGTGGGTAAGTCACTTGGGATGGGTTTTTGCCAAGTGTAGGAGTCTCCTTTTTCCTTTTATATGCTCCAATCTTGGACTCAACTACAACTTCTTTGAAAAATTTAGATTTAAGGGGGGAGGGTGATTGTCAAGGGGAAGAAGGGATGGAGAATGGCTATTGGGGGGAATAAGAGATGGAGGGTGGAAGGGCTGGGTTGGAGGGGGATGGGTTATTGTCAAGGAGAGGGGATTTGGAAACATAAGCAAGTTCATAATGTCTTCAACATGAGGAACAAAGATGAAGTGGGAGTTGGTAGGAGGTGCATGAGTCCTTTTGGGTTTTCAAAAGGACAAGTGTGGATGAGGTGACCCTCCTTATGACAATATAAGCAAGCACTATGCTTGTTAAGGTAGATGATTCATTGGTCAAATTTGAAACCAAGACCAACCAACTTGATGGAGTCTAGAAGAGATTGAGTAAGGTCCATTTCAATGCAAACCTTAGGATGTGCATGCAAGTTGGCCCATTTATCTGAATATTATTTTACACCAAAGAACCTTCCCCAATTGTGGTACAATGTCATGTAGGAAGGGGAAAAAAGCCAAGTTGAGGAATGGGAATTTGACCCACATAGGGTATTTTGACTTAGTTATTCCTTTAGGATGAAAATCAAGGTCCCAAGCTTGAAGGTAACATGTTTGACCATATATAATCCAAGAGCCATATTACAAAGTAGTACAGACATGGTCTAGGTTATCAAAGGTGCACAAGACATAACCCTTACCAAGGCTCGTAAATGATTCTATGGTCCATCCCTTTAACTCCCAGTTGTTACAAATCCACGTAAAGAATTCTTGTTCAGACAAGATGCCTTTGAGAAAGAAAAGGATGATTTTTTTTCTCTACAATAAAAAATAACCTCAATAATTTCGTCATGTAGCTGAAATGAAATCACCTTACCTTTTGAGCAGGTGTCACGCGACTCCATGGTTTGATGATGTTGGGGATTTCATAAGTCTTTTGGGGTGTTGTTGTAGGGTTGAGTTGGATTCTTGGACTACACTCTAGTAGCCATAATATTTGCTAGATAATCCTTCACGAGGCCCATCAATTTGTCTCCTTTAGCTTTGTCTAGTTTTGGGATGTTTTGCTCTTTGGTCTTCTTCTTCATGCTTTTGGGATGAATCTTAAGGACAAGTTGGGCTCTAGAGGCTATAGACTTGGACGGCTCCAACCCTTGAAGATTCTATAACACAACAAAGGCCGCCACACCAAAGATAAAAAAATAAAATCGCTAGAGTCGAGAAAATGAGGTTAGGATTTTTCTATTTGGATCTTGAAAATTTCCTTCGTTTTTCACTTATTTAATTAATCACCTAAGATTTTTACTCCCTTCTAGTATGTTATCTATATAAAACGTATACAGATTTCCAAAATATTAAATACAGAATTAGAAGGGAAAATAAAAGAAAATGTGCAACGAAATATAAGTGTTTTGAATGTAACAGCGGCCTGTGTGTTCTCGTTTAACTTTTTATGAACTTTCTTTGAGCGTATTATGATAAACCAAATTCCATCGATGACATTTTTGGAAGACTGTTGGATTGAAGCTAGGTATAATTCTATGCAACCAATACATTAGCTTATCGAAACAAACAAAGAATAGTTTTTACAGCGTAGTAATGCGAGAAATTTAAATTAATAATTTTTTTAACAAATAATCTTTATTTTTATCCCAGGTTCAGAACCTAAATTTGAGGATCGACCCTGCCAAACTTTGGCTGTACTTTTACAGTAAAAATGTACAATTTTCCTAAATGGTCGTCAGATTTAGGCCCTGACGAGAGTATGTACAGATCTTACAAGCATAGCTGCAACTTATTTGCAATTTCCGTCACTGTTAAACGGCTTATTTCTAATGTGTCAAATAATTGGGATTTTTACATGGACTGGCTTTGTGTATGAAGTATTGTGTGATTTGAGATTTCCAACAACCAAATTATATGCAGATCTATGTAGCTGATACCAGGCTTTTTCTGTACAGCAGTGAGATTGAATATTTGAATCATCTTGAACATCAAAGCAGGGCACAATTTCCTCGTCTCATCTTTGGTTAATAAACTGCTTTACAGTCGTTGCAATTTGCTCCAGCAGCCCTCCTTGATCCCTGGTATATCCACATTAAATCTCCCCTCAAAAGATTATTTCAAATAATCAAATTTTATTTAAATAGTGATGTCCTTAAATAACCAAGAATGAGAAGACATGAAAACAGAGCAAGAGAACAAGTAAATAGATTTTTTTTACCCCTCAAAAATATAGCCCTTGATATATGAAACTCACAAAGTGACTTCTTCCATTCCTCGAGTAAATGGCTCTCAAACTTTCCACTGTGCTTATGAAAGGCTTGAGCATACACTCCCTCTTCGTACTCCATTCGAAGCTCGGAAGGCTGAATTCCAAAAAAGACAGGAATGATGGGAGCCCCTGTTTTGAGGATGATCTGGAGCTCCTTCAAGCACCAAACCGACTTTGCATAATTGGGCGAAAATACGACTAGATGAACTGGTGCTGAGTGAATAGCTGCTTCTGTTGATCGAGGTATGTTGTCCCCAACTTGAATTGAGTTCTTGTCGAAAAAGACCTTGAATCCTTTGTTTTGAAGATTATGAAAGATGAGGCTGCCTACACTATCCTTCACATCTGCTCCTCTGTGGTTAAGAAATGCGTCATATCTCGTTGTGGCGGGAAGCCATGAAAAATGCACAGAGGATTGCTTGTTTCTCATCACATCTGAACCTTGGTGGTTAAGAAATGTGTCATTTCCAATTTTGGTGGTTAGCCATGAAGAATGCACACTGGATTGTTTGTTTCCCATCGGTACGAGGGCAAAGCTAAAGGCGCTGGCAAAACCCCTCTTTGGTCTTTAGATACTAGGACTCTTTACTCTTGCTATAAATATTTGTAACTTAAAGCCGTCTGAAAACAGTTTAGGTTTAGGTATATGTTTATTGGTTACGATTTGTTTAATATAGAAAAAAATAAATTATTTATTATTATGGATTGTAAAATTATTATATATTTTTATAATAGAGATGTCAATATTTATGTTTATTTCAAAATATAAAAATATTATGCTCAACAATAATAGGATTCAATTTGTTCTTTTAGTATAGAAGAAATTCTATCACGACAAGTTGTGAACAAGAAGTTGAGCCAAAGTAATGAATGGTCACACTTAGATCATTTTATAATTGAAACCTTTATTCATTTTCGTATAATTCCTATTGATTATCCTTGAGGATGAGTCCAACATGTTAGACATGTATATCCCAAAACATTATTTTCCTTTTCTTATTAGATGAGTAAAGGAGGCATGGACTTCTAAGAGTGTCCAAACATTGATGAGGAAATAACATGTGAGAAAAAATTAGGTTGCCATGTAGACAAATGAGATTATATAATGTCAAAAAGTTTAAACCCACATGCAAATATTCCAAAAAGACTTATGTAAGTGCATGAATTAAAGGGAAGGTGAAGATGTAAATTGTCCATTTGAAGACTAAATCACATCATCTAGGTGTGAGAGATCATTAAATGGACTATACCTGAAGAAGAATGGGAAATGAGAACATGCATATTTTGTAGCCCAAGATCTCTGGAGACACAACATCACTTCATCATGGATTGTGTAGCCTTCACTAAAATTTGTATCAAGTATAATGACAACTTGAAAGTGGATCTTAACTATCTTAATCGAGGAAGCAAGACAAGCAAAAAAATGACAAATATTTTGATCAAGATCCACACAAAAAATTCAACATCAAAAAAGATTTAAAATGTCTTCAAGTTACGACTCTTAACCCAACAGATTACTTGATCTCATAAATGTTATTAAAATCTTTCATTTAATTTTATTTCATATTTATTTTTTTGTCGTTTAACAATAGATATTAATTAAGATAATGCTAAATGTCACTTTCAATTAAACCACACTCCTATTCATAAAATACATTGTCATAAAAATAAAAAATAAAAAAATTATTTAAAAAAAAAAAATCATACACATAAATTAAAAAAATGCATTTTAACTATTCCAATTTTCAAATTAAAAAAATACCATTATATAATTGCATATATAAGTGGGACTCCCTTAGACAATTCTCTAAACTATAATACGCCTAAATTTGGCGGTCAGTGCTATTTTAAAATATATATTACAACTATAATTTTATATAATTTAATAATCTGCTCAAAATCTGCATTTATGTAATATAATTTTCCCAAAAATTTAATTATGTTTTACAATAAAAATCTCTGAATTCAACTAGCACAGGACCATCAAATTTAAGCCTGGAAATTTCCTAGTTATTACGTAGTGCGGGTCCCACTTGCAAGTGCCGACAATTATGGTGAGGGATTCTATTTTATGAGGACTTTGGTGAAGTGGAACAATCATTCTACACACAATTACCAATCTACTTCCTCTCTTTTGCACAAGTTACGTACTCGTTTTCCTTTCGTTTGTGATTCAAAATATCAAAATACGGGATAAAATTTGTGTGGCCGAATTCACGGTTTTCAAGTTGAAGCATGGGCCATACATTTTATCCATAATCTTTGTTTAATTAGATCATGATATTTATTCATAATCTTTTTTTAATTAGATCATGATAGTTACATTTTGTTCAAATAAGATGAATTTATAGTTGAGTCAAAATAATCTTGTATAAATATATTGAATTATTTTTGGAAAAAATAGTAAGAATAAACAAAAATGTGATTTATAAATCATTCATTCAATTCATGATAATCAAATAAAAATTATTTGATTTTATTTAAGACAAAAAAGAGTTTCATTTTAATTCTTTTAAACACATTTGAAGATCAAAAACAACAAAATTTTGTATTTATCAATAAATTCAATCCATGCAAATAAACACACAAATCCATGTCAAGTAAAGATCTTGTGCAAGTTCTAGTTAATTAATGACTACAAGTTTTCAAAAAAATTAATATCACCACTAAGAGAATTTTTTCGTCAATCGTAGGTAGTCTAAAAATCCAAAATAATATTCAATGTAACTAGTAGTAAGCAATGACGAGTTTTCGGTGTCTTCTGCCTTTTCTAATCTGACTCTGATCTTTGGTCCTTCTCCTTTTTGGGGGCGATTGTGGAATCCGAAGCATTTTCCTAAAATCAACATCTTCTTTTGGCTTCTATATCAAGATAAAATTCTGACTCTCAACAATCTTTCGAAAAGGGGTATTGCTCTACCCAATAGATGTTTTTTGTGTAAGCAGGCAACTGAGGACATTTTTCATCTTCTTGTTGGGTGCAGTTTCTCTTTGGATGTTTTGGCTCGTGTTCTTCAGTTGTGGAATTTATCATGGGTTTTTTATGCTTCTATCTCGGATCTGGGGTCTTAATGGGTGGCTCCTACTCTAAATCTGACTCTTTCTATGTTATGGTCTCTTATTCTTCCGCATGTGGCTTGGGGAGTTTGGAAGGAACTGAACAATCTTATTTTTCGTCAGCTGGAGCTTCCTCCTTTAAGGTTGGCTTTCAAAATTTGTGAGGCGATAAGAGAAAATTCTCTGTCTGAGTTTTCGATGCTTCATATTTCTGGGCCTAAGGTTGTGGTCTCTAATTATGATTTGATGATTGGGAGTAGATGGAATCTTTCTTGTGATCTTTCCATTTTGGTGAAGAAGCCTAAGTCTTCTAGGGAGGGGGTTTGGTGGAAAGCTCCCTCTTAGGGTTGGTTCAAAGTTAACTTTGATGGTGCTGCGAAGGGGAATCTGGGACCTATTGGTTGTGGCAAAGTGTTACATGATGAGAATGGTAGGTTTTTCTTCGTGGTGGCACTCCCTTTGGGGACCCAGACAAACCACTTTGTAGAGGCAACAACAACCTATCATGGCCTTTTACTTGCTAAAGAGGTTGGGGTGACGAAGTTATGGTTGGAAGGGGACTCCCTTAATATTATTAATTTCCTTTTGAAGGTAAATTCCCCATCGTGGTCTATTTTGGATTTAATCGAGGATGCTCTTTCTATTATTCATTCCTTTAATGATGTTAAAATATCACATGTATCTCGTGAGGCAAATTCTTTTGTTGACGAATTTGCTAATTTGGGGGTTATGTCTCATAATTGTTGCTATTCATATGATGCCATTCCTATTAATCTCTAAAGTATTATTAATCATGATCAATTGTCTTGTCATGGAGGTGGAAACATTGGGAGAAGTTTTTTTATTTGCTCTTTTCTTGGTTTATGAACTTTGAGTTTAGAGTCTTTCCGAGTAATTATTGCATATATTATGAAAAAGAGATTATGGAATGGGATTTTATTACTAGTTGTACTCATGGTGTTAGGTTAACATGGCTTATGGGTGCATTTTGGCTCTATTTTTGGATTGTTCACTTATCCCTTTTTGCTCATCGGAACAAGGCGAAGGTAGTGGTTTGGTTGTCTCTGGTTTCCATGGGTGGTGATCATTGCAGACTGAAGTCACTCTCTTATGAATAATTTAGCAGGAATGAGATTGTTTGGGAGTACTTGGAGAAAGGTGGCATTTTCCCCTACTTGCTCAAACATCATGGTTCTGATTCGAAGGTGATCACTGAGGACTTTGTGAAGGGGTGGAATAATAGAATATTGTGATACCAGGGGGTGGATGTGAATGTCACAGAGGAGTTCATCGTAGAAATCAATGGTTTATCTATGAAGGATAAGAAGTTTTTATAGAGGTCGTGCTACCTCTAAGATTGTGTTGGCTAAATTTTTCAAAGGCAAGGAAAGGGAGAAGCTTAGGTGTGTGGGAAGCGATGGGTATGACCGGACTTCCATTAAGCCACTCTAGAGAGATGTGGCGTTGGCTATCATGAAATAATTCATGCTTGATGACAAGTACTCTATGATTTATGGTTACCACTTTATGTTGCTTAATCATTTCAGACACAACAATTTGGTGTCGTTCCCCTATTATTTGCTTCTATCTATGGAAACTAGCATAGAAGACCGTAGAAAGAACCCTAGTAAAGCAATCCTCCATGAGGGTCTCATGAAACTTATAATCGACCATATCAAATTGAAGTTTATACTTGAGATCCCTAAGATTTCCTTTGCTTGCAAAAAGAAGGGGATTGCACCTAGTTATGATATTGGTGAATCGGTTGAAGAATGGGAGGGTGATTATGAGGAGGATAATTTTGATGATGAAGATTCTTCAGATGAAGAGGGGAATTCAGAGGCTGATACAAAGGTTTCTAACTCATGGTCAAAAGGCTATGAATTTGACCCTAAAATGGAGGTTGTAACTCCTAGTGCTAAGAAGGGTTTAAAGGGGAAGGAAGGGGGTAAAAGGAAGGAGAAGTGTGTTTTAAATCTAAGTGAGGAAGGGGTGATAGTCGAGGATGTGCCCCATGTTCTTACTAATAGGGGGCAGGCTATAGTGGAAAAAGCCCTTGAGGGTGAGTGTCTCATGAATTCTGGGGAGGCTTCCCTTATGCATGGTGGGTTGGTTTCCCCTGTCTGCAAGGGATTTGAGCAGGTTGAGCAGATTGAGATCAAGAAAGGGCTTTTGGAGTTGTTGGCGAACTTGATTTTGAATTATGAGAAACAATGGGTGGAGGTTGAATTTGTTGATGTGGAGGACTCTCCTACCGAGGAGGCTTTGGAGGGCAAGGGTTTGGATCAGAAGGGTCACCCTGAGAATGCAACTTTACCTATAGTGACACCTATGAATTGAGATGAGATCGACATGGATATTTTTCCAAAATGGCGGAGGATGGTACCAAAAATCTCCTTTCTCTTGTTAAATGGCTCTTTTCAGAGGTAAAGGTCCTCAATATAAAGATGAATGAGTGGCAGGATGTTTGAGTGGCGCTAGTAAACTATAATAAAAAATAATAGTTGGTGAAAGGAAAGTTCAAAACTATGAATGTGGTTCTCGATAAGGTGGTCGCAGATGCTGAGAAACTTGGTAGGGACCATAAGGAGAGGCTGGTAACTTTGGAAGATGTTTTTCATAGGGGACATGAGGAGACGTTTGTTTCCTTGGAGGAAAAAGTGAATAAGATTTGCAGTGACCTAAATTATGTGGTGAAAATTAGCAACTAGTCCTTGAATTCTAGTGTGTAGGGCTTGACTATGTTGAATGAGAAAGCCCTCAATTGGACTGGTAAAAAAATGGATCTTGGTGAAAATGAGGAGGTGACTATTGAGATTAATCAATTGAACCAGATGGAGAAGAATGTGGATGAGGACCCATGTTTGCATACCAAGAGCAAGACCAAAAAGAGGGTATCCATTTCTTTCTAGAAGCTTGAGGAAGTGATGGAGATGCACAAAAAATGTCAACTCTAGTAATCTAGAGTCAACTAAGGTTTTAGACAATATGCTTTAGCTTGTGTTTGATCAACTTTCTATGCTAATTTTTTTTTGTTGGTTTTACCATCGATCTATCTAGGTTTATCTTTTGACAACTTTTTTGGCTTTTTTGGGGTTGTTGGTGCTTGTTGTTTATTCTTTTACGGCCTTGTTTCATTTTAAAGGGTTTTGGGGTCCCTTCAAAACCCACTTTTCCTTATCAAAAACTAGTAGTAAGCAACAAGAACAAGTAGTCATGGCCATTGGGCAAGCTAGGCCAACTTAATGGATAGTTGCACTTAAATAAATCCAAAATATAAACCCTAAGTCAATTTGATATCCCTTACAAAAATATATGCAATGCTTGTTTGTAATGATTGATTTTTTGGTACCATTACATAATTTATTTTAACATGAGATAATTTCATGGGACTAATTATTAGTGTGTATAACCACACACAAAAATCCTATCAACTAATAAGAATGTGTAATGGTGAAATTTGTGTACCCATGATGTTTCCTATTTAATTTTGTACTTATTTTGAGGATATGGCTTAATACATGTACATAGTGACAAATGGTTTTATTTTGTTTGAAGTTGGGTTCATTCTTTTAACCTTTTACCCCTTCACATGCACACATGCCCATACACTATACTTTATTCTTATATGCACAAATACATTCATCTTATCCTTGGATTCAACACATTTACCTATACATCTACCTCCATATATTCATTAAGCACTTAGATCTAAATATTTCATTTTCCAAGGTCATTTATATATTCATGGGGTTGACCTATGGTCATAGACTTGACTGTTTCCTTTCCAAAATTTAAAGCTCAAAATTGGCCAATTGTCTCCCCTTATTTTGCCATCATGAGTTGACTAAACACATGTTTGATACAATTTAGATTTATGTCCTAGTATTTAAAGCCATTTAATTATATTTATTTATCATCCATACACATTAAAGTATCATCTCTCATTCTAGAGCATTAAAAGACTAAAAAATGAGAAACTTAGATTTGGTGCACTAAAAGGAGTAACACATTTGCATACATCATCTTAGGGGGCTTTCTTTTTTATTTTTGAATATTTATATACATTTCTAAGGGTTGACCTTATAAAACGTGTCTCCCTATGATACAATGATAACTCTATCAAGGTATTATTAGATACTACCTACCCTATAGACATCAAAAATGTGGGAGACACAAAGGCACACTAGGAAAGAAAAAGAGTAGAATTCCATGTGTGTTGGGATGAATCAAAATTTGATGGACTAGTTTGGAAAGGTAATTTTTTTCTAGATGCATGAACTTTTCCTCTAATAGAGCACAAATTCATAAAATAAAATGAGGCATTTATCTAATAGAGAGGCATCATTTTTTTTTATAATAGTCTTATTTGATATCAAAATATTTATTTTTGGTACACACTCTTCAATTATAGAGCTAAATATTTCCCTCCTTGACATATAATTTCGTAATATAGTTGTTGCAAATTATTTAAGTATTAGTCCTAATTATAATTATTTGATCTAAGTTAATTTATTCTTATGTGTATGCATCTTATTGGATTAGCCTAGATCGACATTAAGGAGATTTTATTTCCCTTTATATTTTTGGAGAGCCCATATGATCCTACGTGACCTAGCTTTCTTTTTTAAGGTTTCTCATTACATGAATTTACATTCTATTATTATATCTAAATGTCCTTTTACATAATTTTACTTTATTGACATCATTTTCCTATAGGGTTTGGTGCTTATTTCTACTCACTTTCAATTAGATACTCTACCCACCTTGACATTGGTTTAAGGTTTATAATTCCTATCTTTAATTTAGATGAAATACTTGATTAAACTCTAACGCGGTAGCTCATTTTGATAAAAATGGTATGTTTGATAATATTCATATTGATATTAGCATAAGTGACAAAAAATTATTATGATCATGATGCACATGCAGATCAAAAATAATTTCATTTTATTGGATAACTTTTGATAAATTCATTCATGAAATTTGAGAATCTTAACCAATTGGTAGATTTATTTTATAAGGCATAGTGGATTGTCCTCAAGATTTTTTTTTATAAGATTTCAAATCATTTATACATCTTCTCATGGTTTATCATCCAACCCATCTCCCTCTTCCACACTAACCCTACCACTTTCATAGCCACTACCACCATTAAACCTACTATTTTTATTTACCCCACCTTATTCCTTACAATTATCCATAGGATATACTAGTTTCATCAAACTATTATTACTTTCATTCCTTATAGCATCCTACATATTTAAACCCATTAATTCCATTTATATTACTATTTTATCTTCCAATCATGCTACCCATATTATCTCTCTATCCCAAGTTGTACCCATGCTTATGATGTTATTTCCAACCCATTCACCATATCCATGCCTCTTACATCCCAACCCCTATTCACCCATTCTATTATTCTCCATACTTCAAAAACTTGATGCCTATTTTACCTTACCATAGAGGGTGGGTCGGGGAATTATGGATAAGATCAAGAGATGGAAGACTTGGGGCTTAGACTTTATCAACATGGGTTCCTTTCCTTTTCTTGTGTTGGGCACAATGGAAGTAACTGAGGACACTTGTAGGGGTTTTGAATTCGTAAAAGAGGAAGAAGGTCTATGCATGGGAGCATGCTTGTCTGTAACCTTTTTGGAGGCATGCACAAAGGACAAAGCATGTTGTTTTATGCACATAGAAGTCTTTATGGAAATGACATGAGAAGAAAATTAGCATTAGGCACCATGAATCCTATATTGTACTTATAATAATCCTTGTAGAATAAGTCTTCATGGGGTGGTAAATGTCTAATAGGGGTGGGCCAAAAATGATCTAGAAAAAAGCCCCCACGTGACATGAGTGGTTTATATCCAATATCTTGAATAGTATGAATCATGTCATCATGAGGAAATTTTAAACATTTGTGGATAAATAAAGCAACCAAATCCATGGAGACTAGCTTTGGAATTCCTATTCTTATTCTTACCTTAAAAAGATCGAATTTAAGAATCACAACAAATGAGACACCAAGATACTTAGGTCCAATAAGGACCAACAAATAAATGGAACCGATAGGAGGGAAAAAGAGACCATCATGAGTACGGAGCATGGTCTTCAACTCCTCATGCTTCTCCTTATGTAAATTATTGATAAAGAGGGTCTCCTCTATAGTGACATTGACCTGACTAGAAGGGTCAACCATAACAGCAATTACGATGTTATCATTGACTTGAGTCGGGATGTAAAGTGGAGAAGGTTCCCTATTAAGAGGAATGTCATGTGGTGTGATGGTTATTTTAGGAATATTTTCCACATGAATTGTAGGAGGAACATGAGTGAACACGACCATGTTCACGTACTCTGAAGGGCTAGGATCAAAATATTGAGAAGCAGATGTTATCAGGTTAAATTAGAATGAGAAGGAAAGGGATTTGTGTATATCTAAAGTTTTTTGTTAGGCCTAGGTATAGATGAGTTTTGTTTCCTACCATCGAACTGGATGGTACCGCTATCTATTTGGTCTTGGACTATGTGTCTAAGACATACACAATGTTCACTATCATGACCAGGGACTTGGTGGTATTGATAAAACTTTTGTGGATCATACCATCTAGGATAAGGTTTATCGTCATATAGAGGTCTAATCTTTGGGAGAGTAATTAAATCATCTATTAGTAAATTTTTAAGAATATTAGTGTAGGATTTAAATAGTTTTGTGAACACTCTATTGTATCCTACAATGTTCTTAGTAGGAATAGAAACTGTGTTCGCTATTACTTTGTTCTTTTTTGACTTCCCAGGGATAGACACGACTAATTAATTATCAGGATGGAAGGACGAGGAGGAACCCGCATATTGGGTCATCATCTACTGGTATTCTCTTAATGCAACACATAGATGGGGAAAAGAAGGATATTTCATCAAGAGAACTCTTTCTCTCAATTTCAGCAATAGATTTTCGATGAACACACGTTGAACATCAAAACCTGACAGGGCATAAGAGATTTGAGAAAATAGGGATTGGTATTGAGTAATAAAATTAGTTATATTTTCATGAGTTTCTTGCTTACAACATACAAGATCAAAAAAAGTGATCTTCGTCCCAATATTCGCCTAGAATTATTGTAAGAATTGATTAATCAATTGATTGAAGGAGAATATAGAGTTGTTAGGAAGTGAGTAAAACCACTCCAACGTAACATCCTTAAGGGATCATGGGAATAAATTTTCTAGAACAAAGCATCCTGATAGAATAAATCAGTACACTTCATGGTGAATGATGAAACATGGGTCTGTACGTCACCCTTTCCATTATACTTATAAAACTCAGGAATTTCTACCCCTTAGGGTATTGGAACATTTAGAATGGAAAGGACTAAAGGATTGCAGTGATAGTATGGTTGTAATGTGGATTGAGAGGAAACTCTGGCCAGGTTAGCTAATTGTGATTGCATCGATCCCATGTTTTGTAACATGGCATTTAGGACAGGATCAGATGGTAGGGTTTGTTTAGTCAAGGTGGTGTAGGTTCATGTTCCAAATACAGGGACTTCGTATACTAGAGGGATGTGATTCAATTTGACTTTGAGAACATCAAGGGGTACATTGTTTGTATTAGCGGTAATGCTAAAAGAGGGTATGGAGGGACTAGTGTCTATCATGCACACGAGCACTCTAGGTATAGGGAGATACAACTATGAACCAACGATCTCCAACTAGATGTCCCGAGGATTGGCCAGGACTAAAGTGTACGAGGGGACATAAGTCTCTACTATGTTAGATATCCATCGAAGCATCTCAAGACCTTTGTGGCTTGACATAAGAAGGTTCCTCAAACCAGAAATGATAGGAGCAACTTGAGTGTATGCATTATCTCTTTCTAGGAAGTCTTCAAACTCTTTGAGTTTCTCTTCCAAAGATTGGACTTGCTCACAGGGAATCTAAGAGAAGACTCATGATCTATGGGAGAAGATGAACCAGAAGGAGTGCTTGGTTGGGAATTTACTTGAATTTTTATTGATGGATGAGAAAAAAAAAAGGTGGCTCATAACCGAGCGATAGTTCAGTAGTGAACTGCTCAAAATCAAGGCCCTGGCAGGGAGGACTGAAATATCTTCTAGAACCCTTATCTAAATGTTAAATACTTCTTTTAACTACACATCCAGAAGTTGTAGGCTAGGTTTTGAAACTCATAAAAGTTCACCACTCGGTCTAATAAACGTCTAAACAAGAGAATAAATTTTCAACAAAAGATTAAGGTTAGGACAGTTTCATGTCATTTTCACCAAAATGTACAGGAAATTCAATGCCCCAAAATGATGTGATCTCAAAGGGTGAAAATTCCTCAACTACCTCAGATATCAATGCTTAGGTGAACGGGATGAAAAGACAAAAGGGGAGTTTTTTTGTTTTATATTTTATGTTTTATGTGGAATAAAAATATAAGAGTTTTAGAAATTGAAAGAGCAAGTTGCAAAGGTTCTCTAGAAAAACCAATGAGATCTTGGCCAATGATGACATCATGGCATGTAGGCATCCTCAAAATGCACTGTAGTCTCATACTAACCAAAAAATGAGTTTATCACAGGGAGAACAATGAATCAACTAACTATATGATATCTAGAATCTCAAGGATATGATCAAATCAATAGAATAATAGAATAATAACAAGATAATGGAAACACTTATAAACTAAGAAAAATAGAATGGAAATGAAAAGAAGGAAAGTAGACTCACAAGAGGTCCATGAATGAAGCCTCCTGTAATGCTACGATTTTGAAACCTGCACACAAGGAAACAGGAAAGTGGTTGGGGCCATTTTAGGGGCTTACCTTAGTCAAACCCTCATGTAGGTGTTCCCACCTCCATGTACAACTAGATAGATAGAGATAAAAGATAATAGACAAGATAAAGAAAATTCATAGATAAGCTATCTAATAACAATATTCTACTCAAAGTAAATACAATAATGCAATAAGAAAGCTAAAATTACCATCCTTTATCAAATAAGTATTCCAAAAGGATGAGAAAAGAAACCTCCAAGATGTGCTAACAATTCTAAGATATTGATGTAGAGAGCCAAAGTGTAAGAAATCTCGATAGAATGAAAGAATGAGAGTCAATAAAATGAAGAAGAATGTGAAAATGAGAGCTAGAGGGTGAGATGGATCGAATAGAATGAATGAATGAGAGAATAGGAGGTTTGAAAGGAGAAAAGGCATGAAAAAGGGATGTTTTTGGTAGGTTTTCAAGTTTCAGAGGCATTACACTTTGTGGGAAAGTAGGAAGTGTAACATCCCAATGGCTATGCAGTCAAGAATCTTTTTGAGATGTTTGTGTGATGTGCAAACGCTTGCATGTCACATGGTCATTAGCGAAAAAATATCACTTAAACAAACAAAATAAAGGGTTTAAGGACAACATTAAAGTTAGGTGAAAGGGATAATGCATTAACAAATTCAATCATTCTAAAGGAGAGGTTATGGAATGCAAAATTACATAAGATGCAATTTTTGGCATTACACTAAACACTTGTAGCATCAAATCAAAAAACTAACTTTACCATTGTGTATAGCATGAAAATCTACCCCAAATAAAAAAAATGCATCAAAAGAGGAGTTTGTATGCTCAAGTTATGGTCGTTTGAAGTTGGACTGAAAATTCAAAACTACAAATGGAGAGGGGTTTAGCATGTTGATGGTTGTTTGACCATCAAATTTAAAGAAGTATTTGATGATGGTCATTTGGCCATCATATATAAGATAGTTAAATTTTATCTATGAATTCCACATAGTATGAACGTTGTATAACTTGGGGGTGAAAACAATTGGCTTGAAAAGTTTTCTCCTTCGATTTTGATGATTTGATAGTCAATCTTAAGGTTTTTGGGCCTTTTGAGTGCAATGGAAAGGTCCATTTGGGGTGAAAATTCTATAAAATATCAGCTATATTTTGGAACCTCTTCAAACCCTCATTTACAACTAGGTCCGTTGATCTTCGATTTTGGTGAAACAAAAGTCAATCTTGACTTTCTTGAGCATTTTGGACATTATGAAAAGGCTGAAAATGCCTCTAAGATTATCAAAATTCTGAAATCACATAGTTTTCACAAGAACACACATGCAAAATAGAGCTTACAAGTGTGTTTATTTACCTCTTAATTATTTTGATTCTCCATATCATCCAAGGATGCAAGAGAAGAGGATAATGGGTTTAAAATATCAACACTAGATTAGTCTCAAATCACTCAAAATTAGATAAAAAATGAACTAGATAGTAGGCAAACTTGCTCTAATACCATGTTAAATTTTGTGAGAAGCGAGAACCAAGTCAAGATTTGATGTTGGTTGTAGATCACATGCAATTCCAATTGATAAATAATTAGATATTAAAATAGCGAAATGGAGAGAGAATCTTGAAAGATATAAAATAGAGAAAACTACAAGAGAATTTTGAGAATACTCACGATACTCTCACTGAATTAGTTGAGGAGAGAGGAGAGGTTATCTATATATAAAAATATGAGCATATAAATCCAAGAGGTGTATTAAATCAAACTACCCATAATAGGTGGGATGTTTTACCTACTTGGTAAATGTCAAAACATGTGGCATAACCTACTCATGTGAAGACATGGTAGTGGTTATGAGAGGTGGAAAAAAATTCCAAAAGAGGGTGTGTACCTCAACTATGTTGCAATGATGGAGTCACAATGTCCCTAATGAAGCTGCAATCTTCAATGGAGGACCTTTGCCAATAAAATATTCACCCACACAGAAAGTGTTCCAACAATGGCATTCAAATAGAGATTCTATTATGAGATATGAGATATGCTACAAGTGTACATATGCCCTAATTAACTAGTCAAGAGAGAAACCTAGAATGCACAAGATGTTTCCAAGTGTCTTAATCACATAACATGTGACAACATGTAAACTCTAACAACCTACCTAGGGAATGATGATGAGATAGAGATAAGTTCTAGATGATTTCTAGAAGGAATCTTATCTCCTACAAACATGGAAATGGGAATTACCCCATTATTTATGATTTATCTAATAATGCAACCTAGGACATAATTAAATAAATAAAATACATTTAAGTTAACTTATGCTAGTGTAATAAATAATTAATTACACTAACACCCCCCATAAGTGCAACTTAGGGAGGAAATTATTATGCAATGGATGATGGGTCCCAACTACATGATGGCCATATTATGTACCCATTTACAAATGATACAAAAATGCAACTAATCTCCCACAAATAGAGAAAAGGGGAAAACCCAGTGGGAAGAAAACCCCTCTCCAAAAAGGAGATGAAAATGCAAAAAAGTGATGGAAGAGTGATGATTGAAGGACTCAAAAACTATCCCCCAAGGACTACAACCTTCAAAAAAATATGAGACTAGATATCCCCCCATAAAGGAGAGTGGTCCCCTCAAGGATGTCTTCAAAGCCTGTGGAGAAATGAGAAGCCAAGTCGACAAGACCTGTCGTGAACCCATCTGGATGCCACAAGTCTAAAGAGGTAGATGAGCCCTGCTCTACTGAATCAAATCTTAATAAAGAGGATGATGAGGAAGCAGATGGTTCCAAAAGAAGATCCAATTCAATCCAACCACCACAACCCTAGTGAGGAGGAGGAGAACTACTTCCTATCATGGAATCTAGAGAATCAGGAACTGGTGGAACACGATCCCAAAACTTGGAGAATTTGTACACCCTGGATTGGTGATCAGCTTCACCATAGGTAATGAGTGTATCAAACTCATCCTTGATGATAGCTAACTCAGATGTGAACTCAATCTTTAGACCCTCCTATGCAAGATGATAAAAAAAAAGTAGATTGTGAGCCATTTGTAGAATATAAGCAACATTATGCACATACCCCCCATCCAAAGTGACATCACAAATAGTAGCTACATGAAAAATGGCAACATTTGTTGTGAAAATCTTGTTAAATTCCATAGGTCTCATAGTATCCCAAAGGATATGATCTTGAGAATAGGTGACATGTCGAGAAGCACCTGAGTCGATGACCCATCCTTCCCATCTTTCAACTAGGGTAGTGATCAAAGCATGTCCCTTGCCATGAATATTAGTTGTGTCAATTACTGTAATGCTTGAAGACTCCTCATGTGAAGAAGAGTGGTGACTTAACAGAAGAAGAAGGAAGAGTGATGTTGTGATCCTGTAGAATTTTTCTTAGCTCATGAATCTCCTTCTTGAACATGTCTCCTCATGATCTCCAAGCCCATTACAAAAACTATATTTGGGGCTCTCCTTCTTAGGCATTTCTTCCTTTTGATGTGATGATTCATTGGATCTTGTCTTAGACTTTCCTTTATTCTTACCTTTCCCTTTGGATGGTGCTGCAACAAGAGCATGAGACTTTGAAGATGAATCGGTGTGGTTGAGTTTAAATTGTTCCCTTGTCAACCACTCATAAAAAGTCTCAAAGGAATGCATCACAAAACTGTCTCCTAGTCCATCCATGGTAGAGTAAAAGGAAGTAGCAAAATAGGAAAAAGAGCCTTTCAACTTGGACAAGATCATGAAAATGCATTCCTTGTCTATTTTGTCTCTACCACACCCTGATAGATGTGTCCTGAAAGACTTAAATTTCACCAAATAGTCTTCTATGGAGGGAAATGTATCAACTAGGAGTGAAGATAGTTCTTACTCTAAATAAAGTGCTCGAACATCACTTACTGAACCAAACAAGTCTTTGAGATTATCCCATACCTCCTTTGGAGTGGAGCACCCCTCAATGTGGAAATACAAGAAATTGGAGACATGAAGAGCAATTAGTCCCATGGCCTCCTCACACTTGATGCGATGTTGAAAATTCTCATACTTTCTATTCAAGTGTGGTTGATTTTCATTCAATGTTGACCATAGGCATTTTGACCAGAGGAGATGTTGCATGCTAACTGTCCATGTGTGATAGTTGTGGGGTGTCAAGATTTCAAAACTTGTATCAACCATTAGAGAAAGAACCAAAGTACAAGACAAAAGATATCTGAAAATAAATGTTGAGAATCTAATGATATGTTAAATTACAATTGAAATGAAGCCCCTTGATGCAAAAAAATCTTCCTCCAGAAACCAAGATATCCAAGTGATGATAAAAGATGCTCAAAGTGACAAAATACCAAAGCAAGTCACCTAGTGCTGATTCTAAAATAAATGCAAGGACTAAAGGAAAATATACTAGAATACCTCCCTGATGCTATTGGAATGGCATATTTTTGACAAATTGAAGAGGAGATATCACCTTCCAAGTCCAAACTATGGTTTTCACTTCAAATTACTGGAAATTTTTATGGTAATAGAATCCTAAAAATTAAAGAGCACCACTGGAAAGTAGACTTCACCACCTTTCCAACTGTATCTCGTTTGTTGGATTTCGAGATCGTATGAAAAAGTTACGACCCTTAAAAAATCTCAACCCTTGGTCCCTGATGTGACCATAGGCGTAGTAGGAAGAAAAAAAGAACCCCCTGGATCAGGCAGTGTCAAAGCTACGAGCAGGTGGAGCTCAGGTGGCGTGGCTGAGCAAACTGGTGGCATTGCTCAGACTGTAGCGGGGCCCTCAGATCTCTAGGTGACCACGGTGGGGGTTGAGGAGAGTCTTCAGTGGGCGGGGAGCTTTTGGTGATGGTGTCAGATGGGGGCCGAGAAAGACATCGACAACGAGAGTCTGGTCAACAGTGAGGTACCGTTGGTGAAGGTTGATGTGACGAGGGTTGACTGATCTTGTTGGTTTTTGCAGACCGAAGTGACAGATGCTAATAGCCTTTTTTTTTGAATATTTCTTTTAGCAATTCAAAATTTAATTAAAATGCCAATTAAAGAATATTTAAATTTGCAGAAAAATAATAGTGAATGTTGAACAAAAGAAAAATTAAACCCGAAACTATAGTCCATTGATGAAAAAATATTTAACCCTTATTATTGTTGATTAAAATAGTAGGTCGTTCATAGATATTTAAATTTTCTGCCAAACTTTAGAGAATATAGTCTAAATGATGAATACAAAAAATCCCGATGACTTAAAAATATGAGGATGACTGAAAGGGGAGATTTTTTTTTCTACAAATTTGTATGGATAGTACAAAAAAATGCAAACATTATATAATACCTCAAATGGCTCCTGGTGAAAATATCTCCGATTTTGGGGAATGGGCAGGTGATATATAGGTTTTGAGGTCTTCTGAGCATAATGGAGAAGTCAAAGAAAGCCTGATTTGCACCAGAAAATAGCTTGGTCCCCGAGTAGAACCAACTAGCTTGCAAAGTAAAACCCTCAAGCCTACAAAGAATCTCACAAGCCAACTTCCTTGATCCTGGGATGAACCTTCACTGGAAAAGCTTTGATACCATGTTGAAATGATGGAATCACAATGTCCCTAATGAAGCTACAGTCTTCAATAGAGGTCCTTCTCCAAGAAAATATTCACCCACACAGAAAGTGTTGCAACAATGGCATTCGAATAGAGATTTTATTATGAGATATGATATATGTTACAAGTGTACATATGCCCTGATTAAATAGGCAAGAGAGAAACCTAGAATGCACAAGATGTTGCCAAGTGTCTTAATCACACAACATGTAAACCCTAACAACCTACCTAGGGAATGATGATGAGATAGAGATAAGTTCTAGATGATTTCTAGAAGGAATCTTATCTCCTACAAACATGGAAAGGGGAATTACCCCATTATTTATGATTTATCTAATAATGCAACCTAGGACTTAATTAAATAAATAAAATACCTAAGTTAACTTATGCTAGAGTAATAAATAATTAATTACACTAACAAACAACTCATGAGAAGGAGAGGGTGACACATGTAGCTGATGGATTTCACTATGTGGCCTCATATTAACCAAGTCTAATCAACCTAAGAAAGCTTAATAATATGTGTAGGAAAAAAGATATTTCTAAACATAAGGAAAATAACAAATCTACACTAACAAGGACCAAAGATATTTACTCAAAAGATCTATCAAGTAGTCATATTAATGAATTGTATATGTAATATAAGGATGAATTTTTTATTAGAATCATGAGAAGCCCTAAGTGAAGCAACATTGAACTCAATATAATTATTAGGTGAAGGTGGAATTTCAATACATATCATGTGACTACACTACTCATCCCATGATGTGTCATGTTATAAAGAACCACTAGAAGCCCTTGGTGAAGTAACTTTGAACTCGATATAAGCAACAAGTAAAGGTGGAATCTATACATATCATATGACTAGAATGATCATCCCACTATCTATTATACTATGAATAATCACTAGAAGCACTTGGTAAAATGACTTTGAACATGTCAACAAGAGGATGTGAAATCATATTGCATGTCATGTGACTACATTACTCATTTAATGAACTCCAAATACTAAAGGCATGAGTATGAATTATTGTAGATGGGACATTATGAGGAGGACCATTTGGTGTTCAATTTCCCCTACATGTGCAAGGGGAACATCAATTTCAAATGTAGATTTGAGATCATATAGTTTCTAAATGATGGTCATAGTAGTGAAAGAGCACTTAGTACGTTCTATGTGTATGTAGAATGTCCTTAGAAACTTTAAGTCATACTAGCCTATAGACCATGCTATAATTTTCTCAAACATTTTGTTTTTGTTTAGAGTGAGTTGGATTAGGAACATGTCGATGGAGATAGGGTAACAGATCCTACTCAAGGCGACAATTATTTATCCCTTCTTTCTAGGACAAACAATCCCTTTTATCCAAGGTGATGATAGAAGAGAAAAATTAAATGCTTGAAAAATTCTTTACAAACCCCTTGAATGGAACTTTATCGTAGTTCATGATTACAATTCTTCAAAAAATTATTTACATCCCTCTTAGACAATTACTAGGTTTGACACTTTATCATTATTGCAATTAAAGCTTATGAGTAATAAGGAGATTCAATTGCAAATTGAATCAAATATGAGCACAACTAGATGGAATAAATCCCCCAGATGTGGAGCTTATAAAGAGTTTTATAATTCCTATAAGAAGTTACAAAACTAATACCTATGACAAAAGATATGTATATTTTCATACAATGTACTTATAAAAGCAATAGAGTTATTCTAAGGAATATTCTTGTGATGTGGTAATAAGTTGACATTGAGTCTATGCAATGTGATAAATATAGACATTGATGGAAACACCTAAATACACAATTTAAATGTTAGTCCAACAAGTTGTATATAAAGGACAATGCATTATAATTTGTAGATGCTAATGGAGACATGAAGAGCAAGTTACATTGATGGAAACACCTAAATGCACAATTTAGATGCTGGTCCAACAAGTTGTATACAAAGGACAATGCATTGTAATTTGTAGATGTTGATGGAGACACAAAGAGCAAGTTACATTGATGGAAACACCTAAATGCACAATTTAGATGCTAGTCCAACAAGTTGCATATAAAGGGAAATGTGTTGTGATTTGTAGATGTTGATGGAGACACAGAGAACACTTTACATATAAAAGACAATATATATGAATATAGATATTGATGAAAAGATCCAAATACACCAAATAACTACAAAGAATAAATTACATAGAAACAACAAGACAATGTGATTTATGAATGTTAATAGAAACATCCAAATGCACTGTATAAATGGAAAAACAAATTCATATAAAAGATAAAGTATTAAAGTCTTTATTTATTGTCATAAAAGATACACAAATATATTATAAGTCAAAATAAGTAAAGGCTTAAAGCCCGTGTAGCGCCCCACTATAATTTTTGAAGTGCTTTGAAATTCGAGATTAAAGCGGCGTTTATCAAGCATACATATAATGCTATATTAATACTTCTTAATATTAGTGCGGTATTTTTTAAAATATGAATAGTGCTATATTTTATATTAAAAATTAAAAATAAATATATTGTGCGAGTTTGTATTAATTATAAATTAAATATATTAATCTATATAAAATAAAATAGATTAAAAATAAAGATATTTAAAAAAAATAGAAATAATGAGAGTAAATTAGTGTTGCATAACAATTAGTTTTTGTTATTGTAATATAATTAAAAGTGTAGTTGATAATAATATGTTAGAAGATCAACAAATATGGATTGGTCTAGAAATAATTTATTGTTCTAAATTTTGTAATATTAATAAGGAAAAATAAATTTAATAGCTCTAAATTATTTAAAAAAAAACTTTAACAATTGACTTAATCAAACAATTTTAATTTGGATCATGAAACAAAATGATGGAAAACAAGTAGTTATGAATAAACTTGATGAGTTTTGAGCATCTAATTCATGATTTTCAAGACAATTCTCCTTGCTTTGCAATATACGTACTTGATTTGATGCATATTTGATGTTTTGGTTATACATAGTATAAGGCCTCTTCCAAATGTAGGGCTTGTGTAAATGATGAGTGTGCTTATGATGTATGTGGTATGGATGAAATATAAAAAAATAATTCTATAGAATTAAGGAATTCATTTGGAATATTTTCATGTATAACATGTTTGTGATTCCTCTAATTGATTGTACCCATTTTTCCTTGGAATATACTTTTATGTTTATACTTTTTTATATATGGTCTACTAGTTTTCTATGCTCTATCATTGGTTAAATTTTATTGCGAATTGAAAAACATTTAATCCCATTAATAAGGGAAGACATTTTTTTGGTTTTTAGTATCCATCAATTTGTGAAAGGATATTTTTTAGAGTGTTGAGTAGACTGGGGTATTTTGTAGTGTGTTTTGTTCCTATTGTAGAAGGGGGACACCAAAGGATATTAGTTATATTATTCTTATTGCTAAAGGAAAAATAATAGGTGGAATTATTAGAAAAAACAATAAACTAATAAAAATTAAGTTTGGATGATGGGAAAGTATAACATGGAACAACTATGTAGAACACTTGTTGAGAAGATTGTAAATGTAGGTGCTTTGGGGATCTAATAACCCACTAAAATAAAAAGATGTGGATGTTACACCATATGGTTTCTATATTTGGTTAGTTATTTTGGTGATTTTTGTCCAAGCTTGTGATGGGTAGAGTGTGCTTTATCCTTCTCCTATGTTCATCATGATTGGGGTGGTTGTTAATGGGAGTATCATAAATGGTGAGATTAATGAGAACTTCAATTGTGCTAAAATAGATAGGTGGCCTCTTGAAAGGTGTGACTGTGATATATGTAGTTGGATTCAATATTCCATTCTCAATTTGGTTGAATTGCATTTTTTCATTGCTATTGCTATTGTACTATGAGTTTAATGGGAAGCCTTAACACCATAAATATTCATACTTCATTTTGTTTGGGAGAAAATTCAAAATCACAATTTTAGAGAAACATTTATCTTTGGGTTTGCTGTGTATCTATAAAGAAAATTTTTCTTTTTAAAATCTTTTGGGTTTTTGGCTTTTACCTTTTCGGCTTCGAAAAGAGTCCACGCTTAATGAAAAGAAGATTGCTTCTAAAATCATGCAATGTGCCATGTGGTGGTTGCGTGACTTTTATATCACTTTTCTCTTTAGACGCAGGCTGAGACACATGTCATCCTAGCGGGGTTTTTCCTCAAAGCTATTCTCTTAGTTTTGAGATTTCCCTCCTGCTCGACACATCATCCATTTGTCCAAGCAGTTGTTATTTTTGTGGAAGGGTCTCTTCGGGCAAAGTTTGTCGAAAGGTGGTGGATGTCTTGTCTTCAGGATGGAACCTTTGAGTTGGTGCCATCAATCTGTATAGTTGATCGATTAGATTTTTCTAGGCTGTGTTGGATTCGATTATTTTCAGATTACAATCTTTGCCAAATATCTAAGTCATTAATAAAGTGGTTGAAACTTAATGAGCAAAGATTGTTGCAATCTAATAAAGATCTAAGATCAGATCTTGGGCTATCAGGTGCAGGCATCTGGCAGTTTCTACTTCTAGAATGTTGGTGGTGGTGTTCTCTTCCTTCAACTATATATAGGGGGTCGAAAACATATGAAAACAAGTTTTTTTTCTTGAAGTTAGTTTTTAAAAGGTTATTTGGCTTTCCTTAGCTTTTAGAGATACTTTTTTAGAAGTTGAAAGTTAACAAAAGACTGCTATTCTCTGGCATGTTATATATTTTTAACTCAAACTATCATTGGATTCGCATCTGACCTTTGTTTTTCAATTCATTTGATATTGAAGTTCAATCTATTTAGAAGAAATATTTGAAATTGTGCATGTTATGTCCTTTATCAAGTTCCTTCTTTATGTTTTCGTTCATGTTAAAAACATTATGTCAAGCTTACTTTTACTTTGATAGTTCGGGTGGTTAATTTTTATCTTGTAAGCTTCTATGTTGAATGATAGCTTTTGGAAATGAGATTACGTTTGTTAAACTTTTTCGCTTTCTTTAAGAGTTGTTATTTTTCATATTATGTCGTAAAAAGAGGAAGGGTTTTCTGCAATTTCTGAGTATTTCTATTAACTTTTGAAACTATCTTATGTTTGATCAGACCTTAATGGATGCTTCTCACGAGAGATTTGAAAGACTATACTGTGCTTTTACTTAGCCTTTTTTGTTCATTCTCTTCCCAACAATGAAGGGTTTGTGGCATTTTGTGTCTATTATATCATTCATAGGAAATAAGTTAAGGTTTGAAATGTTATAAAAGCTTTGGCGCATCACCATTTTCATGATTTTTTTTGTATTTCCTTCTACCTTTTCTTCCAACACAAAGAAGAGCCAACTTTCTATAAAAATCTCAGAGGTATTCAGTGAGGCACAAATTAGTCCCCCACTCGCTGAATTTCCCATAAGACTATCAGAGAGGCACAAGCTTTTATGATCAACAATATCTATGACTAATCTTTTTTATTAATGGAAGTGACAATTATAATAAAAAATAATAAACTTTGTTGTTGGTAAACACATTAATGTCAAATGTTGGTGTAGTTATTTAATTGCACCTTATTCTATTAAGTTCACTTAGGTAGCACATACTTTAATTAATTAGGTAGGATAGGATAAATAAGTACAAGTCATTTCTTTCTTTCATAGGATTTTTTTCTTATCCTCATAGATTTATAAAATTAGAGATCATCCTATCATAGAGCAAAATACTTGACCTAACTTAGAAAGTGTGTAAAATCTCTAAATTAGATTATATTTTCAATATTACTCGTAGGGTTAATGAAATTTTGACAATGAAGTGTTTTGAATAATTTTTTCTACCATTTTAAGATAATATTTTGTGTTACAAGCTAGGAATATTATTTAGATTATAAAAATGAAACTAACCTAGCCAAAGAAAAGAGTTGAAATGAGATATTTATTGTTTACTACTAACTATTTAGTGAAATTACATAATTTATTAACACTAGAATATAAAATATTGAATAGTGAGGAACCTATGGTTGAAGGTTGAAGTTCAATAGTCTAGATGCCTACATGATGTGTGAACATTGATGTGGAACATTATCATATGTATGAGTTTCACAAATCAATTTTCTAGAAAAATCACTTCAAATTTTAGAATCTACTTATAACTACATACATGACAATGAAGGAAACAATGTGTCACTTCTAGCTATGATGAAGATAAATAAAAATCAATATAAACTAGAATTTAGAAGAATGACAAGATAAAGGAGAAGAAGAAGAAAAAACCCTTGTTTAGATGAAATGCTCCCAATAGAGACCTACAAGCTAGAGATGGAGAAAGTTTTTGGGCTATAAAAGAGTTAAGCCCTTGCTTAGGTTTTTTTAACTTCAATGAGAAGCTAGATAAAGAAATATCAAAAGATTATATGTGTTCTCCTATCTTAGTGTGTATAGGAATCAAAAGAGTACTAATAAATTCAAGTAGAATAAACTAAAATGAAAAAGAAAGCACTAATAGTAAGGAAATGAGATCCTAGTTGTCAAATCTAACAACAATAGGAAACTATAGTGATAAAATGAGAGATGAGATAAAATAACTTAAAAAAAAAATCTCACACACTTGGTGACACCAATGGAGGCAATAATGTTTTTGAAAGATTTTACTAAACTTTCTGAGAGTGTAATGAATAGCTCTAGAATTTCACATACACTTCTCAAATGCTTAATAATCTTGGTATAGTTCTCAAAATTATAGTAAGAGAGTGATAGACAGTGAAATATTGAATGTTACATTGTAATATTAAGATAAAATTCAAATAAGATGAATGGGGGGGAAATAAGGGAGTTAAGAATCCATTCAAATTTTCTCTAGAGTGGTTACAACCAAATTGCATAGGTAGCAAGAGGTAAAATTCTCTTAAATAGATACTAAATCATGAACTATTGTGGGATGCTAGCACACCATGATAATATTTATGTGTCACACCAGTGTATGAATAATTATAGTTTTAGGGAGGAAAAAACACTAGTAAATGAGAAGAGTGAAGTAATTGTAACATTAGTTTTGTGAAAATTTATTCAAGGAGGATTGGGAGGAGCATGTTATGTAGTTTGGTGATCCCTTTTTTTTAATTTTTTTTGATCTATTGTTGGTTAATTGTTATTTTTTTGTCTTTGGCCAAAGGCCTTTGGCCCTTTTTATATTTTCCTAAACTTTCTTCCTTGTTGGGCCTTTTGTGTTTGGGTCCAACACCTGGTAAAATTTTCTTATATAATAAAAAATATTAGTTTTGAGGAAAAGGATCATGAGAGGCTATGCCTTGCGACCATGGTGGAAAAATGATAAGTTAAGGGTTGAATGGAATTGAAAACACACTAGGGGAGGTAGACAATAAATCGAGTTCAAGATATAATGCAAAATTGTAAGGGTATATATTATGACACTAAGTAAATATGCATGCCAAAGTATATAAAATAAATTACTAAAAGATAATAATATTAGGAAACCCCAAAAATATTTTGTTGAGGAAGCAAAGAATTATTTAAGTACACTAATGATGCCCCTAGGTTGAGAACTTGCAAAATAAATGCACTAGACAACAAAAACCTACACAAGAAGTAGAGTAGAAAACATATTAAACCTACAAAATAAAACAATTTGATAAATATAACCTACAAAAGAATATGCTAGAAAATTATATAGCCTAAACATATATAAAATACACAAAATAAAAGATAGCACTAACAAACAAACAAGAAAAGATAATTATTAATAGTGAGGCATAGTTCCAAAGTGCTTTGTTATTAGGAAAATGGAAAGTATGGTTCAAGGAAAATAATAATTTATAGCTAGGAACCATATAATATCTTCATGAATCACAAGAACTACAAAATTGGTTATAAGATGGCATTAGAGATATAAAAAGGTAGGCCATATGAAGCACATAGTAAAGGATTTTTTCTAGGCAAATCATATGAAACTAAAGTAGGTCATTGAATCACATGAGATAACAAGCTATGTTGCTAGATGACTCGTAGGATACTAAGGTTGGTCATATGGAGGGATGGAATTTTAAGTTAATTTTCTAGGTGGCTCACATGCTACCAAAAATTAAATATGAAATACACCTAATATAAAATTCCATTACTATGTGGATCGTAATCTACCAAGATAGGATGTAACGCCCCGCCACACGACCCTAGAGGATGATGCAAGCAACTACTTAAACATGCTAATTTTTTTTTTTTTTGTTTTGTTTAAGTGCAATTATAATACAAGTTCACTTCCCAATGCAAACATCCCCTAAGGTTACGAGACTGAAACAACTTAACAACCCACAACATCAACAACTTAAATGAAATCATAACATTCATCTACCCAAGATAATAAGTACGCATACATTCCATACAAGATAAACTACATCCAAACATAATAGATAACTTCCAAAACCACATATCCATAATTAAATATTACAATTACAACTCTCATTCCCTGAATGAGACAAGTTCAATAAAAAGGTTACATTTACAATTTCCACCTCAATAACTTAGAGGGGGGTAAAATAATACAAGAGTAACTGAAATGAAATAAAGCATGAACTGGATCTGAATCCATGAGCTCTCCAACTGGAAGTCTTGTCCACACGAACATGAAGATAGCCCAATGGATTTAGGTGCACGCCACCCAACCACGTGGAACCAAAAGGCCCACTCCCCCGTGCTAGGAGATCGTAACCAGGAATCCTAGTCAAGACCATCTACCTCTAGACACAGGCTATCATAAACTGAACCCAACTGAAACAACCAATAACATGATCCTCACAAATACATCAAGAGATCCACACATAATCAACTCAAGCACAACTCAGATACCATACAAGTACAATACAAGCACACCACAAGTGTAACCCAAGTACCACATATGTACAACAAAGGTACACCAAAAGTACAACTCAAGAGCATCATGAGTAACACACAAGGACAACTCTACATGGTCACAATGCTTCCAGAAACAAGGCAGACAAGAGTGAAAAGAGAACCGACACATAGTCACAACAGGTATGTTAAGGTAACCATACCCACAACTTCGAATACCAACAATGGTCACAACAGGTATGTTATGGAAACCATACCTACAAGATCGAATACCAACAATGGTCACAACAGGTATGTTATGGAAACCATACCTACAACAAAGGCCGACTGTTGTCCTAGAGAGAGTGTCATCACACAGCTCGTCATGGGTTATCCTTGGGAATCTTCATAGGCTCCGGCCCCCCCACAAGACAAGGGTTATCTTGGTGACCTCTACCGAATCCCGGCCCCCATACTCACACATGCGGAGCCAAATACCTTTCGTATAGACAAGGTATATGACCTTGCCATTACATGCCTTCCCATCTCATCCCAAGCCTAACCGAGCACTTAGGTCCATGAGTGAGGTATTAAAAATCTTGTTTAATGAGAAGTTAGTCCTAAGCTTCTAAGTATTTTTTTAGTTATCACTTGATTAAATAACTTATAACGAGTTATCCTAGGCACCACTTCGGTGTGCCGGCCCCCATTATAAGCCACTCTTCTACTGGACAACACACACACACCATCCAAACAACAATGGAACCAAGGTGCAATAAATAAAATGACACGTCCACTCCTTTCTCAGGAGTTGACAAAGATGAACCCATCACCAAACACTGGAGGTAACATCAATAACAAGACCGCTCCTGATAGGGAGGCACATATTACAAAAAAAACCACTCCTTTCTCAAGAGGTACTTAAACTAAAATGCACTCCAACACTAGAGGCAACATACCACATAACAAGGTCACTCCTTACAAGGAGACACGGATCCCATAATCCACTCCTAAATCAAGGAGGTACAAACCTTCCCGTTTGTGGAAATCGGTTACAACACTGACATAACTTCACGCACTATCCAAGAGAAAACACAGCAGTCAACATCACAAGACGACAACCCCCAACCTCAAGGGTCTTCTGGAAGACTTACAATTAATGACACTTAACCCATTTTCCCAATCACATGAACTCAGAGGAAACAATCGCGAAGTCAAGTTGCGAGGAAACAAACTAATTCGGATACATTAAATCCATTCCTTGAATTAACATTCAGTAATTTATTGCATCTATATAAACAAGATTTAAAATACTTCTTTTCAGCTAAGGGAGAGAAACTAAGACTCAAAATTTGATTCCCTACTTGATTCAACGCTCATAAAATAAACATTTACTTCATCCATTCCAGAAATAACAATTTAAAATAAATCAATGTTTTCTCTACTAAAAATAATTATTTTCAAAATAATTAACATCATATAATCTCCACATTAATAAAATATCTATATTATTCCATCAATATTTATTATTTAAAATAATATCAATGACTTGATACCCATTACGATAATACAATGTTTTAAAATAAATAATCATACGTTCTAGCAAACTAGATCACTTTAAATAAATAATTCAATTAATTCCGCCATTTAAACACACTTCTTTAAATCCAATATTTGACCTAGCAATATTATTATTTTTCCAATTAAGTCAACAATTTAATTAAGTACACAATACATCTCGTTAAATAAATAATTGATTGCCCTTGCCATTTAAATCATCATAAAATACGTCAGAATAATTTCGTTATTTAACCCATTAATCACAATCCCAACATTTGTCATTCACAGCCTATTTTAAAATAAAACAATAATTGACTTAAACCTAATGTTTCAATTTCACGATCATATTTAAATTAAATCAACGTTTAATCCCCTCAATTAAAATTAGGTCAATTCAATATTTGACCTTTTTTGGCATCCCAATTTAATCTTCACAATTAAACTTAACTTAAGCATTCTCTAACTCAAATAATTAATTTTCCCAATTAATTAAAAAAAACGTGCCATTAATGAAAACACCATCTTGATATAATTACAAAAATAAAATTATACCCATTTTTTTAAAAATCCATTCCATTATATAAATATTATGATATTTTAACATTATAAATTATAATATATAAGATATTATATAAATAATATCTTAACATTATAATAATAATATTAAAATATTAATATTTCATATACACAAATTGATTTATATTTTCTTTTATTTACAGCCCCCCCTCGGGCCGCGCGCCATACTAAAATTGTGGGTCAGCTGCATCGGACTGCGCGCCCACGTTTTAGGGTTAGGGCGGGCGGATTTCCTTATGTCTGCGGGTTAGGGTTGGCAACATCGGTTTAGGGTTGGCGGATGGTCCAAGTGTGGCGGCGGCCGAAGGAACCAGGTGGCGACGCATTTTTCTTCATCGGCAGCGGCGCGTTTTACTTCCACCGGCGGCGACGGACGCAGATAAGGGGAAGGGCCGACTGTGTATTACACACAGCCGAGCCCCATTTTATGGGCGGCTATGGGTAGTACCCAGCCAAGCCCTCCCAGGCACGACCGACAACTTGCAGGGAGTGACGTCGGCGGTGGTGGCCGGACGCGGCAGTGGAAGCGACGACGACATTTTTACCAGGCCGCGTGGGTTAAAGGGAGAGGGGTGGGGAAACGGTGGCGGGGGAGACTGGTGTGGCTCCCCACAGCGCCTCCATGGGGGCGGCTGTGGGTCGAGCCCCAGCCCTCAACCCCAAACAAAGTTTATTTTATATTTTATTTTATTTTTCTCAAAATTAGGTTTAAAACCTGCGGATTTTTCAAAATCCGAAAACCATTTTTATTTTTTATTTTTTTTTCATTTGTATTTTCTTTTAAAAGGAACCCAAATTTCAATCACAAGAAATATGTAAAATATGTATATATATATATATATTTCACATTCATATGAAAATAATCATTTGATTGAGGAAATAATATTAAGACTGCCAATTTTCAGTCAAGAACAACATTGATTTACTTGAAGGAATATTTTTCCAAGGAAGATCTTTTGCAAATAAATCTAAATTTCCATATGGGTTTTCCCATTTCAATTCACAATCAAATTATTGAAACATTAAGCAACCAGATTGTTTAAACACACACATATAAATTTAAATTTTCAAAATCAATAAACAAAAGACAAGAACCTGGATAACTGATGTTTGAGATGATCCAGGCAATGCTCAACTCCTTCCTCTTGCTTCCAAATCCAATTCTTCAAAATTTAGCCACTTCAATCCAAAAACCCACAAACTTTGAAAAATTCTTCCTCACAAATTCCATTTTTTTCTCCAAAACTCCAGATGTAAAAATTATGAAACAAAACTCATTCATAAGGATTTTTGCCCTAAAATCCTTCAACCACTATAATAAATTCTTCAAAATAGAAAATAGGAAATATCTAATTTCTTTTAATTTTTTTGAATTTCCAACTTTTAAATTTCAACTTTCAAACTTGACTTTTAAATCCATTTTCTAAATTTTTAAATTTCAAATTTCATAATGGACTTTCAATTTAATTTTCCATTTCAACAATTAAACAATAATTTCCAAAAGAATAATCTAATTCATTTCAACACAGTAATTTATTTTAACACAATCTAATTTAATTAATTAATAAAATAATCTTAATTCAAGATTAAATCATTTTATTAATTAAATTAAATTAACTAATAAATCAAACAACATCTCTAATGTTATCACTAGATTAATATAATCAATAACCTAAATACCAAATACCATTTAATTGCCTCTTTCAAACTTGAATTTAAATAACGAAAAGAGGGCACGAAAATCAAGACAACACAACCTGACAACAACTGACGATAAAAGGACTAGGGTGACGACCTGACACGGAAACCTAGCTACTATCTCCCCAATAGAATACCGTTGGGTATTGAACACGCTCTCACCTGTGAACCAGGTGGAGTCGATGTTCGGTACCTGTCAACCTGCAAATAAAGTAACAACAACATATAATGTGAATAGCATAAAATACACACCGTGAGGAGGAAATCACGGAATCGCAGGGCGCTCGCAAGCGAGTGATGTGATCCGTCCTCTTCACCAATACACTGCAAATAACTGACAATCTAGCATGCTAGTATAATCCAAAGCATAAACATCTTCAATTCAAATAGCCACTATGCTAATCCAAAGCATGGAATACAAATAACATATGAATACAGTAACATCACATCAAAATACAACATTTGCATCACTTATAGGTAATGATCAATTAACAACTGATTTCCAAATCAAAGTGCAAACAAAAGCGCAACATAATCCAACAAACACTGTTCAATCAAAAGGGAAAAACAAAGGAAACATAATCTATCAAGCTATGTTTCTAGGTGGCTCGTTTTATACCAATGATGTGGTTGTCTACATATGGATGTGACCTCAACATAATTACATGAATAAAAGATATGTAATTTATTTTAAGGTGGAAAAGGGTAAAAAGTATGCATATAGGAATAGGCATAAAAGACGATGTTGCAAGAATGAAACACATAAATTTATACTCATGAAATGAAATTACACTAAATATGGATATGAAATAGAAACAAGAAACATCAAACAAAGAACACAAAGGGATCTATAGGATTGAATTCAATCTGTATATATAAGAACAATAATCATCATGGGGAAGGAAATACATGAACATAATCATGCAAGCCTATAAAACTATGAACACAAAGAAAGAATGAAATATAGCAATCAAATATTTTTTTTGGGTCAACATGGAAGAGACCTAAATGTATTAATAGTTTGTGCCATCGAAGAGACCTAAATGTCTTAATAGTTTGTGTCATCCACAAAATATTAAAAAAATAAAGAAACAAAATATAGATGGAAATGATATACATATAGAAGAATTCCACACCATGGAATTCCTTTTGCATCCAAGTACCTACAAAGATAGCAAGGGTCCTCCAAGGGGAACCAAAAAATAATAATACATGCAAGGAAACACAAGAAAAATAAATCAAGCATCTCTAAGTGACACACACAAACACATGAAATAAAGATGACACACTTGTGGTTCTCAAACAAGTAAATCATCTTACTCCAATCTAGACTAGGGGTAGGAGAAAGGTGAATAGTTGATGGGGACACTCTAGGGGTATCACTATAAAAAGGTGGACATAAAAAAAAAGACCATGGAAGAGAATTTGAAGCAACATCCTCCAAGAGATTTTTTGGAGAGAAAATTATCAACATACTATGAATATTGAAGTCATTTCCATAATATACAAGACTAACTCAAACATACACTCATTCAAAGATAGAGTGTGAGAATCAAAGTCTAGATATGCAATTGATGAATTTGGCTTCTTGCTAATCATAATGCTAGGATTAGGAGCACTAATATGATGGAGTGTAGGAATGGGTGAAGGAAATATATGTATAAGGGATTAATGATAAAACATTTATATTGGGCTTAGTTTGATGGAAGGGTAGCATAGGATAATTCTCAAGTTTGCACTTAGGTAGAGGGTGAGGAATGTAAATAGTGATGGTGATAGGGATAAGCTTAGGGAAGACTTGATCATAGGTGCATATGAAGGGAAAAAGAAAGGAGAGAATGGTGATACAAATAACACTCACTTTAGGAATATATAATGAAGAGGAGAAAAGTGGAAAATTAGGAATATTATACATGAGGGGAGGGTTGAGGGATGAATTTAGAATAACCTAGATATGGGAAGGTTTTGGAACAAGAGGCTAACTATATGGAAGTAAAATGATGAGGAAGGGGTGGTGGAGGTGAACAAGGATGAATAAGTCTATATGGTGGAGGTGGGTATGCATTAGGAGAAGTGGTACAATGATGAATTACATGTATTCTATCAAATTGGTTATATCATGTTCATGCACTAAGATTTATGTTAGATGGAGTAGGGTAATATAACTTTGGATTATGTCCAATTTATATCTTAGGGATAGGTGGTGGAACATAAGAAACTTCCTAAGGTTATGTGATCACTTTTAGTGTAAAAGAAGGGGAAGGGTCAATTGACATGGATTACCCTTTTCTTCATTTTGTGGGGGTAGGAGGAGGAGAAAGATAAATCATCGAAGGTTAACCAACCATAAGGGTGTAGAGGTAGTTTAAGAGGGTATAGGAGATGAAATAAAAATCAATTTACACTTTTGATAAAATTCTAGATAATATGTCCATGTCCACATGAGGTTAGATGGGGCTAGAAGGGATAGACAATAATTAATCCAAATAGAAGTTATACCTAAGGGCGAGTGGCTGATTTCCACTATGTTTCATAGTATGTATTTTACTACTATAGGGGAACTTCAATAAATTATACATGATATATGAAAAAATTGGAACCTAATTTTATTATGTCCAAATTATGTTTGAATCCTAGTCCCTTATGGATTTGGGCCTTATTATCCCCATCATATATAATCTATTTGAGATGTTTCGTAATGGGTCTCCCTTGGTCAATTTTTTCATGTGTTCCCCCTCTTCATCAATCATTATCACATCACATTTTAAAGGTTGCTAGGGTATAAAAAGTTGTGTGATTTTTATGATTAAATTCCCAAGGATAATATTTTTGTCAAAGTTTTAGAGATTCCCTTCCCAACATACCTTTCATCTTTTCCAGATATTTTCCTTTGACTTTGTCATAGTTTCAAGTTTTATCTTACCAATATGCTCATCCTTGGAACCCAAACTCCCAAATCCTTTACACTAAATTACCTATATGAGCTAAACTCTTAGCCATCCATATACCTTGTACCTTTCATTCGTATACTTGATCCTTGAATTTTAACATTTTCTTCTATATAATTTTTTAAAGTCAAAGATACATGAATAATCCTAAAATAGTAAAAGGTATGAAGTATCCTTGATCCCTAACATCTCACATTGAATTACCTTATTGAGCTTATGAGTTTGGAAATATTCTTATATGAATGTCTAAAGGGATGAATTTCTTATAATCACTAGCTTTTGATACCTAAATCCCGAACAATAGTATGAGTCATGAGGTATCGCCAATATCTAATCCTCAAAACTCACAATCTATCATGTTTTATATTATTCACTCCCACTTATCTCCTTTCATTACCTAGGATTCCATTAATGACCATATTTAGTATTGCAGCTACTCTAGGAGGGACTTTCCCAAGAAGTTATCCATCTTAATGGGATGGATTCACATGTATTTTAAGTGATGGAGGATGAGGAATTCCATGCAACCATTAATGTGATAAAATTTTAAAATGTATGGTTTCCACATAATATTCATGTTTCTATTTTGGTGGATTTGTATGATTTAATCTCACTTTATACACACCATCTATTTTGAGCTAGTTTCTCCTTGATTTCTAAAGCGACAAGGAAACCAGAAGTGCCATAAATTCCAACTTATTTTCAAAAAATAAGGTCAAAATATTTTCCCTTCCATACAACTACAAGCTAAAGGATATTTTAGGGTTTCAAATCTTAGAAATCTAGTTTATGTTAGAGTAGTATATGTGTGTAAATCTCAAGGAGGTTAATATGGTAAATGATTTTTATGGTTGAATGTCTCCACAATTCCATATTTTTGTTTTTTTTTTAAGTTCTAGCTTAGTGTTTCCTCTTACCATTTTTGTTAGTATGAATGTAATCAAGTATTGGATGAATGAGACACTATTATAGGTTGTTACAATATTTATAATGGTATTTTATTCATTGCATATGAATTCCTATAGTTTGGGATGGATTATTAAGTATACTTAGTTTCTCAATTTCATTATTTTTCATTTATGTGTATGCATAGCTCATATTACATTGTGATTTAATTTATAGTACATTATGGTGTGTTTAGACTTTGTTGCCTAATTATTATGCACTAGTCTTGTAATTAATGACCCTCCATGCACTCAAATTGAAAACATAAATCACTAGTAGACTAGAAGTAGGATGTATATTGTAAGCACTTCATGGTTTGATTTCATAAGTTCTATAGAAAAAATATTCAAAAATCCATAGTAGTTATCATAATAGAGAGTCATTTTGTGCATACCTATATCCTATTATCATGTAGTGATGTGCTTTACTACTTAATAAATGTTATAACAATAGGTTATTCCTTGGCCTGCTGACTATTTTTTGGGTTAGACATAAAAAAGGTGTAGATTTAATCATATCCTAAATTATATTCTTTAGACATAAACACTTTTCAATATTATGTCTAGGTACTATGTGGTACGAACAAAAGGCCTTTGGTTCATAAGAAGGTGGAAGTATATTTTTTGTATCAAGAGGATGAATAGGTGGAATTTGAATCATGTTATTTATTATAATTCATTCGAAAATGACATGAAAGTGGTTTATTCAGATGTATACAATGTTGATTTCTCTACGCCCACTTTTAGAGCCATCACCATAGAAGAGGGTGATAGAATAATAGTATTATTCACAACAAAAAGTAACATTTTTAGAGAATTTATTTCTTTTTATTATCACATGATGAAAATAACCCTAAGGATATAGTAGGATTTGGTGAGAAACCCTCAAACTAGTTTACTATATATTGATAGGCCCTCAAGGTAGCACCTAAATAAAAAAATGAAGGATACCTCATCAAGAAAATCTCATCCCTAATTAGAGGCTAATAGTTTCTTATAAAAATACTCTACACATAAAAATAAGGAAGAGCATAAGGTATCTAAAAAGAGAGGGATTTATATCAAAATATGAAGTTAGTCACCTTTTTATTGGCCTCTTGTCTACAATGAACCAAATTAGTAAAGGTGACCTAGGGGCTAATATTTTCCTAAAAGGTTTGGAGGAATTAGTTAATTAAGTAATTAAATTAAGAAATAGAGTGGATAGGAAGAGATAAAACATGGTCCAATATTGCATCCTCGAGGAAATCAGGAAGAGCATAAGGTATCTAAAAAAAGAGGGATTTATATCAAAATATGAAGTTAATCACCTTTTCATTGGCCTCTTGTCTACAATGAACCAAATTAGTAAAGGTGACCTAGGGACCAATATTTTCCTAAAAGCTTTGGAAGAATTAGTTAATTAATTAATTAAATTAAGAAATAGAGTGGATAGGAAGAGAGAAAACATGGTCCAATATCGCATCCTTGAGGAAATGAAGGAATAAATTCATTAATATATTGCATTGAAAGAGGAAATCACTACATAGAATAGTGAAGGCATAAATGTGAGACTAAGGGCCACCTTTGTAATTTTACTTTTCAAACCTAGGGACCTTAAACCCCATAGGAATGGAGAAGCAATAATTTCTAGAGGAAGTGGACTAAAATGATAATACGTGGATGTAAGGGGATATGAAGTGGTGAAAAGTGCAGCAATTTGATGCTAAAGGTTACCCACATTATACATTAATTGATTGATAACTAGATTAGTTGTATGTAGAGGGGGACAATTATAAAAAAAGAAGTGGAAGGAGGTTATGAGAAGAGTGGGTGATATGGAAAGACCTATATAGAGGAAAGGTTATCACCAATGTAGTTGAATGAAAAAGGTTATGTTTGAGTAATTTGTGCATATGAGTAAATTGGATTAGATGCTAACATCATGAATGTAGCAACTTGGGAAGTAGTCACCATGTGTGTTATTGGAATGTGCATATGAATGCTAATTTAATTATGTGTAATATTAGAGTGCAAGTCATGAGGTTGATTACATGTAGAATCTAATGATGAAATAATACTATTAATAATTAGGCCTATCCAACATAAGAAATCCATAAATTTTAGATCAATATATAATTGTGTTATTATGTTCTATAGAATATTTTAATAAGTGTCTCCAATATTTTTCTTAGAATTGTATTTCTTCAAAATTTAGTAAGATTCCCATCGAAGTTACCTATCTCCAAACTAATGGTGAAATCATGGTAGACTCCTCGCTCTATATCATGAAATATTTTTGGAGATGTAGGTGATTAGGGAAAAGTTGTGTTGTTTAGGTAGAAATAATTTTTTTTAAAGTATATAGTTGTGGGAATGGGACTTGTACGATATTTTGAATGATACATGTTGATTTTTTTAGAATTCAAAATAAATGTATGTGAATAGAGAAATTGCATAATGAATCTTATTAAATGAAAGGTCTTATAACATAAAATAGAGAGTGTGGATTGTTTTGTCATTTTTAGAGTTTTTTTTTTTCAATTTTAGATTTCAAAAGAAATAAATGTTTAAGAGTGACAATTTCATCAAAATATAATAGAGAAAAATGCAACCTAACTTAGAAAATGTGTAAAATCTCTTAAATTGGATGATTTTTACAATATTAATTCCAAGATTAATATTTTTGAAAATGAAGTGATTTGATTAATTATTTCTACTATTTTAAAAGAAAATATTTGACTAACCTAGGAATATGCTTTAGACTATGACAAAAAAAATAATCTAGTTAAAGAAAAGATTTTAAGTGGGAGATTTATTATTTTCTATTTATTGAAATGAAATTATAGAAAAATAATACTAGTATAAAAGATAAAGAAAGAGAAACCTATAAATGAAGGTTGAAGCTCACTAATTCAAGCACTTGCACAATACATAAATATCGATGCACTGTATTGCATTCATATGGGATTTGAGAATAAAATCTCTAGAAAAAACACTTTAAATTCTAGAATTTGTTTATAACTACACATAAGATGTAGGAAAAAGAGTAACACTTCCAAGTATTATGAATATACAAAAAAACCAGTTTAAACTAATATTTGATAACAATGACTGACAAGAAGGAGAATAAGAAAAAAAAACCTATTTGGATTGTATTTTCCCAACAAAGACCTACAAACTAAGGATGGAGAAATTGTTTAGGATATAAAGGAGGTACCCTGAATGGTCAAACCTCAACATGAAGCCAAATAAATAAATATTAAAATATCATGTGTAAATTTATCTTATACATGTCTAGGAATTGAAAGAGAAATCTAAAATGCAAGTAGAGTAAGATAGAATGAAAAAGAGTGTTGAAGCAAGGAAATGACATCCCAAGTGCCAAATCTAGCAACAAAATGAAAGACAAAATGAGAAGAGAAAGAAAATAAATTTTAAAAATCACACACAAGCTTGGTGACACCAATGGAGGACGTATTATTATTGAAATATGCTACTAAACTTCCCAAGAGTGTAACGGATAGCTAGAGCCTTCACATACAATTCTCAAATGTTGAAGTTTACTACTATATAATGCTCAAAAATTCTAGTAATATTGAATGTTATATTGTAAAATTGAGATAGGAATTCAAAATGAGATGAATGGAGGCACACTATCATGAAATATTGTGGGAAACTATCATGTCACATAGATTTTTTTGTGTTACATTAGTTTCCAAAGAATTCCAATCTAGAAAGGTCCAAACACTAAGAAATGATAAGAGTGAGACAACTATAACAATATTTTTGAGAAAAAGGACCATGAGAGGCTAGTTCTTGGGACCATGAGTAGAAATAGGCTAAGAAAAGGGATCAATAGACCCAAAAAATAGGGGATATCGATACTAAAGAGAGCCCAAAACATAATGAAAAATTGCAAGGTTATATAATTTTTCATTACACATTCCTTGATTTTTGTTTTTTTTCCTTTTCTTCAACTTTCTTGGGTTTGGAAACTATAAGGATATATATTATATTTCTTTCCTTCCATTAAATATATTTTTTGTATTAATCTCTCCATATTCTTGATATTATATTTTAGGTAATATATGTATTTCATAACATCTTCATAATTTCATTTGGCATTTATAATATTCTACATTAATTTAGCTTTGGTTTTATGTTTAAATTTTTAATTAAATCATATGTAGAATTAGAGCTTTGTTGGTTTCTTAGCTTGTTCATATGATTTGAGAAATAGGGGTTTCAATTAAAGATTTGGTGGATAACTTTTATTTTGGTGCATCCTAGCTCAAAATAGACAACACCATAAAAAATAAAAGGCCCGAGAATTAAAGGATTGACAATCAAATCATCCAAATTAGAGATAATTTCTAGATCTATTAGAGAATTTTTTTTCTCCTCTATCATATAGATCATACTATAGAAATAATAATTATGCAAGAAAATTATTGACATAGGTAGTGTAGAATTGAGTCGAATATTTATCTAAATACCAGTATTGGATTGATCCACACAAGATGAACAAGCACACACCACTTTCTACAAGATTGAAAAAATATTACAATGCAAAAGAGAACATATGAAATTGGTTGAATCAACATATAAATTAAGCCAAAAGGAGATGCACATATAGAAAGGAGAGAAACGACCACTGAAATAATTAATTTGGGGGCTAATATTGTCTTTGTTGTTTCCTTTTAGCTCTTATTGTGTGTTCTTACAATGGGAAAACCAAAGTTGAACTCATACTTCCATATAATTATTCCTCATAGAGACAATTAATATAAAATTATTTAAGTAAAAAAAATTATATTGGATATGTACATGAAACTATTCCTAAACCCATTGATGATAGAGAAAATGATTTTTGGATGATAAATTGTGAGAATTTTCTTGGTCACATTTTCTCTTTAGTGTCATTTGATTTGCAATTTCATCTCAAATCATTTAACACACCTAAGGAGGCTTTATATGCTATTCATTTTTTTATGGTAAACTTACAAGATTAGGGGATACCATATTGATAATAATTTGTTGAATCTTGATCCTAATAGTTTTAAATGCATCAATGACTACATCTCAAAGATAAAATAATCAAGAAAACAAATAAAGGACTATAAGATTGTGAAAGAGGATTTATTATTAATTTTAAATTTTTTATTCAACATTGGTCCTAAGTATTAAATATTTTCTTCAAGATTTCGCACTCATCAACTATGGGAGCTACATGTGTTGAGTCCATGTTTGGTACACTTTCTAGTATTCTAATATAAGATGAAGAAAAGTTACTTCAAATGATCATCAAGTCTTCTAAGACACACATTAGTGTCTAGTGAGCCTAAAGTACAAAAGAAATCTTAAAAGGAAAAAAGGAAAAAAAAGTGCTCAAGGAGATAACAAGAAATAATATTTTGAAACCTCTCCCTCAAAAGGGGAATAATATAAAAATGAAAATCCCAAATGCGTATATTGTGAAAAACTAGGGCATGATGAACATCTATATTATTCAAAATAAATTGAGTAGTTAACACATTCTATGCAAAAGAGAAAATAAAATTTCCTTTAACTCTATTAGAGGGTTCATCTTGTTCTTCTTCAAGAAATATAAGGTGCACACAATTGTTATTATTGTAGATTCTAAGTTAGGGAGATGGTTGCTTGATTGTATATTTTCATACTATATGGTTACTTCATACATAATATATTTCTATCATTTGAGATAATATATTTTCTTCATTTGAGACATTCTACACTAAATATATTGATGGGTAAGAACATAGATATGTGTGTTTAGAGGAGAGGGTTTGACATGGGGAGGGATCCTTTAATGATGTTTTTTAAACACCTTAATTTTTAACTAATGTCCTTTCTATCTATTAGATCACACATAGTGGTATAAGGAAGAGTAAAATTGATTTCACATTAGATTCTATGTTCATTTGGGAACTTGTATATTACAGATATTTTTGTAGTTGGGGAGGTAGATGATTAGTCTAGACTATATTCCTTCTCAAAATTTACACTTGATGTTGCTTTGGCTAATGTTCACATGTAGGTATCTAGTGTGGACACTTTTAAGGAGATATAGTATGGTCATTTGAACCTAAAATTACTTTCATTAACTAAGGAATTAGAGATATGTGATAATATTTCATCTCCTACATTCACAAAATTTAGCATTGACTCTAATGGAGTTTCTAGTGTTTCTTTGCAGTAGGAACATATATGTCTTCTAGAGACAAATTCTTATGATGAGTAATTGATAGATCTTGTTTGTTTTTTTGTGGGTCCATTTGGTATATTTGTAGGTCACCTTTAAGGACTCGGGTTTATTATTTGATGATAATTATATTGAAGTTTTTTTCAAATATTCTTTAGATTTTATGCTACTTTAATTTCTACCATTATTTGAATTTACACCATATTCATTTAGTCTTGGGGCACTTGATCTAATCTTGGCACCTCTCATCACCAACTTGGATATTTTTAGCATATTTACTACAATTATTCATCTTTCATTTTATTCCCTCTCTTTTAGATTGGGAAGAGCTTCAACATGCATCACTGAGTTTACTTCTTCTAAAGGGAAGGCATGTGGTTTGACATGACATGAATCTTCTTCAAATTTCTAAATCACTATTCAATCTCCAATATAAGAGGCATCCCATTTTAGGGGGCTATTTAGTCTCTCTCCATTCTCTCCTTGAAGTTTTATCATTATACATGGGTACTTGATCAAATATAGTTGTTGGGACTCACTTCATATTTCACATTTCTCCTAAGTTATACTCAAGGTGGGGTACTTGTGCAAATATTTTATTACACTTTATTATATAAAATTTACTTAGACAATTATTTTTTATGACTTAAGTAGGTTAGGATAAATGAGTACAAGTCATTTAATACTTTCATGGGATTCTTTTTTTTCGTATCCTTTTAGATTTAAAAACTCAGAGACCATCCTTTATTTTTTATTTTATTTCCTTTTTCTCATCCTCATAAAAAAAATATAAGGCTACATGTTGTAGATCTTTCCTTTCATTGAATAATCATAATATTAATCTCTCCATATTATTCATATTGAAGTTTAGTTTATATACACATTCTACAGTACTTTGCATGTTTGTATCTAGCATTTGTAATCTTCTATAGCCATCTAGATCTTGGCTTGTGTTTACATTAAATCCTACAAGAAAAACTCATAAATATGATCAATTGACCTAAGAATTTTGATGACACAAGCTATTTTTCATGCACTCATAATATGGGTGATCCCACAATATTGGTTTACAATTTTTGGCCAAATTGGATATTGAACTGATTATTTTTAACTAAATTTTCACTTTTAAGCACCTATAGTTGCTAAACCATGAGGAATTTAAAGATGATACAAACTAGTGATTTGTGAAATTTTGTTTCTAGATTCTAAATATATATTTTTAAAATTTTTTTGAATTATATTGCATTTATTTTTCCATCTCCTTCGGAAATTATTTTTTAACAGTAAATACCATTTTTAAAGAGTGATGCTCACCATAATCAAAATAACTTATTTTTTCTATGAAGGATAATTTTTTTTTTTTTTTGAATTTAGCTTTCTGACTACGATATCTAGTACATTAATTTGGTTTCATAGTGCTTTACTGATTTTTTTTTCTTAATAAAGTTTTGAAGTCAAATCAATTACAATTTAGACATAGGCAAATTGTAAACAACGTAACCTTTTTTGTATGTATCAATTTTTTTTTTACTGGATTAAGGACATCAATACCTAGCATGAACATATTTTGCAGATTTTTTTTTTGATAATCTACTATTTTTTCCATGTGTGCAAAATAGAGATGTTGATTTTCGGTGAAAAACCTACATTCACAAGAAATAAAAAATAAATATAATAATATAATAAAATATATTTAAAATTATACTTTTGGGAAGCTTATAATAAGGACTGCATACTTACAAAAAATAAATTTTAAATGAATTCATTTGATCCCCCAAAAGGTAAATCAAAAGTGGTTTTTTATCAGCATTTTGATATGTGTAAAGGAGACTTTGTTATAGGTATGGTTTAAAACTAGCAGGGTTCTATCCAAGGGGGTTTGATCTAAGGTGGTTTGATCAAAGCCTCCTCAATTGGAGTCCTTTAAATAGAACTTTTCAAGGCTTAAATCATTATGTTTTCTAAAAATATGTGATTTCAACAAAAATCAGGATGTCCCACAACGTGTAAACCACTATTATGGGATCACTAATATTTGAGTGCAGATTTAAGAATTATAATGCTAATTAATCTTGATAATCATCTATCTATACTTTAAGTCCCACTAATTAACTTTGATCACCTCTAGACATTAGTATAATTTTTTAATTCCTTCTTTCAATATATAACTTTTTTATTATTCTTTAAATTCCTAAGGGTACTAATGATGAGTGTGAAATGTATGTCATGAATATAAATAGTTGAACTAAACATCATAAGCATATACTAGGTTATTGTCATTTACTTAGTAAAGTTTTGAGCGTAAAATTGGAATATGTTAATGCTATATAATATTTGAGTCCTATTGACCACCTTTGGTTACTTGTGAACATTAATATAGGTTTATTTAGGAAAAGTGGATTTTATAATATTTATAATTTAAAATTGACTTAACTCAAATAATGGATAAAATGATGTAATGAATATAAATATTTAACTAAGCATCATTTGTATGCTTTAATTTAATACTATGCAATTGTGTAAAGGGGTAATTAACCTTGTGGATTAAAATGGAAATAATATAAAAACCTAGAGGATTAAAATGGAGGTCCTATGCTAATCTTAGGGATTAGAATCATGTATCCAAATCACAAATATCTTAATTATTATAGAATGGGAATGTTGACAAATTAATGTAGAGAATTTATAATAATTTCATCTTGAACACTAAAATATTTTTTTTGTAAAGAGTAAAAACCTGGTGTAATTACACTGAGTCATGATGTTCTAGTGATCATGTAAATGTGAATTTATAGTGAGAACCTTATCATTAAACACTTTCAAATTTAGAGATTAACAATTACTGTGAATATAGGTTGGGAATATATATTTGTGTAAAAAATAAATTTGGAATTTTGAACCTTGTAAATAAATTATATTTACAACTTAGAAAACTATGGGATGCTTGAATAGTCTATGCTACATTAGTTTTTGAAAAGTTAAGCAGCATTTTCAGGGCGATGTACCCTTCACAATGAGCCACTAGGGCCAAAAAGGAACTAGATTAAATGAAAAACATAAAGGAAAAAACACAAAAACAACCCAAAGGTAGCACAACAACCATAAAGCAACAACCGATAGACAGGCACAGGGAGCATCTAACTGGCGTTGTCCTAGTTTTTAATCAAGAGGTCCACCACCTCATCACCCACCCATTCTTTGTTCTCATGGCAGTTGTTCCCCTCTAGCTCCTCCTTTATAGCATTAGACAAGGTGCTCGTGACAAAGTGACCCAACTTCATGGTGAAGCGGGTTAACCCCTGAAACCTTTTGTCAAGAGTGTCCATTCTCTTCACCACATCGCACGATTCCTCCCCAACATCCATAGTCCCCTGAACCTCTCCAAGCTCATCCACCAGGGGATGCAGAGAGTGAGAGGTAGAGCCATCAATAGGAAGCTTGCTGTCCACTGGAGAAAACTGGGGCCTCTCCACATTTTCTTCCTCCTCATCTCTAGATTCTTCTTCCTTGTAACCTTTGCTGTCAGACTGCTCCTCTTCAGAGTCATCAATAATAAGCCTTTTCTTGCTATTATTGGCCAGCCTCCTGGACCTCCTCTTGGCATTTTCCCCTCCAATCATCATCGTGGTCCCCACAACCGTATCCCCTATGGAATCTTTCCTAACAGTATTCCTGCCCTTGCCATCCTTAGCAGTCAAGGCTAACATACATTTCTCCTTACCTTTTTTAGTTGAAGTGGCCTTGTAGGCTGAGTTAGCCTGAGTGGCTTTTAGTTCATAGATTCCTTTTGCCGCGCTAGCATGGGCCTTGCCCAGCCCACCCTCAAGTTTTTTGGTGGCAAATTTAGCTTTAGGATTCCCCACAATGCCCGAATTGGACTTCCGACAAGGGCTCTTGGACTTGGCCGGGGAAATATGCACAGTTGAAAGGGGTTCAATGTTCTCAATGCAGACCGTTGTGATGGCTTCAGGCGAACAAAGGGCAAGATGAAAGTGATATAGTCTCAGGATAAGCCCCTAATGGAGTGGGAGTGGCGGTAGGTCACAAGGGTTGTGGCTGGCCGAATCTTTGCACTTGTCAACAGAGCTTTCAAGGTCCATTAAAAGAAAAAATGGGAAACTGAGCAACATCTTATGTCTAAGGTGATTTAACAAAGGGAAATGGTAAAAGAAACAGGTTTTAAATCTACCTTCCAATGTGACATACTTCATCAGTGCCATGCACACCTAGTCCCAGGGCTTCGAGAGTGCATCCCTCTCAAACCCCGCCTGGTTCCGCACTGAGGCCTCCTCACCTCTGAAAAAGGCTTTTAAGCTTTCATGGTCTGGTTTCTTTGGTGTATTTAAGTATTTATTGTATTTTTTATCCTAAAATGTATGAATTATTTGGCATATGTTAATATTTTAGTTCCATTTTAATTACTATCTACCTATATATATAAATATAAATTTATTATTAAGATAATTATTTTTCTATATCATATATGATATAAATTAAGGGACATGGAGAATCCTAGTTTTTACTTCAACAATCTCAAGGGAAGTAAAATTTTCTATGTAATATGTAAGTTTCAGTTTGTAATATTGGATATTATCATTGTACTACCCAAGTTTTGTATTTTTTAAGTTCATGGAAGAATTATTTTATAGCTTAGTCACAAATTCTAGTCATAATAGGTAGGTCAAAGCACTAATAACAATCAATAAGTGGGTGTGGGTTGTTGTGACCTACTATTGGTGAATAGATTTTTTTTGTCAAATGACAAAATTTGGTGGGGGTAAAGACCTCTCCTAAATAAATTTAGGCTACCTTTATTGAAAACCAAAATTGAATAGTAAGAACAATTGTATAATTTATAAATAATTTCTAGGGGATTTTGAGAATAATTGAAAGAAAAAATTAAATAAAATTGTTGTCACTCGGAATTGCACCTTGTTGAACAAGGGGTTTATCATTCTAGTGAAACAATGGAACTAACCTCAAGGTGTGGGACCCCATGAATGAGGTTAGATCTCTGAAGAAGGATGGCTTCCTTTAAAAACCAGGTGCAACAATGGTTGGTCCAACCCAATGCCAAAAAAGCTCTAAACTATGAACTACAGGAGGAAAAGGGGAGAAGGAAAAATGTTGGAAATAAGGGAAAATAGTGATACACCAAGTTTTAAAGTGTTTCTTCCCACTTTTTTTGCACAAGGTATCAATACAATCACCTGAGGGGCTCACACAATTCTCTTCTTTATTAGATTTGTAGGGGGAGCATGAAGGCTAAGAGTCTAAAAGATTAAAAGGGGGAGGGTACCCATAATTATTACTTTCACAACCAACTAGCACAACAATGTAACCTACAAAAATGGTAGAGAACAATGCATGTAGAAAGGTATCAAACAATACATAGGATACAAGCATAAAGAAGAGGCAAACAAAATGATTCTTTATTGATACGAAGGCATGGAAGCTAGTTTTGCAATTACAAAGATCCAGAGAGCATAAGTCTGCAAGAGAAAATCTAGGGAAAAACCCAGAGGAAGAACCCCTAAAGAATATACAAGTGTTTCCATTATAGATTTAGGACATAACTTAGTTGAATCTAGCCAAACCCTAACCCTTACCAAGGTTAGTAAACAACAAAAAATTGTCCAGATTAGAGTTGAGGTGACCGGATCATGAAAACCATGCTGAAGGATGAGCCTAGGATGCACAAAGACTTGAATGCCATGCCTATGCAATAAATTTAATCCAAAAACCCTCCAAACTGCCCCTACAAAATTAATAATCTAGTTATGGGGCAAGATAAGAGGGACAATATCAACAATAAATGAGCATTAGTGCCCATGAGATCAACCACAACCAACAAGAAGTACAATAAATGTTGTCTGCAACCCTAAAAAAATGAACATGCAGGTGAGAAGTATTGCAAGGTGTGCGCCCTTGGTCTCCTTGTGTTGTGCAGTGCAATGCTTGGGTTCATGACATGGCTTAGCCACCTCCCTAGATTCATTAACTCTAGTGGTTGTATTGAGAATTAATTGGTCGATCTTTTGGTGCAATGGTAATTGTCTATGCAAAAACTGGTATTAGAGCTTGGGTCACAGGTTTGAACCCCTCTCTTGTGTTGGGGGGATTGTTGCAAGGTGTGCACCCTTGGTCTCCTTATGTTGTGCAACGTGGTGCTTGGGTTCATAACATGGCTTAACCGCCTCCTTGGATTCGTTAACTTTGGCGATTATATCAGGTATTGAAAATTTGATCTTTTGATGCAATGATAATCATCTATGCAACAAGAAGGTTTCTCAAGCATTAATGGTGCCACCACAAAAAAAATTTCCTAAATGTGGAAGGTTGGGGTGTTGGGCCCAAAAGGAAACCTTTGCTATCTCAAAAATTAAATGGCTTGGACCCCCAAAATATATTTCTATCAGAGGTTAGGCATCGAGCCTACCTAATACTGCTTACCACCTGCTAAAGACTGGAAGAAGGGAGAACAAAGCTATGATGTTTGAAATATGCTCTCCGTCGAACGTCAGGCATTAGCATTTTACCATACCTTATACTTATACACTACATTGGCACCGACATTGGGCTTCGAAGATTGGGCATACCTCTTGCAGCTTACCGAGAGGCAAATATAAAGTGAAATGGGGATCTATGAATGGTGAAGTTTGAAAGGAATTCAAGGTCAAAGATTCGAGGGTTGGTGGTTGGACATACCTAGTACTAGTAGCAAAAAAATTGTAAGGAAAGAGCGAACCATGACACCCAAAATAGGCTATCCGAGATCAGGGTTTGGGAAGATGGCTTACCTCCTACAAAAGGAAAGTAAGAGGTAAGGCTGAAACACAAAACTCAAAAGGTCAGACAAAAATATAGTCAATTTTGCACCAAAAATTAAGGTCAAAAGCCTAAAACACTAAGAAGGAAGGTGGGCAATGTTCGAAGAAGGAAAAAGGAAATAATATCAGTTATTAGGCATCAAGAGGATGCCTTACCAACTGCAAAGAAAAGGAGGAGGGGGTAAAGGGGATGCATAATCCCCAATACCAAAAGGCCAACACTTAGTTGTCTTTCGAAGAGATCATCAGGGGTCAGGGGGCGGAAGGGAAAATTACCTCTACCATAACCAGGTTAAGAGGTAAGAGGAAAGGTCTTAGCCCGATCCTTGAAAATTTACACTTAGTCAATTTTGAAGGAATTAGGGAGAAAATAAGGAAGGAACGAAAGAGGTAGAGGGTAAGGGTTAAGCTTGATGGGTGAAACCTAAAATGTCTAGGAAAGAGATGGAAAGAAGGGGAAAAGAAGAAGGAAACTAGGGTGATGAAAGAAGCATGCTAGGAAGGAGGGAAGCAACAACCTGAAAACCTGAAGCACCTAGAATTATCCAAATTTAGGACCCTTTCAAGAAATACTTATGCAAGGTGACCCATAGGAGATCTCTTAGATCAGTTTTCAATAATGGGTCACCAAGATGGCATGAAATGGCAACATTCTTGGTGATTGCAGGATGATTGCCTACTAATCACAAAACACAAGGGCCTTATCGATATATTAGGAAAAATTTCATTGGAAAATATTATAGCAAATGGGTTCAATCTTGAGGGCAAGACAAAACATGCGCAGGTTGCACTTGGAGGAAAGAATGAAACTAGGAACATACATTCCCTTAAGAAGAATGCAAGGTGTACAAAAGAATTTCTTGGAAAGAAACAACCTAAACTAATATGTACAAAAGACTGATAATACCTCAAAAACAACATTTGAGGTGAATGCCATTAATTGGGATTGATACTTCTTCTCCATCCATTTTTGAAAACTAGAAGGCATTATATTGTTTGCACTCAGAAATGATGTAAGGTACACTCCACATGATATCAAATTTTGTGTTCCTTCTAGGTCTACTCTTAAGTTCATCCGATTTGAGGACTAAATCCCCTTCCTTGAAGACTTTATGAGTTTTCATTTCATCAAAAGACCTCTTTACCTGATTTTTATGTTCTTCCATTGTCTTCATTTCTTTATCTCTAATTTATTCTAAATCCATCAGTTGTGCATACTGACCATTGTTGGGTCCTCCCCCTCTAGCATTTCCAACTGATTATCCAACTCAAGAGTTGGTAGTTCAACTAATAAGAGAAACCTTGATTCTTTTCCATACACCAACATGTATATGGAGTTGCCAATGGATCTCTTGGGGTTGATTCTATGCATCCACAAAGAAAAATTTAGCCTTGTATGCTAAGTCCTCTTATTATCTTCCATGGTCCTCTTGATGATCCTTATCAAGTCCTTGTTTGTTGACTCGGCCAAACCATTCCCTTGAGGGTAATATTTTTATGAGTTACTCAGATAGATACCATTCTTGACAACCCACTCACTTAATTTTGTGCCCACAAAATCCAAATAATTATAAAAAATAATAGAATCAGGCAGTCCAAACCTTGTCACCAACTCTTCATCAAAGGTTAGGATAGTAGTCTCATTATCCTCCTTCAATGCTACAACTTCAGTCCACCTAGTGAAGTAATCTATGGCAATGAGGACCCATTTATGATCTGCACTAGAAGGTGGTTTCATGGCTCCAATAAAATCAATACCCCATTTCATGAAGGGTTGCTCAACTTGGATGGGTTGCAAAGGAAGAGAAACTAACCTTTATTTTCCTAAGAAAAAGGCACATTTCTTACACTTTCTTACCCAATCATGGTATCTTTGAATAAACTAGGCCAATAATAGCATGCCCTCACTGTCTTTAGAGTTGTAGTTTTGGGTGCAAAATTTCCACCAGTTGCTCCATCATGGAACTCCTCAAGCACCTTGTCAACTTGATCAATATCAATACATCTAAGAAACACACCATTGAAATACTTATTGAACACTATACCATTTAGGAGGACATATGGGATGGATTGCAACCTAAAGTACCTTCTCTTAGCCCTGTCCATTCCTTGTGGGCACTCACCTATTGTGAGAAAATGGACCATATCACATACCCAACTTTGGGGAGAAATATGTGCAACTACTTGGGGTTGCTCTTGTATGGCTAGGATGAACTCTACAAGCTCCTTCTCATCATTTCCCATGTCACCAACCAACTATTCACACAAACCTTTACCTCTTACAAGCCTTGTGACTTTGATTTCCACATCATACTCCATTACTTTGGTAATCCAACTTGCTCTTTTCTCCTTCAAATCCTTACTCAAAAGAAACTCTTTAACACTTGGATGAGCAACCATTAGGTGAAATTTTTTGTTTGAAATAAAATGCCTACATTTATTTAGAGTTCTAATAACAACAAGGACATGTTTTTCCACAAAAGTATACATTTTCTCATAACCTTCTAGGCCTTGACTAAAGAATGTTATTGGTTGTTCCAGATTTTCTTCATTTTTTTGTACTAACATAGTTGAGGTGGTATCCATGTCACTGTAAACATAGAGAATGAAATCCTTGGAAAAATTAGGATTTACCAACATGGCTATTATTTCTAAGACTTCTTTGATGGCCTCAAAACTTTCTTTTCCTTCTTTTGACAAGCTCAAGCTCACATTTTTCTTCAACATAATTGTTAGTGGTTTTAACAAATCAACAATATTAGGTATAAACCTCCTAACAAAATTTATCCTTCTAAAGAAACTTTGCAAACCCTTTTAATGGCTAGGTAGAGGCAAAGCTAAAATAGAACTCACCCTTTCAAGATCAATGGTCATTCCTGAAAGGGAATGACGAACTTGGAAATCCTTCCAAGAGCCAATATGAACCTTCAACATCTTACGTTTCTTTAAACAAATCAGATTTTAATCATCTTGATACAAGCACATACTACTATGCCTTAAAGAGGAAATAGACACACTTGAATTCCCATGCATTAACCCTTAGGGGAAAGATGATGTAGTTCATGATCTAAGAAATTTTTAGTAGAATAACGACATATAAAATAACATTTAAGAATGAGAAACACAAAGAAAAGAAGAAAGATAGACAAAAGAGAAGAAAACATTCTACACATGGGGAAAACCCTTTTGATTAAAAAAACCCACCCTCCAAAGCATCAAACCAATGTATTAATTAGCAAAAATTCGATTACAATACATTTCAGGCTTGCAACCTTAACATGGAGACTACATCTTGCTCTTCTGGAAGAAAACCGACAACATAACCCTACAATGAAAAATTCTCTTCACATAAATCCTTTAGAAAATGCTCATATTTATAGAGCACCAAGATGGATGCCTAGAAAAGCCACATGCCAACATCCTCTTCACTGCATGCATGCAAATAGAAAGGATAAAATGCAAGGTACCTATCTTCACCTGCTAATGCAACTAGCATAAAATCTCAACATGCAACCCATTTTTCATAAATTACTATGACAAATTTTAGTCCTCTCAACATGCAATACACCTACCACATGCAATACTTACACCTACAGTAATTTTCACTAGTCTTGACTCTTACACTGTCATACAAGCTATCATAGTTTTTTCATAATCTATCATAGCAGCTATCATAGTCCAACTCTTACAACTTCTTAAAAATTTCACTAAAATAGCATACATTGGGGTCCACAAAGTGGGATGCCTATTTCCACCAATTTAGGATGCATGTCATCCTAGTTATTTTCCATGTAAGTTTCCACCTCACCAAAGTAGGTCCCACAAAGTGACATCACAAGAATGACATAAAATAAATACATAGGATAAAATAAATAATTAACAACATTAATGTTAGGATTTGCGAAGGTTGAGACACCTTAATCCCAAAATTCTCCCACTTTTTGAAGACCTTTCAAGAGCCAAAATTCAAATAGGATTTTAACTAATAGGAGACAAACAACATCACCACAACCATCCATGAAACCACATGAACCTCCAACATGCCCTTGTGCACTAACAAGATACCTGTATCAATATCCAAGATGTCCACCATATCAGACAAGACCTCTTGTCATCCTCCAACATGCCACCTATGGAAGAAAAGGAACAAGCCAAGGTGTATATGCAACAATCCAAAGTGAACAAGCATCAAATCCAAGTGATAAAAAATGTTGTGGGTTACTATAACAACTCCACTATGCTCACAATCTAAACAAAAGCTCAACCAACTCCAAGCCCATAACTAGAACACAATACTAAAGCTAAAGAATCCTCTAGAGAACAAGATAAACCATCAACTAGAACAACAACCAAAATAGGTTACCCTCATCCAACTGATAAACCCACCAAACCAGAAATAACACCCACAACAAATGCTAATCCATCCAATCTACCATAGCACAAGGTATCCAAAACATTAGTAGATCTTATGCCAACATCATATCCAACCCATGAACGACAAACAAAAGCTCCATGTGTCAAACTTGTCAATGAAGAATAGACACATCCAAGAACTCCCATGGCATGGGTAATGTCAAACCTGAAAAATAGACCATGGTATATCAATCCTACCAATCAACACTTATACTAAAGTGTGGCTAAAAAATTCATGTGGTAACAAAGAAAAATTACAATGATCTACACATGAAACACAAGACACTAAAAAGTCTCTGAAAACATGTCACCATAACTCTCCCAAGCCTACCACACTGAACCATGTGATCATAAACCTCTAGGAAGAAGCCATAGAACAAAGAGAAGACTTGTAAATCATATTCCAATAATTTCCTTCTACCAACACCTCAAAGTGCCAAGTTGTGCCAAGTAAGATCTCCTTCACAACCCCAAAGAAGCCTCAACAACATCCAAACATTCAATCTCATCAGATGAAACATAACATATATATAATATATCTACAAGGATGTAAGATTCTCAAAGAATATCAAACTACTCAATTTACCATCTCAAGAAATCAACCCACTACCATCATAAATGAAAAAGTAAACCCAAGGAGATAACCATGCTATCCATCTTTCATAATGAATCTTTCAAAACCTTCTCAATGCAACTCAAGATCCGTGTTAGTGAAAGAAAGCATAAAGAACTTGAGAGAAACAATGGGCAATACCTCTCAAGTGATAAGCCACCCAGTAGACCAAGAGTGGGGAATGAGAATTATCCTCCAAGAAATGCAAGCCATCATGACTCCTCCAAGAGAGATCTCCTCATAGGTCTATGTTGAACTCATGTCCAACCAAGGTGTAGGATCCTCATAATTTCTGCTAAAATCTCTTCTAGAGTAACCATCTCAACAATACTTCTCTCATCTCAAGAGAAATACATCCTCACCTCATTCTTCATGTATCCATGAGCACCAACAAATAATCATCTCATGCTAAACTCCAAATGCATCACTGCACTATCATGAAGTTCTCAAGCATATGACCAATGAGCCCAAAACATAGAGAATCACCAGACCATTATCAAAGCTCCAATCATCTAAATTAGGAACTTATCATGAAATCATGATCTTACCATCCCCCTTAGGAGATTCCATGCTCCAAGTGAACAAACCAAGGTCTCGAGAGCAATACAAAAAGCCAAAACTCAAATGCACCATCAAGAGTATACAATGACATACCATCAACATACTCTAAACCAACATCACCTGCCAAAGCATTATTGACACCCCAGCCAAAGAATCCAAGAGCCCTCCATGGATCTAAGGTATCACACATCTTCAATCTCATGAAGATGACCATCTCCAAAATAGTGTCCATGCAAATGCGAAAGAACCCTTCCGCAACAATAGGATCTAAGAGATCCTCCTAGTAACATGTGCAACACTAAAGAAGATCATCCATCACCAAGTGATGAATCCACATCAATGCCAACAAATCCCACTAAACCATGATACCGAGCTACACATGACACCATGACAACCATCTCCTCCACAAAGACCATCCAAGTCTACACACACTCAACTACAATGTCAGTAATATATAAGTGAAACCAAGATCTCCAAGACAAGAAGATAAACTACATGCTATAGGTCCTTATCGTTGACTATCTAGGTACTCAACACCATCTTATCATCCCAATGCAAAACATACCAATGCACAAATGACCACAAACAAGGTCAATTGATGAAATATGCACCATCACTGAAACAATATCATGGATATAGACAGTCCACATCTGAGTCATCCCACTACAACTAAATGGGTGATCAACCCATACAAATGCATGACCCATAGATTCCAAACACTGAAGCATGCAAACTCATCATCACATTAGTAACATGAAAAACTAGGATATCAAAGAAGATAACATGTATATTTTAAGACTCAAACACTAGATCACCACTAGACCCAATATTCTAAACAAATCCACAACTGAATACCATATTCAAGGAACTAAATAGGCATTCCTACAAATCTACATATTTTTTTCATGCAAAAAACTCTAAGAGCCTAAACACAATATTATTCATAGATCTACAAACCACAATTTTAATTAACATGTAAAACCTGTAAAAAATCATCTTTGTGAAGATCTAAATCCACTTAAACATCTAGTATAATAGATCACAAATTTCATCTGAACAAGTGAATACTCAAGAGCTATAGGAACCCACAACTTTTTAGGAAAATTGCAAAACATTCTCATGCATGAAGGATACATGCAAACCTACAACTATCTTACATCCAGAAAACGTAATCTAAAAAATATTCCATCTACAGATCTACAAAACCACAAGTTTTGGTTTACCATGTAAAGCCTACAAAACCACTTTGTTTGTAACACACAAGCAAATCCATATCGACTTATCATCTAGAAGACCCTCAGGTCTGTATACAACCATAATAGTTAAACTAGAATAATGGAATATCATGAATATGCATAACCATGTATTTTTAACAAGAAATTCAAAAAACTCTCAAATACAACCAACATGAAATTGAAAAATGCAAGTACAACCAACCAAAGGAAGAAGAGGTCCAAGAACTCTAGGCCCATTTGTAGGCCAACTCCACCACCACCATGTACATGCATCTGAGAGTGAGTTAGACTATTTCAGAAGCTTCCAAATCAACCAATGATCAACTCCTTAGCCTACATGCATTCGGGGTTATTAAAACAATGCCTTCCAATGTCAGGAATTTTAAAAAACACCAAACATAGGCACACCAAACTGAAGTAATAAAAAAATGTTTCTCTTCATATGAACAAAGAGTCCATCTCAGACACCCAATACAAAAACTCTACTGCACATAATCGTAGAATGAAAAATAACCACCATGGATGAGGGTTGTTTAGATATTGAAACAAGAGCTCTAGATCAATAACATATCAAATGTAACCACATGATCAACTCCATAAAACTTCATCTTCTCCATTCTTGACAATGCCTATTGTTTATAGAAAACAAGATCAACTACAAAAATTCCACTTAGCCAAGGATAAATAATCAACCAATTCCTTCAAAAGAGATTACCTCAAGCTTGCCAAGCTAAGAAATCACAACAGAAGAAATATCCAGAACTTCAAACACCACATGCAACACCATGTGAGCACATACAAGTGACATGCAAGTCCATGCAAGTACATGCAACACACATGCAAGTACATGAAAATTACAAACATACACATGAAATAACATGTAAGTAACATGTAATTCCATGTAAGTACATGAAAAACACATGCAAGTGCATGAAACTTACAAACATAAACATGCAAGTACATGTAATTCTAGAGCTGAGCTCTGATACCAAATGAAAGGGAATGATGAAATCAAAAAGCCTTCCAAGAACCAGTATGCACCTTCAAAATCTTATGTTTCTTTAAACAAATTAGATTTTAATCATATTGATACAAGCACAATAATACTATGCCTTAAAACGGAAATAGACATAGTTGAATTCCCATGCATTAACCCTTAGAGGAAAGATGATGTAGTTTTAGATCTAAGAAAATTTCAGCAACATAACGACATATAAAGTAAAATTTAAGAATGAGATACACAAAGAATAGAAGTTCAAGATAGACAAAAGAGAAGAAAACATGATATATGTGGGGGAAACCCTTTCAATTAAAAAATCCCACCCTCCAAAGCATCAAACCAATGTATTAATTTGCAACAATTCGGTAACAATATATTTTAGGCTCGTAGCCTTAACATGGAGACTACATCTTGCTCTTCTGGAAGAAAACCGACATCATAACCTTGCAATGAAAAATTCTCCTCATACAACTCCTCTAGAAAATGCCCATATTTATAGAGCACCAAGATGGACGCCTAGCAAAGCCACATGTCAACATTCTCTTCACTACATGCATGCAAATAGAAAGGATAACATGTAAGACACCTATCTTCACCTGCTAATGCAACTAGCATAAAATCTCAACATGCAACCCATTTTTCATAAATCACTATGAAAAATTTCATTCCTCTCAACATGCAATATTCCTACCACATGCACGACTTACACCTGCCATAATTTTCACTAGTCTTAACTCTTACACAGTTATACAAGCTGTCATAGTTTTGTCAGAATCCATCATAGCAACTGTCATAGTCCAACTCTTACAACTTATGAAAAATTCCACTAAAATAGCTTACATTGGGGTCCACAAAGTGGGATGCCTATTTCCACCAATTTAGGATGCATGTTATCCTAGTCACTTTCCTTGTAAGTTTCCACCTCACCAAAGTAGGTCCCACAAAGTGACATCACAAGAATGAGATAAAATAAATAATTAATTAACAATATTAATGCTAGGATTTGCAAAGTTTGAGACACCTTAATCCCAACAAATCCATGTTTTGACACCACATGACCTAGTAACCTACCTTCATGCACTGCAAAAATGCACTTTTTGGGATTAATGATATCCCAAACTCTCTACACCTATCAAAAATATTCCTTAGGTAGGTGAAATGTTACTTTGCATCCTTGAAAAAAACAATGATATCATCTTCATATACAAGAATGATCTTGTACATGAGGCTGTGGAAAGCCATATCAATTGCCCTTTGAAAGGTTTCCCCAAAATTGGACAGTCAAAAAGGTATTTTATATCGGTCCTCTTCCCTCAATAACACCTATTTGTACCCCAAATAACCATCTAACAAAGAGAACCTTTTAAGAATGTACAAGAACTTGTAAAATCCACTCCATAGATGGAAACAAATAATGGTATTTGAGTGAGGCCCTATTCAGGTCTGTAAAGTCCACACACAACCTTATTTCTCCACTTTTCTTACTTACAAGGACAAGATTAGAAACCCATGAAGTGTTTTTATTAGAAAGATAATGTTGCTCTCAATCAACTTTTTCAATCAACTTTTTCAACTCATTTCTCATGAGTTTGACTATCCTTTGTTCATTATTAGTTGTTATTTTCGTTTATTTATGATTGCATTTATTCAACTGTCCCTTTGTACTTGGAAATTCATTGTATTAATCACATTGAATGTGATATCTCTTAATCATCTCTACCTTTCACAATATTTATTTATGCCTTGGACTATACTATGCCATGAAATTCTACCTTTGTCTTAGTCCATGTAAATTCTAGTTTCTTGAGACTCCTCTAAGCACTCTCACCTTATGAAAGAGTATTGCCACTACTTCAAAGACGATTTTCCTTTCTATTGGATATGATTGATTGTATATAATTGTTAATATAATACAATCATAAGGATTTTCAAGGTGAAAGGAAGGATGAATGATAGTCAATTAATGTCTATCCACACATGACATTTAATTTGGATCATAGTTATGAAGACATTGACTAAAATCTCACCTCACAGTGAGTGCAACTTGATTAGCACAATCATTCATCTCTATTTTGTATCATCCTTGGTGGCAATTAATAAGTGACTGTTATGTAAAAATTTTACAAGAAACCTATCCTCCATTGATGATCTCTTGAATATCATAAATATCTTGGTCTTTAAGCTACTGTCATCAATGAAACTTTTTAGAAATTGAGAGGTTGTCATTGATGTCAACAGACAATAGAATTTTAATGTTTGTCTGTACTCAACTGCTTTGGTAATGGAAGTCTGTTGATCCGATATTTTGATCCGAATTATCCCACTTTGTAAGATATGCTCAAAAGCTGATAATATATTCTATCTTAAAATCTATTGCATCCACTAACAAGGTTTCATTTGTCTAAGTTGTATGGTCGGAAAGGTACAATTACTAGTAGTTTGGGAAATAGTTTTTTGCTTATACAATGACTTTGTACGTCAGTTTTTGGGTCCAGATTTTATCTCAAAAAAGATATCATTATAGGAATTTGTACATAGGTTTGGGACTAAAAGATGCATTCTACATTGGAGTTTCATTATGATTTGTGAAGGAATTTGGAAGATATGAATGAAAGTATTTTGATCCATAGTCTACAACGAGTTTTGATATAATATACAGATGTGGGAGATTATGCATTTCCTCATATTTGATTATCATACTGTGTGGTGTTGAAGATAAGTAGTTCAGTGTTGTATAAAGGATAATTTGATGTGTTAACAAGATTTTGTGTTATAGATTTGATGGATTGTGTATATGTTTGGAATTTTCATCTAACTCGGGTCGACCTAATAGTATATTAATATTGGGATGTGCTACGAATGATAAATGGATCTATCTTAGGTCCATGATGGCTATTTATATGCAAATATGAATGTGTTTTGAGGAAGATTCTGACAGAGTTAGTTCTTGAGTTGAAATAAGGTTTCTCTGATTAGGCCGAACTAATTAATGAACATGGATATATATGTGTATATATGAAAGATACCTTTTGGGGAGAAGTGTGTGCAAGAAATATATGAATACTGAAAAGAGAGTGTATGCACAAAATTGGATAAGATTAGAAGATTGATGTGTTTTTATATACTGTGCTTCACCATAATTGAACTCCAGCACAAGGAAGGTGCATTCTTTATTAGTTCATACTCTTGGCAGTGAGCCATACTATTTTACATTTGGTAGTGAGACATATCACTTTGTACTTTGTCTGTGAGCCCTTTAAGGACAATGAATCCTGGCAATGAGCCCTGAATATTCTATATCAGGATATATTATATTGTGAGCTAATCCTCATCGTGGTTTTTCCCGTTTTTGTTTTTCCACATAAAAATACCAGTGTTCATGTGTGTTGATGCATTATCTTGATTATGTGTTTTCTCTTGTTGATTCAGTCTGATTTATAATATTATTTAGATGGATTTTATGTGAATGGTTTTATGGAATATTGATTCACCCCCCTCTTAGTATTTCAGATGTTCAACAATTGGTATTAGAGCTTGGTTCCTTCGAAGAAGTCTAATAGCTTGAGGAAGGTACTAAAATTTGAATGTATGGAAGATAAAAAAAATTCTTATTCCTCCAGAAGTGATCTCTATTGAACATATAGAAGAAAATAAAGATTTGAAGAATAGACTAAAGGAAGCAAATGATTACATTAAGAAGCTGAAAGAAAAATATGAAGAAATTAGTAATCAGTTAAAGAAAGAAAATGGGGACATCATCGTACTGAAAGAACATTTGGAAGAAAATATAAAGCTTGAAGATTGCCAGTTAGTTGAAACTCAAAGAAAGATGGATAAATGTGGAAAGATTGAGCAAGAAGTGGTAATCCTGAAATCAGATTTGAAAAAAGAAAAAAGATATGAGTAATTTTTTTACAAGTTCTATAATGCTAGACAAATTGATTGCAGGACATAAGTCCTCTATGGATAAAAGTGGTTTGGAATTTTGAGAAGGAAAAATTTCAAAGGTGAACTAATCTCCAGAAATGAAGACTCAAAGCAATGATGAACAATTCAAAAATCTAAGAAGAAATACTAGAAGGATTCCCATCAGACAACCCAATGCTCAAAGGTATTTATCATTTAATGGTGTTTGTTATATTTGTAACAAGTTTGGACATAGGGAAAAAGACTGTGAAAATAAAATGAAGTAGAATGATGGAATGAATGAAAATACTTTATCATTCTTTGGTCAATGTTTTGAATGCAAAAGGATTGAACATAAAACTGAAGAATGCAGAAATCTAAAGTTGAATAAGATGATTTATCCATTCAATGGTGTAAATGTAATCAAATCTCAATCAGACTAGGAGCCTAAAAACTAAGGAAATTCTAAGTATAAAATTTTGTTCAAAATTCTAAGTTAGATTTATTTCTCTTTTCATGAATGTGTTGATTGCAGAACATTTATCGATTTCAATGTTTACAGATCAACAAAAGAATCACCATATATACAAAGGGAGACATGCCTCTACAAGAGACGCGTCTCATGAGAGGACGCGTCCCTTGGGCAAGTGGGCTGTAAACAAACCAAAATATTTCGGTTAACACACATAAACTAATGTGTTGACAGTAGTATATATATAATACGAATTTCGATTTTATTAAATGCAGATTTCGATTTTTATTCAAATGCAAATTTAGATCATCTCAATTTGAATAAATTATTTGAAGGTATTTTATATTTAAGAGCAGATCAATTAAATATAAATGATGATGATGCATAAATGCAATCATCATTTATATCTGACCGATGCTATCTTAAATCAACACTCTATCTTAGCTAGGGAAGATACAAAACAAATAAGTGTTGATATCACCTTCACATGTGATATTGAAGATATGATATGTTTTCTTAAATTTGTCAAGTCCCATGACATTCTTCATAACACATCTTCATTATGGTATGTGCACTGACATCAAGTCACATGATGTCTACCATAATAGTTCATGGCATATCGACGAATATAATTATCCACCATGATTATCTCTTAAGGATCACAATGATCTTCAAATGACATCAAGTCCCATGATATCCATCAAAAAGTTTCCAAGAGATGCTATCATGACATGTCCACCGATATCAAGTCACATGATATCTATCATGATAGTTCAACTCATCATTGTAGAGTTGTCACTTTACAATGTCACATACAAGTGTTCATTATTAGAAAGATCATCACCTTTCAATAATGTACACAGAGGGAGTAAGCCCATAAGGTCGTGGAGTCACACACATGACAAAAGAGTTTACACATTAAACATCTTTATATATTAGTACAACTTATAAACAATTTGAATTTAAAACATAATATCAAATTACATTTCAACCATACCAAGTTTCTACCTGAAGTGCTCTACCTTGATTTGGGAGAGAGGTTTGGTTAGAATGTCTGCTATTTGATCATTTGTACTAACATACTCCAACTGAATCACTTTCCTTTCTACCATGTCTCTTACATAATGATAGGGGATCTCAATGTGCTTAGATCTATCATGGAAGACAAGATTTACAGAGAGTTTGATGCAACTCTAATTATCACAATGAATAATTGTATGATTCAAGGGCTCACCAAAGAGTCCCACAAGCAATTTACAAATCCAAACTGCTTCTCTTGCCCCCATAGAGGCTGCAATGTATTCAACTTATGTTGAGCTCTATTCTACTGAAGACTGTTTTCTGCAAATCCAGGAGATCATAGCTGATCCTAAACTGAAGCAACATCCCGATGTGCTTTTCCGATCGCTTACACTTCCAACCCAATCTAAATCAGAGTATCCATGTAGATCTAGTTGGTCATTTCTATAAAGAAGACCATATCCAATAGTGCCTTGAAGATATCTCAAAATATGTTTCATAGCCATAAGGTGAATTTCCTTTGGCTCACACATGAACTCGCTGAGAGCATTCACTGCATAGAAAATATCAGGTCTGGTGTTAACCAGATACATCAAGGATCCAATCATTTGTCTATATAGGGTTGGATCTGCACACTTGGATTCTACTGTTGCTTCTTTCAGTTTGTGAAGGTTTGTTTCCATAGGTGTAGACATGGGTCTATAGTCCAACATTCTAAATCTCTTTAGAATATCAATAGTATACTTTCCTTTGTTTAGTATAATGCCCTTTGGTTTTTGCCATACTTCCAAACCTAGGAAGTAGTGTAGAATGCCCAAGTCTTTCATGTCAAATTTGGAAGTTAGATCCTTGTTTCCTTGAGCAATGAGGTGATCTTCTCCTGTTATCAGCAGGTCATCAACATATAAAATAATTATTAACATATCACCTTTGATTACCTTGAAGTAGAGATTAGAGTCTGCATCATTCTTGGAAAATCCTAGTCCTAAGAGATAGCTGTCAATTCTTTCATACCAGACCTTGGGAGTCTGTTTAAGTCCATAGAGGGCTTTCTTCAATCTGCACACATGTGAGTCAGGTTTATGTATCACAAAACCTTCAGGCTATTCCAGATAGACTTCCTCTTCAATGGTTCCATTTAGGAAGGCAGTTTTCACATCCATTTGATGGATCTTCTATCCTTTAGCTGTAGCAATGGCTAACACTACTCTCACAGATGCGTAACGGGCAACAGGTGCAAATGTTTCTTCATAATCAATGCCTTCCTTTTGAGAAAAACCTCTTGCCACAAAATGTGCCTTATGTTTTTCTATACTGCCATCAACAACATGCTTGATTTTGAAGAGCCATTTGGAAGAGACAACAGATTTCTCTTTCGGTCTAGGAACTATATCCCATACATCATTCTTTAGAATGGACTGATATTCCTCTATCATTGCATCATTCCATGCTTGATGTCTGAAGGCTTCTGTAACACTGATAGGTTCTAAATTTATGATGTTGTTTATTAGAGCAACATAGCTAGAGAACCGTTTGGGTCTTTTACTTTCCTTAAACGTTCCTTTGGGTGCTGCATGATTCTCGACTTCTTTGATCATCTTTCTAGCCCAAAGTGGCCTCTTTCCACCATTGTCATTTGTATTCTCATCTGAAGTAGATTTAAGTTCATTTGGAATTTCCTCAGGATACTCCCTCTGAATCTGAGGAGCAGGTTCTATTTCAAGTACTCTAGGGGAATAGGTTTCTATCTCACTAGAGCTTCTTGCCCTTTTGAATACAATGTCTTCTTCAAAGATGACATCTCTGCTCAATTCAATTTGTTTCTGCCCGGGTATGAATATCCTGTAGGCTTTGGAGGTTTCACTATATCCCAAAAATACCCCTTTCTTTCCAGAAGGTTCTAGTTTGAATCTCTTCTCTTTGGGCACATGGATATAGATAGGGCAACAAAAAATCCTAAAATGACTAATATCAAGTTTTATGCCGGTAAAAGCTTCTTCAGGAGTTTTGTTATCTAGATGAGAATGAGGACATCTATTTTGAATGTAGACATCAGTTCTAGAGGCTTCTGCCCAGAAAGAAGTTTCAATGTTTTGGTCAAGCAACATTGCTTTAGCAGCTTTTACAATGGTTCTATTTTTCCTTTCAGCAACCCCATTTTGTTGAGGGTTGTAGGCAACTGTGAACTCCCTCTTAATTCTAGCACTCGTGCAGAATTCCTTAAAAAATTCAGAGGTGTATTCTTTCCCATTGTCTGTCCTCAAGATTTTTATTTTCTTTCCGGAGCAGTTTTCAGTAAGGGCTTTGAATTATTTGAACCTTTTGAGGATTTCTATTGATTCTTTACACTTAAGGAAATCGATCTAGGTTTTCCTAGAGAAGTCATCTATAAATATGACATAGTATAGAAATCTTGCCTTGGAAGGTACATACATGGGTCCACATAAATCAGAGTGAACCAGTTCTAATACATTTAGGGTTTTACTCAAGCTATTGTGAAAGGATCCCTTTGTATTCTTTTCTAGGGCACAACCTTTACAAGTTCCTTCATGAGATGGTTTTAACTTAGGTAAGCTTATTACAAGTTTTTCCACAAAAAGTAGGGCACAAAAATGAAGGTGTCCTAATATTCTATGCCAAATCTCATTTGAATCAAAAGTGTCAAGGGTAAGGGCATGCTTAACCTCGGTGCATAGTTTGTAAAGATACCCTTGTCTTAAACCTATGGTTTGGGATTTCTTGATAGTTGAGTTCTTAGGCCATGCTAGAACTTTCCCATCCATAACGGTAACTCTATATCCATTGTCTTCAAGGGAAGAGATGGATATTAGATTCCTCTTTATTCCAGGTACAAATAAGACTCCAGTGAGTTGAAGAGAAAGACCAAATTTCAATTTGATGGAGCAAGTTTCAACCCCTTTTACAGGGTGTGTAGAATAATCCCCAATGGTTACTTCTTCATTAGTCTTTTTAGTCATAGTGTCTAGGTGCTCTCTAAACCCCGTGATATGTCTAGAGGAACCACTATCAATTACCCAGTTGTGGGTGTTGTTAGATAATTGACTAGATAAGGCTGAATAGAACACAAAGTTCTCAGATTCATGATCTGAATTTGAATTTCCTACTTTAGCAAAAGATGCTTGTTGTTTTGATCTATTAGGGCACTTCATTGCATAGTGGCCATATTGATCACATCTAAAACATTGTACTTGAGAGATGTATTTCTTTTTAGAAGATCCCTTTCCATTGGAATATCTCTTCCTTTTAAAAGATCCTCTTGTAGGAGTTTTTCTTATTCCTTTTATTAGATGTTGTGTTGAGCACATGAATGTATTCATCTATGTTCTTCTGTTTATTTTATTTTGTTGAGAGTCTTGTTTCCTCTTGAAGGTAGTCTATTCTTAGCCTATCAAACTTGGGGAGTTTAGATCTCACACTTATTCCTTGAACAAATGACTCCCATGAGTTTGGTAGGCCTCCTAGTGCAATTAGAGTTAACTCTTTGCTATCAATCTGATATCCAATTGTGGATAATTGATCCCTTAGTTCAATGATCCTCATGAAGTATGCATTAATAGTTTCTCCTTTGTTTATTTGGACATTGTTGATTTGCCTCTTTAATGCAAGAGTCCTACTGGTGTTGTTTATCTCAAAGGTGCTCTCAAGAGATTTGAACATTTGATATGCAGTTTCATGTTTTTCTAGGATGGGCACTATATGATCCCTAACTGCATCTACTAAGATTTTCATGGCCTTTTCATTGTTTTCAATCCATTGAGTTTTCTCAGGATCAGCCTCTGGTTCCTTTTTGTTTTCTCTCACAAGTGAGTCTAATTTATTCTCTTTAAGAATCATCATGATTTTAAATTTCCATGATGTGAAGTTGCTTGCTCCTGCAAGATGATCTTCAAATCTGATCACACATGACATTATGAAGAATGTGATGTGAATTCAAATTTTAAAAAATACAAATTTTCTTAAGCAATCTGATATCTAAATTTGATTTGGATTCACTCAACTTGGCTTGGATACCATGTAAATGTAATCAAATATCAATCAGACTAGGAGCCTACAAACTAAGGAAATTCTAAGTCAGATTTATTTCTTTTCATGAATGTGTTGATTGCAGAACATTTATCGATTTCAATGTTTGTAGATCAACAAAAGAACCACCATATATACAAAGGGAGACACGCCTCTACAAGAGACACATCTCATGTGAGGACGCGTCCCTTGGGCATGCGGGCTCCAAACAAACTGAAATATTTTGGTTAACACACATAAACTAATGTGTGGGCAGTAGTATATATATAATATGAATTCCAATTTTATTAAATGCAGATTTTGATTTTTATTCAAATAATTTTTTTGATCATCTCAATTTGAATAACTTATTTGAAGGTATTTTATATTTAAGAGCAGATTGATTAAATATAAATGATGATGATGCATAAATGCAATCATCATTTATATCTAACCGATGCTATCTTAAATCAACAAATGGGTACTATTACAGTTGTAATTCATTTGGACATAAGGCTAACTAGTGCAAATATAGATTGAATAAAGGAAAATTTGGATGGAAGAATGTTGTTTTCTATAATTGTAGTAATTCAATTTTTTTTTCCAGAGACCGTAGAAGTAGAAATATGAGAAGTAACAATCTGGTAAAGAGATATGAACTAGTCATTAAGACTGATCCGACAGAAGTCAAGAAGGAAATGGAAAGGATCTGGAGAAAGAAGGGGAATCTGGAGAACAATCAAAAATATAATCATTGTCTTTTGTGCTGACCTCTGGTACACATACTCCTATCAAAAATTAACTCAGGCAATGGGTGAGGGGGAGAAATAATAAAAAAATTATTAACCCCTCTTTCGAAATATGATGTCATATCATGAAAAAAGTGCACTAATTAAGGTTACAAATTCAATATCTCATGCGAAAGGAAGTTGCAGACACACATGTGTGAAGAATGAATCTCACGGAGTGTGAAAGGATGAAAGTTTACATGAATTTTGAGATGATCTACTTGCGATTTGAAGCATTTATTAAAGTAGTCAGGATGAAAAAATAAATTCAGATATGTTAATGAAAACACATTTGATGAAAAATATTTGTAAAAGAGGAGTGTGCAGAGAAATCTTGAAGAAACTAGAGGAATTTCATACAGCAAAAATCTAGAATTTGGCTTTGGTTGGAAAGGAAGAGGTAAGTCACCATTTTTATACACTATTTCATCTGAATTATTTGTTGAATTTCATTGAATGTGATGGATATACCTTGAATCATAGAAAATTCGGTGAGACTGGAACCGGAGCTCAAAATGTACCCTATTAAAACTTTGGAACTTGACCCTTTGGGTTCTTTTTCATATATCCCTCTTAGTGTTATACCGATTGAAGATGTTGGAATATAAATTCATTGAAAATTAGAATAATCTACCTTTGGAAAATCTCGCATGTCGTGGATTGAAGAATTAATTGTAAATGATTCTATCTTAAAATCAAAATACAATGTACTTACAAAAAAGAAATTGGATGCATGGAACAATTTTCTGGACTTTAGTAATGCATAAAGATGTATCAGAATGGTTTTTAAAATATTTCATGGTGAATATGTGTGGCTTAATGAATCATATGCTATATCCAGAGATGTAATTAGGGAACTTACTAGCTTATCATCCTCTAGACTGACTTCTGAATGCAATCATGATAGAGGAAAAGGTTTGATAGGAAACACAAGTGCTAAAAGCACTAACCCAACAGTTCAATATGCAAGTCTAGTTATTTCATAGCTGATTCTTGGTGAAAATGATGTGTCCACTATTGGAATTGATCTTGCATTGGATATGGTTGAGAATAGAACAAAATATGACCTTTTTGAGCTACTCCGACAATAGTTGTTGGAGAATTTGAGATATATCAAGAAGAAGAAGAATTGTACATTCATGTATGGTACATTGGTCTTATGCCTAATTTTCTATTTTATGAAGGAGATCCCTGGAATAGGTGAAGTTAGTTGGGAAAATACCAGACTAGTCATTCATCAGATTGAGGAACTTATGAGAAATATTGGGGATTTGGATGCACAATGAGATGATCTTGCCTCATTCTTTGGAAAATTCCAAAGGAAAATGAACAGAAGAAAGAGAGTTCCAAGAGAATTGGTTACAAAGTATAAAAAATGATAAAAAAAAATTTGGCAACCATTGCTAGTTGCATTATCAAGGTAGTTGAACCAAGGAATTCATGGATACTTGAGTTTGGATATGAGATTGAGAAGGACTATGCTGTTAGTTGCATTGAATTATTGATTAACAACCCCTAGGACACTAGCAGACCTAGGTTTGGAACCTACACTGAAGTAGCTAAAGTTCTTGAAAAGACTAAATTAACCTCTGGAAAATCAATGTCCACCTCCGAAGAAAAGAGAAGAGTCATATAGGTTCATGCACTAGTTGCTCAAGTTGAACCTGCTCCAAGAAGACTTAAGAAGTTAGCCAAGATAAGGGCACAATTTTAGATAGTTCCTAGTGTAGTCATTAGTTCCTCATGATCCACTAAGGAAAGAACAAATGCATTAACTGATCTATTTGAGGAATTAAAGAGTAGCAGTAAGTGACATAGTCTCTTGAGTTGAAGATAAAGGATTGATGGATATTGTAGAGAAGTGTAAGTCTACTCACAACATGGCACTTGAAAGACTCAAATATTTTCAAGAGTGTGAGAAAGAGTTCAAGAGTTTATTCACATTTTGTTGGACTTGGCCCGATGCAATTAAAAAATCAAGGATGTTGAGAGAATAATTGAAACACAAATCAAGTATGCATCTAGTAACTTCAATCTTTCTCTTGATTTGGATTATCAGAATTGGTATAGTTTGACAAAGATGCATGAAGAATCCTTGCATCGCATAAAGAGAAAGGAGAAAAGATTGAATTGTATGGGAAGCTCAAAGATTTAATCAAGATCAAATGTACATCTATCTACTATGTTCCCTCTATAGCTGATAGGATTATGAAATCTAACATTAGTCCCAGAAATTGTGGTTGGAGGAAAGGAAATATGAATTGATCTCAATTATCTATGAGGTGCTTTGTCAGAGGCAAAAAGGCTTTGGAATGAATGGAGATCCTCATGGACATGGATCCTTAGCAAGCTTCAAGAAACAATAGCCTCTGATTATCATCTCTATTTGGAATATACTCCTTAGGGGAATATTCAGGTACAGAAAGGAACTGTTAAAGTATTAAAATTTATTTTCCTTTTCCATTGATGTCAAAGGGGGAGAGAGTGAGAAGTATCATGTGAAAACAGGAAAAATCTTGAAAAAAATTTGTAAATAATTTTTGAAGAGAGAAGTATCATGTGAATAGTTTTTGGGGGAGAAATTTTTTTTTTTTGGAAGAGGTACTTTGATAGTTTTCACATCATGTGTTGCCATCAATGACAAAGGGAGAGATTCTTGGAAATTGAGAGGTTGTCATTGATGTCAAAAGATAATGGAATTTTGATGTTTGTCTATACTCAACTGCTCTAATAATGGAAGTCTGTTGATCTAATATTTTAATCTGGATTATCCCAATTTGTAAGATTTGCTCAGAAGGTGATAATATGTTCTTTCTTAACATTTTTTGCCTCCAATGACAAGGTTTCAGTCATCTAGGTTGTATGGTTAGAAAGGTATAGCTACCAGTAGTATGGGAAACAATGTTATGCTTATACACTAGCTCTATACGTCAATTTTCTGGTTCGGATTCTATCTCAGGAAAAAAGATATCATTACTAGACTTTGTACATAGGTTTGGGACTACAAGATGCATTCTACATTGGAGTTTCATTATGATATGTGAAGGAATTTGGAAGATATGAATGACAGTATTCTGATCTGTAGTCTACAATGAGTTTTCATACAATATACTGATGCGGGAGATTCTGTATTTTCTCATATTTGATTATCATACCATGTGGTGTTGAAAATAAGTAGTTTGATGTCATTTAAAGGAGAATTTAATGTGTTAACAAGATTTTGTGCTACATGTTTGATGGATTGTGTATATGTTTAGAGTTTTGGTTTAACTATGGCTGACCTAATTGTATATTAATATTGGGATGTACTATGAATGATAAAGGGATCTACCTTAGGTCCACAATAACTATTTATATGCAAAGATGAATGTGTTTTGAGGAAGATGCCAAAATAGTTAGTTCTTGAGTTGAAATAAGGTTTCTCTAATTAGGCCAACCTAATTAGTGAACATGGATATTATGTGTATATAAGTAAGATACCTTTTGGGGAGAAGTGTGTGATGGATGTGTGTGCAAGAAATATATGAAGACTGAAAAGAGAGTTTATGTGCAAAATTGGATAAGATGACCAGATAAATGTGTTTTTCATATAATTGTTGGAATCAAGGAACACTGAGAGGGGAGGTGAATCAGTGTTCTACAAAATTTAACTTTATTAACTTGATCTTTAAACCACTTATAGCATTGAACGAAAAGAAAGATGCAAGAACATAAGGAGATCAACTACAACACCATAACACAAGGATTTTTTTATGTGGAAACCCTGTTATGGGAAAAACCATGGTGGAGGTTAATCCACAATATGACTATACTCAAAATAAGTGTTTACAAATGGAATGCACATGCATTCAGGTATACTGCCTAGATCTCACTGCTCAAATACAAAAGGTTTTCTACCCAAAAGAAGAATCATTGTCTTATAGTCACATTCAAAGGAAAACTGGAGTGGATGAACTATGAGATAACATCTACTAATGCTTGATTATAGTTTCGGTTAAGCACATTGGCCATATTCTTCACATTTTGTTTGATTTTTCTCTTGAAACTCTATCTGGTTTAATTCAAATCACCAATCTTTGTTCTTCTCAAGTAAAATTGTGCACACTCGATCTATAATCCTTCTAAATCTTGCATCATGTATCAAAATGATATTAATAATCGATTATATATATCCATAACTAGATATTAGAACAATTGCATGTCGACTTTAACAAAATATGAAATGTGTACAAACTGTCGGCCCAATCCATAGACAATTATCAATGTGAATGAAAAAATGTTAGCCAAAACATAGTAAGGATCCAAAATAGCATGTCTCAAACATGAAACACCTTAATCAATTATTCCTCAAATATCCGCAACACGTTACACTCATCTAGTTGACCTTTCTATACTGTTAAACTGAAAATCAATAAACCAGATCTTCTAACTTGCACACCAATTAGTGCGAAGCATGATGATTCAAAGATAAGATAGTTCATACATCAAAATACCTTCCCTAAGATCCAAAAAAAAAAATGATAACATGAAATTACATATGAGTCAATGTACACAACTCTGTCGGATGCCCTATTTTAGCTTTGACAGATAACACATATCTTCAATCTGACTTCTGGTATAAGAAATTACTGAGGTGTGGATGGGATTACTAACTAAGGTTGCCATCAATGACAATACCAGATGACTTGAGCAGTGTCTCTTTCCAACAATCTCCCCCTTTGGCATTGATGGCAACACTTTGTGAAAAATGACTAAGTGTCGGAATCAATACCAACATGAATACATTGCAATCCTCAAAACTTCAAAAAATTAATTTATTCACAGCTCCCCCTGAGATAAATATTACATTTCTCACTATCCCACACTCCCCCTTTGACATCAATGGAAAACATGGGAAACTGCATACCAAAAATTATACAAAACTATATATGCACAAACATGTTTTTCTAACTTACATGGACTTGAATATGTCTGCAAAATTGTTCTTCAACATGCTTAAACTAGTGTCCCACCCCTTTTGAGACTCTCTAAAATAGTCACGTGACCACAAAATAGGTAGGATTACATCTCTACTGACTCAATATTTTCTAGATCACTGACAACCATAACATCTTGTGCTTCCTTCAATGCACTAAGCATTGTCTCCATTCTAGGACCAATTAGTCCTCTGAGCTCACATAACCTTTCAACAACTATGTCTTTTTCATGCTTCAAAATTTTAATTTTGTCAAGCAGGGATATGATTTGACCTTCTTGCTTACTCACATAAATGGTTAGAGGATCAAAGGTTTGAGAAATATCTGCTAACTATTTTTCATATTCCTTAATTTTCTTCTTAGTGACCTCAGTGAATTTTGACAAGGATAAGAATGACTTGTAGATATTTCCACCCTTAGATAATGCACCTTGAATGTTCTTTTCATAGGTTTCTAATAAGGATTTATGATTAGAAATCATACAATTCAATCTATTCAACCTATTTGCATCAAATTCTTTATGGACCTTATCCTCGGCTAACTTTTCAAGAGACTCAAAGTGAGTACTTATAGAGTTGATAAGTTTCTTCAGCTGACTGGAGGGAGAATTAGATGAGTCCTTGAAATGTGTGGGCATGATCTTCTCCAAGATACTAGATGCAAGACTTAGCAACTCATTGTCCTCAATGTGAGATTTCAATATCTCCTCCCTTGCCTTGGTCTGAGCAAATGATGCCACCTTCAAATTATGAATAGGAGATAGATTGGACAAGTTGATAGGACCTTCAACCAATTCAAGGTCAAAATCCTCCTGTTGTTCTTCTACAAAATTTTCTTACTGCTTTGCAGTGTCTCTTGCTTCCATATAAACCTCGTTTGCCTCAACCTTCTTTTCTTCAATCTTAGATTCTTGCTTGACTTTGGGAATCTCTATTACTTCGGCTGACATATCTTTAGGAGCTTCAGTCTCCATGGGAATTTCAATATCTTCAATATCTAGAATATTTTGAGTGTCCTTAATTGTGTCTTCTTTCACTTTATCAATATTAGCCCGAACATCTTGAACTTCCAGATCATGAGTTTCTTCGGAGACAACGTTATATTTGTTCTTCAACAGAACTGCCTTAAGAATTTTCTTAGTGTCTTTTGCTACTTCCTCAGTCTGCCTGATCATAAGCTTATTCACCCTTGATTTTCTCTTAAAATCCTTTTTAGCGTCATTGAGGATTTTCTTCATTTCTTCTATTGACATTACCGGACATAGATTGGAAAGTATGTGTCCTCTCATTCATTCATCTTCAACTCTTTCATTTACTCTCCTCATTTATACAACTTCATATAACCCTTTAGGTAACCTTGACATTATTTCTATGAGAGTCATATTGAAAATATTCAAATTTTTTATTGTGGCTTCTTCAAGAGTTCTCTGACCGACACTATCAAAAGTGTCATACCATTCAGAAAGTGGTTTGAGATTACCATCCTTAATTAAAGTTTTTTCAACTTCCTTTACAATCATACACGATCTATCAGTTTTCAACTTTTTCTTGGATTTTTCTACATTAGAGGGCTTGTGCTTAGATACTTTTGATTCCTTTGTGCCCTTATGCTTGATTTCTCTTACTTCTTCATCTAATTCAGTTTCTTCATCATCTTCAACAACAACATAGACTCTTGTTCTTTTATCCTTCTTCCTCTTTCCTTCTCTTCTGGATGTCTTGACTTGAGATTTTATTGGTCTTGATTTATTTGTAGGACCAAACGAGGGTGCATAGCTCCTTACAAATCTAGATCTAGCAGAGGATGCTATCGGACTAGCTGACTCAGTTCTAGCAAGCTCCCCTTCTTCACCTTGTTCTATTTTCTTCCTAGCTTCCCTCATTTCTTCAACTGATATGCCGATGCTTTTTGCAAAAGCCTCAACTTCCTTTCTCACCTTCCAGACTATCATAGGATTCTTTAGTTGTTTATGCACTTGCATATTCTTCTCTTCAAAGGTACCAAACCTTTCTTCTATCAGATCCTAAGGTTTACTCAACAAGTGTTGGACATACAACTCCAAAATATGTTCTTCAACCTCATATCCCATAGACATTATCCAAACTATTTTAGGTTTTGCTGCTTCCATCAAACACTGATCAATGTCAACCATGAAGCAAATAGTGTCCTTATAATTTTCCACAATAGATCTAGAAATCCTTTCCCTAGCTTTCATTTCACTCTGAAAGCTTTTGAAGTAGCCTTAGATAGCAGTTTTCCTTTCTTTTCTATCTCCAATTCTATATAAGATGTCTCTGATTTGAATAGCTACCAGTCTATCACCTTCCCATTGCACTTTACCAACTCTGAAAACTTCATTCATGAAGTAGAAGAATAGACATAACAAAAAATTAGCATACTTGAAAAATTTCTTCTTGTCCTTCTTGATTTTACCAAGGTTTTCAATTAGCTAGCTCTAGAGTAACTCGCATAAGTCATATTCTGCATTGTCCTTGATCATTTGATAAGTTGCATAGATTGTAGTACCAGATACAAAGTTATCCTAGCTGTAGTGATAGATTTTATATCCAATAACCATAGAAGAAAATTTTACATCCAATTCAATGATTTCATTAATTGTCATGGCTCTTTTGTTGTAAGTGGAACTGGTTGCCTCAGTGACTATTTGGTTCTTCACAAATTTCAATATGGGCAACCCACCGAATGAATTCAGACCAGTAACAATGCTTATAGCTTTTCTTGTGATCTTGAAGGGCTAAGTTAACCGCATGAACTCAACATGCACTCGACTTACTATGTACCAAACCCATTCATTTTCGTTGAACATGGGAATATTCATAATTTGTGTGAACTTTTTCTCCTCCAAAGTCTTAAATTCAAGCCTTAGACAAAGATCTTCTCCCACAATGTGATTTGTGTACAAATTTAACAACTGGGAGCTTCCTAACTGCTCAAAATTCACATGAATATTTTCCCTAATATCTTCAATGTGCAAAACACCATACAAAATAGAAGAAAATGCACCTAATGGTTTTGTCTCAATGGATTTGAATGAGTTCTATTTGAATTTTGGGCAGGGTCTATCCTTAATATCAATGACTAATGGAGCGGCCATTTCCAAAAATTTCAAATTCATAATTTTTGTAGATATATACCTTTCACCGGATTAGGGTTTGTTCATTGAATCGCCTTTAGATTTGTATCTCACCAAAATTCAATTGCAGAGCTCTCCAAACTTCTTCTTCTAAAAATGCAATGTGACGAATGAGGAATAAAAGTAAAATTTTATCATTCACACACCTAAATTTTTATCACAATAAATGCTTTTTCCCTAGGTGTTCCAGATACCCTATTTTCATAGTCTGTGAAAGAAAATTATTTTGTGAACCTTCAATTTTGCATAAATTTCCTCCAAAAGTGTTCCCAAAATATCTATAGATCATTAATGCAATCGTTGCAATTTTCCACATTCTAGTACCAACTACCGACAAGGGGTAAAAGATTTTCTTGAGAGCTTCCCCTAGGCCAAAGGCCTTAAACTAATTCCCAGAGGAATTTTCAGCACTAGATTCTGGTGTGGATTCATTTCCTGGATTAGAAACACTCTTCTTCACCCATGTCTTCTTCATTTGATTCTTGATCTCATCTACATTATCTTTTCCTTTTCCCTTATCATCCTTTTGCATATTTTTACCTTTGTTTAACAGACCCTTCCTGGTTCTACATAGTCTTGCAATGTGATCGGATTTGTTACAATTATAGCACACAACATTTCTTTGTCGAAACCAATTATTCCTTTGATTTTCTCTTGATCTACACTAGTTAGCAATATGGCCAAATCTATTATAGGCATAACATCTGGCATTTCTATTGAAAATTTTGTTTGTCATATTTTTGCATTCAATTGACTTATGACCATACTTATTACAATTGAAACATTGACTGGAGAATGATGGACCTCTTGGATTGATTCTACTTCTACATTGAGCAGCCATATGACCAAATTTATTGCAAACAAAATAGTATCCATTGAAATTTTGAGCATTGGGTTGTTTTACCAGATACCTTCTAGCTTTTCTCATTTGATTTCTTGGCCTAAATTTCATTTGACCAGATCAAGAGCTTTCTCCTTTCTCATATCCAAGACCTTGCTTGTCACTTCCAATTTTCTGACTTTGAATCAATTCATCAAGCTTAGCTGAGCTAATCTTGAACATCTCCTTGTATTCATTTGTATCAAGTTCATCTCTAAGAATAACAATTTGTATTTCAAGCTCTTCTTCATTGTTTTTGGATTGTTGCAATTCAAGCTCCAACTGATTGAATCCACCATTAATTCTATTGCATTCATCAGATCTTTCTTTCAAGGATTGAGTAAGATTATCTTCATTCTTCTTTCTATCTTCAATCTCCTTGGTCATCCTCATCACAATAGATTCCATCTCATACTTTAGGACAAAATTATCTCTGGTGAGCTTTTCACATTCTTCTATCTTTTCCTTCAAGGCTTAACTTAGGTGTTCATCTTTCATGATTCTACTATCTTTCTGCTTGATCTGGTCACAAAGTTTCTTTCTCTTTTCCCTAGACTTATTGATTTGATCTTTCAATGATTGAATGAATTTCTCAGCATTCATGAAGCTTGCTTGTGATTCCAAGACTTCAAATTTGGATTGATCAAGATCATCTAGTGCCCCCAAAAGTTGTTGATGAAGACTACCAGAATCCATTGAGTCACCTTCTCGGATCTTCCCCAAGCTATTAAAATTCTTCCAAGGAAGTAGGCTCTGATACCAATTATTGGAATCAAGGAACATTGAGAGGGGGGGTGAATCCATGTTACACAAAAAAAAAACTTTATTAACTTGATCTTTAAACCACTTATAGCATTGAGCCAAAAGAAAGATACAAGAACATAAGGTGATCAACCACAACACCATAACACAAGGACTTTTTACGTGGAAACCCTATCAGGGGAAAGACCACAGTGGAGGTTAATCCACAATATGAGTATACTCAAAATAAGTGTTTACAAATGGAATGCATGTATGCATTCCAACACACTGCCTAGAGCTCATTGCTCAAATACAAAAGGATTTCTGCCCAAAAGAAGACTCAATGTCTTATAGTCACATTCAAAAGACAACTGGAGTGGATGAGCTATGAGATAGCATTTTCTAATGCCTGATTATAGTTCTGGTTAAGTACATTGGTCACATTCTTCCCTTTTTTTCTGATTTTACTCTTGAATCTTTGTTTTTCTCAAGTGAAACTATGCACACTCAATCTATAATCCTTCTAACTATTGCATCATGTATCAAAATGATATGAATAATCGATTATATATATTTGCAACTAGAGATTAGAACAACTGTATGTTGGCTTTAACAAAATATGAAACATGCACAAAATTTCATCCAAATCCATACACAATTATCAATGTGAATGAAACAATCTCAGCCAAAACATAGTAAGGATCCAAAAAAACATGTCTCAAACATGAAACACCTTAAACAATTATGCATCAAATTCTACAACACGCTACACTCATCTAGTCGGCCTTTGTGCACTATTAAACTGAAAATCAATAAACTAGATCTTATAACTTGCACACCAATCAGTGTGAAGCCCAATGATTCAAATATAAGATAGTTCATATATCAAAAGACCTTCCCTGAGATCCACAACACAAAATGATAATAGGAAATTACATATGAGTCAATATACACAACTTTGTTGGATGCCTTGTTTTAGCTTTGACAAATAACACATATCTTCAATTTGACTTTCAGTATAAGCAATTATTGAGGTGTGGATGGGATTACTGACTAGGGTTTCCATCAATTAAAAAACTAGATGGCTTGTGCAGTGTCTCTTTCCAACAATACTGTTCTTCACCAAAATTGAACTCTAACACAAAGAAGGTGCATTCTTAATCAGTTCATACTCTTGGTAGTGAGCCATACTATTTTGTATTTGGTAGTGAGCCATATCATTTTGTACTCTAGTTGTGATCCCTTTAAGGAAAATGAGTCTTGGAAATGATCCTGAATATGTTATATCCAAATATATTATATTGTGAGCTAATCCTCACTGTGGTTTTTCTTGCTTTGGGTTTTCAACATAAAAATACTGGTGTTCATGTCTGTTGATGCATTATCTTGATTCCATGTTTTGTCTTGTTGATTCAGTTAGATCTGTGATATTATTTAGATGGATTTTATGTGAATTGTTTTATGGAATACTGATTCACCCCCCCTTCAGTATTTTGGATGTTCAATAAAATTGTCCTTGTTGTAGTTCCAAGGACTATATTAACTTGTCTTTAAACCATAGATGAGCTACAAAAAAGTAATATGTTGTGTGTTGGGCTCAACGCTTTAGGGAGACACATTTTTCTCCACACTCAACCAACTTTGAGCAAATATTTTGACATCCCTATGATTTGTAAACGAATAAGGGCATAGGCTAGGGTTTTAATGCATTTTTTTGACTTCCCTAAGCCTATTATTTCTTATTTTCAACTTTCTTGCTTTTGTTCATGAGACTAATTAAATTATTCATAAAAATGTCTTATGTATGCATTAAAAAGTGTTGAACAAGAGTTAAAAAGCAAGAAATAAAAGACTTATTGGGTACACCTGTCAATATGAGCCGCGAATCTTTAAGTTTGCATGGTTGGGCATGGGAAAATAAACTCATATCTAGTTGTAACCTCTTGTATTTTGTTGTTCATGGCAAGATCAACTAAAACCCCCTTCAAAATATTCATGAAAAAACCTTCAAACTTTTTTTCCAACAAAAAGAATAACCCTAGCTTCCTCCACATGAATTCTTTCTTCAGTTTTGCCTTTTCTGTTTTAACTTTAATGCCCAAAATTAGCTTTTCTCTTTTATTTTCCATGCAAATAAATTCTTTCCTATTGATTTGGTATGGAAAAATTTCTTCCATTTTTATTTTTGTGTGAAATGGGAAGATTTGACAATTCTTTTACATTTTTTATATTTTTAACATACAATTTCAAGCTTTCTTTAAATCTTGGTGTGAAAAATTCTTTGCCTTTTTTTAATGGCATGGAAATGGTGTCTTTGAGAAATGAAGTTTAAATAAAAACTTTATCAGTATTTTAGAATGGAAACAAAAATAACCCTTTATTTGATTTTTAATTAAAACCAAAATATCATTTAAATGAGTTATTTAAATAATATTAATGACTTTAAATAAAATGTACTACATTCTTGGCAACCTTAGGGGTGTTTTTCCCACTAAAACTAAATAGACCAGTAGCCTTGCATATTCATTGGGCAATAGAGTCATTTAGGCTTGAAAAGGAACTTAGAAAATTCATAAGACAATTGAGAGATATATAGATCAACAACAACCTAAGACCAAGCAACCTAAAACAAGACCCAAAATAGTCTTATAAAAGGACAAAACTAGATGTACATCAACACTTATTGGGAAACAAAAGACTCAAAAATCCTGTAATAGGACAAAAAAATATCCATCAAAACGTATTGACGTGAAAGAAGACCTACTCTAACCTACACTAACTAGCAACACATGTTCAAATGAAACCATTAACTGGTTCTTTGAAGTAGCTTCATTTTCTCAAAAAATTGCAATGTTTCTCATGGTTATGAACAACCAAAAGGATGTGGAGAAATGATAAAAAAATGATCAATTGTTGTAACAAATTTGGAAAAAGTAAACAAGTCCACCCACCTCTTCATTTTGACCATACATGTTGTTTTGAGTTACATAGGTAAGATTAATCTATTTCTCTTCATCTGAAACTTAATGCTTGGGTACAAGCATGAGCTGTGATTCTTTGTTGGACTCTCTCTTGGATAGATATCAGACTGGACATCCTCTTGAAACATAAAACTTGGGTCTCTCACTGCTGATTTCTTTCTTATGCACTATTGTCTCATTATATTGTTGATTGTGTTGCTTCATTTCTAGTGATTCATTTGGAAATACGGTCACTTCCACATTTTTGCTCCTATTGCTCATGATTTTCCTCCTCCAAAGGTGCTAGATTATCATCTAATTTTGACACAAATACCTCAAGATCATCCCAAAATAGTTCATCTTCAATCTCTTCTTTGTTTTTACATGAAAGAGGACTGATTTTGACTTCATCTCTCTTGAGGAATCAAAACATCAAGGTATTCAACTTCTTATTGTTGATTTGTGTTTGATACTACTGTGAATAGATTTATACTTTATGTATCTCGCTCAATGAAATGTGTAAGATCATCAAATGAGACTGTAAAATTATGGCTTTCATTACCTTTCCCAAGATCTTCAACTTGCTGCCCTAGTTGGTCATGCTCATCAATCCCTTGTTGCATGTCTAATTTTTCCTCTTCTACTTCATGTGTAAGCATATCAATGAAAAAGAACTTTGCCTACTTCTCTAGAAATACTTCACTTTTTTCGCAATAAACCAATTGTCTTGATAAACAATGGGTCCATCTTTTCAAAGGGGAATGGTGTTAGGATAAGAAAGTTTATTGTTGAAGTCTTGTTAATATTCTTGAGATGGTACAAGCTTTGGAGATGGTTTCTCTTGAAGTATACTGGGTTGATCTTGATTAAATTCTAGATCTTATATATGAAGGCTCCATAAACTTGGAATCTCAATCTTACAAGATTGATTTGAAGAATTAGGAGGTTTACCTTGCCTGAAATTTGGAATTTTATACTTCGAAAAATATTCTTTTGTAAGAATTGAGTCAAGCAATAATCTCATTTTCTCTTCTTTTGTAGCAAGATCTCTTGCAAGACACTCCTAATATTACTTTCTCTATATCTCCTCCTCTTGTTGGTATGGATGATCTGAGTAAGCCAACTCTTCGTGCTGTAAGTTATACTCTTGATCTCGTTCATACCCTTTATTTCCTTCAATCTCACTCATCTGCCTCTCAAAGTCCAACATTATATCCTTGAAGCTCATGTTTTCAATGCTTTGAGTCTAATTGGGATAATAGCTATGCTTGTTGAAAACAAAATGGTCTTCTTGGGGCTGATTTTGAGCATATGTAGGCTACCAAGCAGATTGAGCAAGGGTGGGTGGGTGGTAATCATATTGAACATGTTGGTTTGTTTGTATAGAAAAATAATTTGGGCTAAAACCAGTGGCATGATCAATTTGATATAAATGATAAGGAGGTATATGAAAAATACTTTCATGAAATAAAGGTAGATAGATACATTTTCCATGAAACTTTGACATGTTAAAGCATTCAAAACTTAGAAATCTATTTAGAAATGTTTTGAATTGAAAGAAAATCATCTTTTCTTCTTCATAATTTGAACATATCGACACTTAGTTCACCTGAAACTAGTAGATTGAATCTTCAAGTCACTAGGTGTGTGAAATTTTTGCCTCCAAAGGTAGAAATTTTTGATGTACACACCAAACACCAACAATGAAAGAACAAGCTTTGAACTATGAAATTTCAAAGAGTCCCACTAGGCATGCCAAAAATTATTGTCACGAGGATACTACCCTTAGTTAAGTGTGAAACTAAGCTATCTTGTGAAACATGGGATCATCTTCAAGTTGTGGGTTGCCTATGGTGAAGATGAACTTGCATAGTGGGTTGGTTTGCTTGATGGAACTCCTAAAGGCTTGCTAGTTTGATAGGAAAAAGGATAGAAAACTAAAAATTAAGATAAACTAAACCTAGGGGTGATGCACTAATGATGAAAAGACTTTGTACTTGATGTTCTAACTCACAATTCTTCTCAAAACTCAACTTAACCTTATGCACAAATCAATTTTTTACCAATTAATATAAAAGTGCTTCAAGGGGAGGTTATTTTTTAGGTTTTATTGCAGGAAAACAATGTGTTTTCACAACTAAAAACTCTAAAAATGGCTAACACAACCTATGGCCTACATAAGTTTTTCATATTCTTGCATGAAAAATGATTGTCAATGAGACCTAACTCAAGGATTCAATATTGGAATCACAAAAATTACCTCAAATAATTCATGATATTACTTCATACATGAATTTTGAGAAGGAAAACCTTTTTTTTTTATTGATAAAAGGAGTTTTGTTTGTACAATCTTTGAAAATACTGAAAAAAATACATAAAATTTGCTGCTCTACATTGAAACTATCTCAAAATTGAGTTACAATCTCCTTATTTTGCATGAGGAAAAAATAAATCATAGAAAGAACTGCTCTAAAAAGAGTTGAATGCTTGGTCTAATAGAAGACCTCTTTAGTTAACTAAGACTACACCTTATGGAAAATGTCAAGTTTGCATGATTTGATGAAGTGGATGTAAAACTAAAAGTGAAATCATGCAACCTTTGGTGAAGAGGAGTTGGCTTGAATTTTTGGCTTGTTGACATTTGAATGATCCTTGAAGTGTGCCCCAACTCAACTTGAGCTCATATTCTAAAAAACATGAAATTGATTGAAATTTATGCCATCAATCAATTTGCATGAAACTTTTATTTGTTGGAAGTACAAGGAAAAAACGTCTATTTTAGGACACCAAACTTCACCAAAATGCATGATTTTAGCCTTAAACTCCCCATAACTTCAGTTATAACCATACAGGCTTCTAAAATTGGCTTAAATTGCCTCTAAGTGATTGAAAACTGAGCATGAAAAACACCTAACTTGTGATCATCTTGTAAAACTCCATGCATGATTAATAGGTGTGTGATCTACTTGTAGATGACTAGGCTTTCAAAGGTTTGCATTCTTTTCTTTGTGCTTGTATTTTGGTTGAGTTGATCTACCTATATATTATTTCCTGGGATCTTCACATCAAGGTATAGTGGAAAATTTCATTACTACAATCTTTAAGGCTCAAATCACTATATTACTATCCTTTGTCTCATTGCAAAGCTTCATTGTCACTTTCATATGTTTTCATTTGGAGTTATGACTTTTCTTACCTTCATGAACTCTACTTTCCTTTGCATCTTTCTATCATGTTCATCCTCTGTGTTTTGAAATTGTGCTCCTTTATTCATTTTTTGACAGTGATTTCTATACTCACTTGTTGCTCTCTATCCTTGAAAACTTCACTCCACTTGATATGACAATGATAAAATTGTTTCCATCGTCTTTGGGTAATGAAGAACTTGCTTCCCTCTTGATATGAAAATGAAGAACTTGCTTCCCTCTTGATATGAAAATGAATAAATTGTGTCCCCCTTCACATGACAATGAAGAAATCACTGCCCTCTTCTTTGGACAATGCAAAACTTTCTGCCCACTCCACTTGAAAATGAAGAACTTGCTTCCCTCTTCACGTGGCAATGAAGAAATAGCTACCCTCTAAACATGACAATGCAGAACTTGCTACCCTTCATCATTGACAAACTTATTTATTGTTGTCTTTCATGATTGGAAAAATTATTTATTGTTGTCCTTCATCATTAGAAAACTAATTTATTGTCATCCTTAATCATTGGAAAAGTAATTTATTTTTGTCCTTCATCATTGGAAAACTTATTTATTATTGTCCTCTATCATTTTTTATGACTATGTTTCAGAGGATAAAACTTTGTCATGAAGTGGTAGAACTGTCAAGGTACACCATAGTCATCCTCCTAAGCACTTTAAAATCTACCTTACTAAAAATTTACTTGGCATAATAACTTGACCAAGAAAGGACAACATTCCTTGCAATTAATGCATTTGTTTAAGTCATTAATGACTTTCCTTACATCTTATGGCCGCACTCTATGGACTGTCATGTCATCTCAAAGGAATCAAATGCTCTTCCTTTTTAAATGTGCCCACTATAAATTATTATTATGACTATCATTGGAACATGCATTTTAATGGTTTCCCCTCTAAACCTTTTTTCCTTGTAAAATCATGGTGAAACCTTTGATTTTTTTATTGTCTTTTGAATTTTAAAATCCACCCTTTATGGACCGTCATGTGAAACATTTAACTTTCTCTTCATGAATTTTTATGAGAACCATTAAACATGATCTGACTATCCCTTTTAAGATTGTCACCTTCTTGAATTCTACCTTTTTTCTCTTTTCATACATAGTAACAAAGAAATTGAAAGAAGATATACTCATAATGACTCTCAAAACTAAATGATTGTCCTTTATTGAACCTCCCTACCTTAATTTCATAGTCCCACTGTCATTTTGATGATTGTACTTTGAATAGAGTTTTCTATCCTTTTCTAAACCTTGTATTCACCTTGTGAATTCCATCCTCTTTGTTGCTTGATCTTTATCTTTAATCCTTTTATTTGTCTCCTCTTCAAAACCTAGGTCTGAAACCTTTATTGAGGTTTGCAACCTTACAAGTAATAGCCATCTATTTTCCATTTCGACTATGACTCCTTCAATATGACTTTCCAATTCTTTACACAAACAATAGGACTGCCCTTAATCTATTATGACTATCCTTACCATTTGCATCTTCAATCTCCTTGAGTGGTCATTGATTCTCTTTAATCCTTTCTCTTGTCAAGGAATCCTCATCAAATGGTATGTCTTCATCATAATCTACCACTATCATCTTCTTGCCTTAGGGACTATGACTATCTTACACATAGTGGTTTGACTTTCCTTTGTTCATTATTAGTTGTCCTTTGCCTTTATTTATGATTGTCTTTATTCAACTATCCTTTTGTAATTGGAAATTCATTATCTTAATCACATTGACTGTGATTCTCTTAATCATCTCTTCCTTTTGCAATGTTTCTTTATGCGTTGGATTGCACTATTCCATAAAATTTTGCCTTTGTCTTAGTCTATGCACATTCTAGTTTCTTGAGACTCCTCTAAGCAATGTCACCTTATGAAAGAGTATTGACACTACTTCAAAGAGGACTACCCTTTCTATCAAGGTTGTGATTACTTGTATATTATTTTCCATATAATACATGTTGAATTGCACAAGACAACTAAGAGGGGGGGTGAATTAGTTGTATCTAATCACATTCACTTTAATTTGCTATTAAGTATAAACATGAACTGAAGATAAATAAAATAAAATACCAGAGACACCAAATTTACATGGAAAATCCTATAAGGGAAAAACCACTGTGAGGATTAACTCATAATATAATAGTAATGCAAAACTGGATACAAAGGCTCACTGCCAAAGGGCTCACTGTCTAGATACAAGGCTTATGCCTACAAAATGAATCACTATCTAGAAGGAGGCTCAGTTCCTATAGATAGGGAAAGATAATAGAAAGATCCACCACAACAACTTCCACACATTTGCAACCTTGATAAGAGAATTGCAAACACCATCAACTCATTTCTTTCAAGAGTTAAACACATCAAAGTATTGTTTCCTTGATTCAATTTCACACACTCTGCTTCTCGCACTTGTTCGCACACTTTTTCTTCCACTTCTCTCACTATTCACAACATCTTTACTTGTATTTATACCATCTTCAACCTTAGAAACTTTCTCCAAGGTCAACTACACATTCTTTATTTTACAAATGTAAATTAGGTCTGCAAATCAACATTCTCATGGTGGATAAGAATGAGAGTGGACCAAATTATTACTTAACTAGGACCCAAAATAACATCTTGGATTAATCACATGCTTCCTTTATTGATACTTATCCTTCATGTAATGTGTAGACACCAGGTCGACCAAACCTAATGAAAAAACCAATGATCTTTAAAGTACACACATTCACAACAAGATGATAATGCATGGATCACATAACTTGCTTCAATAGACACTGAAACACCTCTTAGATACCTTCATATTCATCCACAACAATTGCAACAACTTCCATACACAAAACTCTTTTCAACAGTCCAATTGGATTGTGGAGACACATATAATAGCTCTAAAACAAGTCTTTAGGAGTACCACACCACAAACACTTCTGACAAAACACTGATAACACCAATATTAAACTTCTTATAGATCCAAAAGATCTGAGACAAACCAGCAAGGGACTATAGAGAAAAAAAATTCTCTCAGTCCATAGACTAACAACTTTTCTAGACCAGTTCACACACCAGTGAACACAACTTTCACTCTTCATCAAACCAAAAGCTATAACTCGGGATATATCACCCAAAGATACCCATAAACAAAACTACAAATCCTCACAAGCATATGATCAACATCGAAGAAATGCATATCACAATACTGGAGCACATTTAGACCACACACACAACTCTATCTTCACTATTTATTAATTTATCAAAAGCACTTAATAACTCATCATATCAGCACACCTGCAACATCATAAATATAGCTCCATGCACTCACAACATCTCTACATTATCTCAACCATACATGTACCACATGCAATGACTTGAATTATTTCTCTGCAACAACCTGAACTGTGTTGACATCAATGACAACACCACCATACTCTTTCATACTTGCAACAATCTCCCCCTTTGTCTTTGATGGCAACACATGATGTGAAAAACCATCAATGACAACATACACACTTTCTTTCTTTTTTTATTCTTCAGATTAGACAACCTACATAATGTTTCTACACTCTCTTCTCCTTACAAGATTCTCTCTCTCTCTTTCAAAATTTTCATATATAGATAGGATTTTTCACATGATTCTCCTCCCCCCCCCCTTTGAAATCAATGGGAAAGATTTTTTTTTCATCATTCTTCAACCATATAAAAATTTTGATCACTCCCCCTTAGGAGTGCACCCATATCTCATATTGCAACAATGATACTTTCGACTCCCCCTAAGGAGTAGGTCCCCCAATCATCATTCTAGATAGATTATGAACCTATAGATTCATTGGACTGATGCACCTCCATGTGTACCTATTTCAAAGAAGGAGGGGTAGTAACCCCCAAATTCTCCCTGAGATACTCAAAAGTATCCTTAGGAAGAGCCTTAGTAAATATATCTGCAATTTGATCCTTTGTAGACCCATATTCAAGCCCGACTTCATTCTCCAACACTTTATCTCTTAAGAAGTGATATCTGATAGATATATGCTTTGTCTTTGAATGCATTACTAGATTCTTTGAAATATTTATTGCACTTGTATTATCACAGAAGATAGGGATAGGCTCATCACACATCACACCTATATCCTTCAATGTTTGTTTCATCCAGAGTACCTGTGTACAACAAGATGTTGTTGCAATATACTTAGCTTCTACAGTGGATAAAGAAAATGAATTATGTTTCTTGCTTAGCCATGGAACCAATTTTCCTCCAAGAAAGAATGCACCACCACTTGTACTCTTCCATTCATCCACACAACCAACCCAATCTACATCAATGTAAGCATTCAAAGTGAAATCAATATTCTTAGGATACCACAAACCATAATTTGGGGTGCCTTTTAGATATCTAAATATCCTTTTTACAGTTATAACATGTGTTTCTTTAGGTTCCACTTGAAGTCTGGGAACCAAACATACTGCATGCATGATATCCGATCTAGTAGCAATAAGATATAACAGTCTACCAATTATATATTTGTACTTGCTCTGATCAACTTTAGGAGAATCATCATCCTTACTTAATTTGCATCCAATCGCCATAGGGTACATACTGATTTGGAATCATCCATTCCAAAATTCTTCAACAATTCTTTAACATACTTTGATTGTGAAATGAATATGCCCTTATCAGTTTGATTCACTTGGAGTCCAAGAAAGAAGTTCAACTTACCAATCATAGAAATCTCAAACTCTTTCTGCATCTCCTCTACAAATTTCTTGCACATACCTTCATTTCCTCCAAAGATAATATCATCAACATACACAAGCACTATCAACATTTTGTTTCCTTCAAATTTAAAATAGATATTACTATCTACGGAGCCTTTATTGAACCTTTGTTGTGTCAAATATTTGTCCAACCTTGCATACCATGCTCTGGGAGCTTGTTTAAGTCCATATAGTTCCTTTTTCAACATATTCCTTGTATCCTCTTGAATAGTTTGCTTCTTCCTCTCTAAAAATCCATTATGTTGAGGAGTTCTAGGAGCAAAAAAATGTATTTTTATACCATGCTCTTCAAAAAATGTATTAAACTCATTGGATGTGAATTGTCCACCTCTACCAGACCTTAAGCATTTGATTCTCAAGTTCACTTCATTCTCTACCCTTTCCTTGAACACTTTGAATCTATCCAGAGCTTGAGCTTTCTCCCTAAGAAAAGTAACCCATGTCATTCTAGAATAATCATAAATTAAAAGCATGAAATACCTTTCACCATTAAGACTTCCTATTCTTGTGGGACCACAGAGGTCTATATGAATCAATTCCAACATTTTTTTAGAAGATTGTTCTTTTCCTTTAAAATTGCATCTTGTTTGTTTTTCCAATTAACAACTTTTGCAAACAATATTGGTAGGCTTTGTGATTCTAGGCAGATCCCTGACAACTTTTCTTGAAGTGATCCTAATTAGATTGTCAAAGTTTACATGTCCCATCCTTCGGTGCCATAGCCAACTTTCATTAACTTGAGACACAAAACACTGACCATCAACACTCTTAAGCTGATAGATGTTTCCATGTGTTCTTCTTCCTATAGCTACCACAGTTCCAAACCTTTTTCTAATCTCATAGGTGTTATCTTGAAACACAATTTTAAATCCTTTGCTACACATTTTTCCAACACTCAAAATATTATGCCTTAAACCCTTACCATAATAGACATAATTAGTACTGTGTTTTCCATCAAAACTAGTTGTTCCTTTTCCAACAATATTTGTGCCGGAATCATCTCCAAACATCACCAATCCTCCATCATAATTTTCAAGTTTAGTAAACTTACTTTTGTCTCCGATGATATGATTTGAACATCCACTATCAATTACCCAATAATCTTCATCTTTTCTAGCATGAAAGGCAGTAACTCGAGTACCTTCTATCTCATCCTTCTTATTTTCTGGGCCACATTCCTTTTCACATCTTCCATGGTTAGTAGACACAAATTTATTCTCCAAGGCTAGAAACAAGCATTCATCTTTATCATCCTCAAAATTAGACTCATCATTAGAAATTCCAACATCTTCTCTAACATAATACAATTTCTTGAACTTTCTATCCTTTTTATCTTTATTATCTCTGTTGTTTTTATGTATGGCTCTATTTGGACATCTTGAAAGGGTAAACCCACAAAAGTGGTTTACAATTCGAGTGAGGAAGAAAAAGTTTAAAAAAATGAACCCATGCCAAAAAATTTGGTTGTTGGGGTTCAAATGAATTTATTGATTTGATTGAACCAAAAGAGGGTTCGCTAGAACCTAGGTTGGAGCGAACCCACTAAATGCCCTGAGCCCACCATTCCTGCAAAAACACAAAGAAAAACCTTTTTCGAAAGGGGGTTCTCTTGAACCAGGGTTCAAGTGAACCTTGGTTTGAGTGAACCTTGGTTCGAGCGAACCACCCTGGTTCGCTTGAGCCCCCCTGGTTCGCTCGAACCCCCCTTCTCCCACCTTCTCATCATCTAGCCCAAAATACTCTAGAATTTTTCCCTTCGAAGATCGGGTTAAGGATGAAAATGGAGGAGACTTCACAGACCCAACTGGATAATGGTAGCCCTTAGAACGAGCTATCCAATGAATATAATTTTAATATGTTTTAGTTTTATTATGTATTTGCTTTTTTAGTTTCATTAAACATAGGTTTTTCACCAAAAATCAAGCTCTTTGTTTTGCACATGTAGAAAAATAGCAGATTATCAATATATTTTTTTAAAAATTATGAGTGCACAAGATATTGAAGTCCTTGATCCAACCAAAAAATAAATTGAATTTTTATACATACAAAAAAAGTTACGTTGTATACAGTCTACCTATGTCTGAATTGTAATTGGTTTGACTTCGAAAATTGATGAAGGAAAAAATATTCAATAAAAAACTATGATACCAATTGGAAGCACTAGATATTATAGTTATAAATCTAAATTTGAAAAGAATAGAATCTTATCCTTCATGGAAAAATAGTTATGTTGTATATGGTGATCGTCATTCCTTAAAAATGTTGTTTACTAAAAAAACTAGTTTTCGAAGGAGATGGAAAAAGAAATGCAATCTGATTCCAAAAAAATTGGAAAAAATATATTTAGAATCTATAGAAAAAATATCACAAATCACTAGTTTGCATCATCTTCAAATTCATCACAATTTAGCCGCTATAGGTGCCTGAAAGTGAAGATTTAGTTAGAAAAATTTATTTCAGTGTCCAGTTTGGCAAAAAATTATAAACTAGTATTGTGGGATCACCCAAACCATAGTGAACAATATTTCCACAACTGAAAAATTTAAAGGGTAGCATACCTTTGTACTTACCGACACCTTTCTTCAACTTCCTTGTAAATTTTTCTTCCAGTTCCTTTGAACCATCACTATCTGGATCATCTTTTGTCTTAGTAGCTTTGAAGTTTGTTTCTATTTTCTCCTTTTCTTTTCCAAACTTCCTCATCTCAAATGTAGTCAAGGTGCCAAATAGTTTCTCTTTAGTGAATTTCTTTGGATCATAGACTTCTTCATTAGTTCAGACCTTGTCACTATAACTCTCTGGTAGGGTCATCAAAAATTTCTCTATTACATATTCATCTGTCAAAGTACCACCTTGATTTTTTACTTCATTTGATGCAATATCAACCCTCTAAAAGTAGCCTGCAATTTCTTCAATTTCTTCCATTTTCAAGTTGTCATATCTGCGCTTTGCTATTAGTTTCTTTGATAATTTGACTCTATCATTTCCTTCATAGATATCTTTCAAATTTTCCCATTCTTCACAAGTAGTGCCTAATGAAATAAATTTTGTCCACTCAATCTTAGATAAAGCACTATAGATTGCATACCTTGCTTTTTAATTTTCCTCATAGGAAGAAATCATATCTGTATAAGAAGGAACACTTGCCGACTTAACATATTTTGTCTCAACAACTTTCCAAGTCTTGAAACCAAGAGAGATAAGGTAACCTCTCATTTACACTTTCCAGTCACTATAGTAAGCTCCATCAAACATAGGGATTGACAACTTGTGTGCCATCAAATCTACCTCAAGCAGTTAAGCCCTTCTCCAAGGAACTAAAGCTCAGATACCAATTATTGAATTGCACAAGACAACTGAGAGGGGGGTGAATCAGTTGTATCTAATCACATTCACTTCTAATCTTAATCAATTCCACATTCACTTTAATCTTTTATTAAGTATAAAAATGAAATGCAGATAAAAGAAAGAAAATACCAAAGACGCCATATTTACATGGAAAACTCTATAAGGGAAAAACTATGGTGAGGATTAACTCACAATATAATAGTAATGAAAATCCAGATACAAAGGCTCACTACCAAAGGGCTCACTACCCACAAAGGACTCACTATCTAGATACAAGGCTCACTACCTACAGATAGGACTTACTATCCAGAAGGAGGCTCACTGCCTACAGATAGGGAAAGATAACAAAAAAATCCACCACAGCAACTTTCACAAATTCATATCCTTGATCAGAGAATTGCAGACACCATCGGCTGACTACTTTTAGGAGTCAAACACATTAAAGTACTAATGCCTTGATTCACTTTCACACACTCTGCTTCTCACACTTGTTTGTACACTTTTTCTTCCACTTATCTCGCTATTCACAACATCTTGACTTGTATTTACACCATCTTCAACCTTAGAAATTTTCTCCAAGATGGGCTACACATTCTTTATTTTACAAATTCAAATTAGGTCGACGACTCAACATTTTCATGGTGGATAAGAATGAGAGTGGACCAAATTAATACTTAACCGAGACTTAAAAGAACATCTTGGATCAATCACACGCTTCCTTAATTGATACTTATCCTTCATGTAATGTGTAGACACCAAGTCAGACAAATCTAATGAAAACACCAATGATCTTTGAAGTACACGTGTTCACAACAAGATGATAACATGTGGATCACATAACACGCTTCACTAGACACTGGAACACCTCTTAGATACCTTCATATTCATCTGCAACAACTGCAATAAATTCCATACATAGAACTCTTTCCAAGAGTCCAACCGGACTGTGGAGACACATATAGTAGCTCTGGAACAAGTCTTATGGAGTACCAAACCACAAACACTTCTACCAGAACACTAATAACACCAATATTAACCTTCTTCCAGATCTGTAAGCTCTGAGAAAAACCAACAGGGGACTGTAGAGCAAAAACATTTCTCCCTATCCATAGACAAACAACTCTGCCAGACTAGTTCACACTCCAGTGAAAACAAATTTCACTCTTCATCAAGCCTTAAGCTATAACTCGGGATTTATCACCCAAAGATGCCCAAACAAAACTACAGATCTGGACAAGCATAGGATCAACACAAAAGAAATGTAGAGCACAATGTTGAAGCACATTTAGACCACACACACAACTCTCTCTTCACTGTTTATTAATTTTTTCAAAATCACTTGATAACTCATCATTTCAACACACCTGCAACATCATAAAGATAGCTCCATGTACTCACAACATCTCTATAGTATCTCAACCATACATGTACCACCTGCAATCACTTGATTTTTTTCTCTGTAACAACCTAAACTATGTTGACATCAATTACAACATTAATGACAACACCACCATACTCATTCATACTTGCAACAATACAATCATAAGAATTTTCAAGGTGCTAGGTAGGATAAACCACAATCCATTAATGACTATCCACACATGACATTTAATTTGGCTCATAGTTATGAAGGCATTGACTTAATTCTGGCCTCTCACAATGACTACAACTTTATTACCACAATCATTCATATTTGCTTTGTATCATCCTTGGTGGAAATTAACAAGTGACTATGATGTAAAAATATTTGAAGAAACTTGTCCTCCATTGATGATCTCTTTAATATTATAAATATCATATAGTCTTTAAGCTACTGCCATCAATGAAACCACCTTTGTAGTATCTCCAATGACTATGTTAACTTGTCTTTAAACCCTAGATGAGCTATAGGAAAACAATATGTTGTGTACTAGTATCAACCCTTGAGGGAGCCACATTTTTCTCCACACATAGCCAACTTTGATAAAATATTTTGGCATCCCTATAATTTGTAAATAGTTGAGTGCATAGGCTAGGATTCTAATGCATTTGTTCGACTTCCCTATGCCTATTATTTCTTGTTTTCAACTTTCTTTCTTTTGTTCATGAAACTAATCAAATTATTCATAACAATCTGTTGTGTATGCATTCAAAAAGTGTTGAAAAAGAGTTAAAAATAAATAAATAAAAGATTTATGGGGTGCACCTATCAATATGAGCCTCAAATCTTTAAGTTTTCATGTATGGGTGTGGGAAAATGAACTCATATCCAACTGCAAAATTTTGTCTTCTGCTATTCATGGTGAGATCAACTGAAAACTCCTTCAAAATATTTATGCAACAACCTTCAAACTTAATCTCCACAAAAAGTAATAACCCTAGCTTCCTCCATGTGAAGTCTTTCTTCAGTTTTTCCTTTTCCCTTTTGACTTTAGTGCCCAAACTTAGGTTTTCTCTTTTATTTTCCATGCAATTAAATTATTTCCTTTTGATTTGGGATGGAAAACTTTCCTCCATTTCACTTTTTATGTGGCGAGGGAAGATTTGACAATGCTTTTACATTTTTATATTTTTAACATGCAATTTCAAGTTTTCTTTAAATCTTGGCATGAAAACTTCTCTGTCTTTCTTTAATGGCATGAAAATTGTGTCTTTGAGAAAAAAGTTTTAATAAAAACTTTATCAAGATTTTAAAATGGAAACAAAAATACCCCTCTATTTGATTTTCAATTAAAACCAAAATATCATTTAAATGAGTTATTTAAATAATATTAATGATTTTAAATACAAATGGAAAGTTACATTTCTTCCTTAATTGTGGAGTATCTGAGATGTTTGCTAGTGATTTCTTTTAAAATTTTATCCTATATTGGGCTCACGTTGGGATCTCCTACAGACTTTGGAAGCCAACGAACAAAAGAATGTATTCATTTTGTCTTCATGAATTTTTTTTAGCGATTTCTAATGACTTTGTTTTATTTGGTGACAATCAATGACCGTTTAAGAAATGATGAAAAATATGGAAAAAATAATAATTAATGTCTATTTTTCAAGTGGCAAAGAAATAATAAAATTTCAATGTCGAGTTAGAAAGTACATTGAAATTACACATTCTTTTGGTTTTCCTTGTACATAAATGGAATGAAATTAAACTATTCAACGCTTTAACTCTTTCCATATTAAAACAAAGATCAAGGTCATTAGGATGTGTTTTAACAAGAATCAAGGTCATCAAGATGTGTTTGTGTTCAATCATTCACTTGTTAAAGGAAACTACACTAAATAGATTACACACAACTCAATTAATCCATAAATTTTGGTGACAAAAAAAGCAGATGGATAAGATCATTTTTATCATTTTTCATCCCCTTTTGAATAGATTGATCTATCAATCTAGTAATTTAGGTCACTCCACTTTATCTAGAGGGAATGTATTCGATGTAATTATTTTTCAATAAATCAATCCATGTAAATAAACACACAAATTCATATCAACTAAAGATTGTGTTCAATTTCTAGTTAATTGATGACTCTAAGTTTTCAAGAAACAAAAATCATCATCAAGAAAATGTTTGATCAATTGTGGGTAGTCTAAAAATATTAAAAAAATCCAACACAAATAGTAGTAAGAAACAAGAATAAGTAGGCATGTCCATTAGGAAAGCTAGGACAATTTAGTGGAAATTTGCATTTAAATAAATCCAAAATTTTAATTTTAAGTCAATTTCATATAATTCTTTACAAAATATAAGAATGTTTGTCACAAATAATTCTAATGATTTATATTTTTATCATTAGATCATTATTTTGACATGAGGTAAGTTCATGGGATTATATTATTGGTGTATATAACCACACAAAAAATATTGTTAACCAATTAGATGTAATAATGAAGTTTACATACCTATGTCATTTTCTGTTTAGTTTTTGCTTATTTTGAGGAAGTGTCTTGAGCTACATACATAGTGACAATTAGTGAAAAATTGTGGGAATTTGGGTTCATTCACATAACCTTTTATCCTTCCACATACACACATCCCCATAAACTATACTTCATTCTTATATGAACACATTTATTCACCTTATCCTCACATGCAACACATTCACCTATACACCTACTTCCATATATTTGTTAAGCCCTTAGATATAGTTGTTTCAATGTCCAAGGTCATTCTACAATCATGGGGTGACATATGGTCATAGACTTCACTATTTCCTTTGCAAAATTTAAAGTTCAAAATTGGGCAACTAGCCCCCTTTGTTTTCCTACCATGAGTTGACTAAAATGCATTTTTGGGTATAATTTGGTTTTATGCGCTAGTATTTAAATCCATTTAATTGAATTAATATACACAATAAAATATCCTCTCTCATTCTAGAGCATTAAAATAGTAATCAATAGTAAAATACCTAGATTTGGTGCAGTAAGAGAAGTAACAAATTTGTATACATCATGTTAGGAGGCTTTCTTTTTATTTTGAATCTATATACACATTCACAAGGATTGACCTTAGAAAACTTGTATCCCTATAATACAATGATAACTATATCAATTTATTATCAAACACAACCTACACTATACATATAAAAAAGGTAGAAGACTGTTGGCCTTGCCGTTGCACCAAAATATTGTTTTGTCAATGCCCGATACAAGCATTAGTTAAGATCCATGGGAGGCAGTTAAACCATGTTGCGAACCCAAAGGGAGATGCTGGCAGTTAGTCCAACAAACCCCCCCCTCAGTGTCACCTGAGGGGTCCGAACCCATGATTGGCTCTGATACCAATTGTTGGCTTTGCCATTGCACCAAAAGATCGACCTATCAATGCCCGATACAAGCGTTAGTTAAGATCCACGGGAGGCGATTAAACCATGTCATGAACCTGAAGGGAGATGTTGGTGGTTAGTCCAACAAAGACATGAATACACAATAGGCAAGTAAACAAGTAAAACTCAATGTGTGTTGGAATGAATCCAAATTCGATAGACTAGTTTGGAAAGGTACACTTGTCCTGAACATATGAACATGTCCTCTAATAAAGAACAAATCCATAGTAGAATACTAGGCATTTATCTAATAGAGAGGCGCCAATTTTTTTAAATACTATTTGATATCAAAATATTTTTGTTAGTACACACTCTTTAGTTATAGAGCTATGTATTTCCCTCCTCAATGTTTACTTTCCTAATTTAATTGCAAATGATCTAATTATTAGTTCTATCTATAGTTATCTAATCTAAGTTTATTTATGATTGTGTGCATGCATCTTATTGAATTAGCCTAGATTGACATTAAGATAATTTTTTCTTTTACATTTTTGTACAACCCATTTGATCCTACACGACCTAGATTTCTTTATAAGGTTTCTCATTACATGATTTTACATTCTATTATTAGATCTAAACTTCCTTTTACATACTTCTACTTCATTGGTATCTCTTTTTTATAGGGTTTGGTGCTTATATCTACTCACTTTTATTACTTCTTTACCCGCCTTTACATTTATGTAAATTTTACAATTCATATCTTCCATTGAGAAAATATTCTTGATTAAACCCTAATATGGTAGCTCATTTTGAGAAAAATGGCACCTTTGATGGTATCCATATTGAGATCAATATAGGTGAGTGAAAGCATTATGATCATGATATGCATGTGGCTCAATGATATTTCCATCTTATTTGACAATCTTTGACAAATACATTCATGCAAGTTAAGAATCCTAACCAATTGGTTATAACACATTAGTGGATTGTCATCGAAGATAAAAATTGTACAAGATCTTGGATCATTAAGGCATCTTCTCGTGGGTTAGCATCCAACCCATCTGCATTTTCCACCCTAACCCTACCACTTCCATAAACACTAGCAACATTAACCCTACTATTTCTACCATCCCTACCTCATTCCTTATGAATTATCCAATCTCCTTCAATCACCCCTACTACTAGTTCCATTCCTTCTAGCATGTTGCATATTTCCATGCTCATTTATTTCTATTTTTACCACTATCACATCTTCCAATCATGCTACCCATATTATCTCTTCATCCCAAGTTGTACCATAATTCTCATGTTATGCCCAACACATTCACCATTTCTATGCCTCTTACATCCCAACCCCTCCTCACACATTCTACTATTCCCCATACTTCTAGTTCACTCCTATTATTTCCAACCGCATTGTATACACTAGTGCAAGAGATTGCAAAACTAAACTAAGACCTTAAGAATGAAAAGAATGGTACTACTACATATAATCCTCCACACCACTTGTCATTAGATTTTGAGGTTGTTGCATACCCGTAGGATATGTGGCTCCTCATTTTAAGATGTATAATGAAAAAGGAGGCTCCAACATCTATTTATAGTAATTTACAATATCAAGTGTTGATTTTTCTTCTAATGATGTGATCTTAGATAAGTTTTTCACATGAACCCTTAAGGACTTGCTATCTAATTAGATTATTCATCCCTTTGGGTTCCATCAAATGCTTTGATGATCTCACTACTGCATTCTTACAACATTTTCATATAACTATGAGATTAAATTTATGGTTAATGAGCTTACTAGATGCACAAAAAATAGCATATTGGGTATTATCTTTGAGTTTATGCTCTATTAGAAGGAATGTCCCATCAAAGTGACCAAAAAAATTATTTAAAATTATCATGTGGTTCTCATTTATACATATATTTATGTATATTATCTTTATTTTAATTGTAGGTTACTTACACATATTGTATCCACTTCCCATCCTATTTTTGCTCTATCTACTTCTCATGTTGTTGCCACCCCCAAATTTCACTATTGTGACACACCTCTATACTCCACCCTTCATATCTCACGTTGCCACTTTTAATGCTATTAGATTTCCATAATCCATATCATCAAATTTTGTACTTTTCCGCAATTGATTGTGTGCCATTTTTTGAATCAATGTTTGTGATCACAATATGTGATCCATCATTAAGATATAGAGCTCAAGGAGATGTAAGAATGATTTGTTGCAAACCTACATAGCTTAAAAAGAGAAGAGAGCAAGGGGGAAGGATGGGGGAGGGCACACATTACAAAGATACCAATTAATAAGAAATAAAATAAAAACCCCAAACATATAGGAATAGAGGAATGAAAATTATGAAGGATAAACATAAAGATAAACTATAAATTAAGCCAACAATAGATTAATATGAAAAAAAAAGAACTTAAGAATATAATAAATTGCATCTATAACTAAAAAATGAGCTCTATATCCTGATGATGGATCATAGAGTGTGATCCGAAATGATTCAAATTGGCACACAATCAAATCCAAAAAACTACAAAATTTGTTCACTCTTGTTCATATTTCCACTCCTAGCGTGTCCCTTTCTACCCATTAAACTCTAATAAAAAAAGTTTTACAAGGTGCAAAAGAGAATTGATGTCTTATATAGTGAAAACAAAAATGATATATCTATTGAAATTAAACACAATCCACTTGTTTTTGAGATTTTGACTTATCCATTTCAAGTGGGGTTTGTGGACCCTAGATTTGAAATGTATAATTATAAAGGATATCCCATGTGACATATTTGAGGTCCTTCCGTATCAAATTCTTGGATTTTTTTGTATGATGATAAAGTATTAGCTAAGCTATTTCCACATGCTTTGAAGAATTGCAATTAAATGGTTGTATTTATGTTCACATTCATGTCAATTCATTCTTTTTTCAATTTTATTGGATTTTGTGTATGACGATAGCCATTAGCTAAGCTATTTCCACATACTTTGAAGAATTGCAATTAAATGGTTGTATTTATGTCCTCATTCATCGTCTATTCATTCTTTTACAATTTTCTTGGATTTTGTGTATGACATAAGCGATTAGCTAAGCTCTTACCATAGACTTTGAAATGCTAACTATTGAATGGTCATATTCATTTCCACATTCCTACCAATACTTTTGTGAAAACTTCTTTACTATGAATGAATAAAATAAAGATCAAAATCTATTTAAAAAGAGATGATCATATTTTTTGATAATGATATAAAACTTGATGAATTGAATAAAATACTAAAACAATCAAAATCATAGACTAAAACCAAATACTAAAATATTAATATAAATAACATAAAACAAATATTAAAAAGACACAATATACATACCATACAAACATTTACAGCAACTTAATGGAATATTGTCTTTCCGCATAAATCCCATGATAGATACTACCTAAGGGCCTTCGACCATATCCACAATTTTTCATAGACCACACACAAGAATGGGCTGCCACGCGTCACTCGCACCGACATATCACGTGTAATATCTTTCCCACCACAAACAACCGAACAAAATTTCCGCTGTCGAAGCGATTAAAATACCAACGAAGAAGTTGCACGTTCTCAACGTGTAAGGTCGTAATTAGTTGGCTCTCATAAATAATTTCCAAATTGGAAAGTCGACAATCTATTAACCCACCGACTTTGGCTCGGTTCATAATAATTACCAACGAAGGGTCTAAAGCTTCAAACTTCCTTAATAACCACGCCCTCTTATGTATAAGGGCGACCGCTTTAGTTGAGAGACCTTAATTACATATTTTGTATTTATATTGATCTTTTCAATTGTTATTTGTCTTCATGTAATCCTTCTTACATACACTCTCATGCATTTGATCTTATCCTTGCGCTACTTATACATATTCACCTACATTTATCTTATTTATAGTTCAAACTTCAATGCATTTGTTTTCTACTTCAAGTCACCTATTCCATATCTTGGGTCGTTTGCACAACATGTGAGAGTGTTCCCACATGGTACAAATTGGATCCAAAAAGAAAAAAATTCAAGTTCAAATAATCAACTCGTGCCCTTCTCTCATAATCATTGGGTCATAACTTAGTGCACAATTGTACAATGATTTGTTATGTTTAAAGACATTCATTTGAGCATTCATTCATTGTTGACCATCATCCTAGAACACACACAAAGCATTCAATAAGAAAAAAACAATTTAGAGCATTAAAATAAAACACATGTAGGGTTGTGTTGCTATCAAAAGGTGTCCAATAATTGGTTTTAGGAAGCATAGGTAGGGTTTTATTGAACATGCACAACCTTGGTGTGATCATTGTTTCTTTTTGAAATGAAGAAAATTTGGTATGGTGCCATCATATCATTTTAGAATATAGAGCACAACCACTTTTCCAATTTCATTCAAGGATATCCCTTCAGATCTCAATGCAAAGGAGAAAGAGATCTTGCAAGACGACTATCCTAGGGGTTGAATATAGACTAATGAGGGGTTCACCACCAAGTTTAGACTTCAAAAAAGCAATGAAATGCAAAATGAAATGTAAAACCCCAATACGATGCAAACTTGAATTAAATGACTTGAAAATGCAAATAAAAGATCATTGAAAACTACAGAACAAAATGTGTGCACCTGAGAATCTAGAGATGGATGGAAGGAGGTCTGAAACACTAGAAATTCTGACTTTTTGGCCTACTGGGACTCATTCGCCATTTTGGGCGAATCAATCCCAATTATGGATTTCTGCATTGAAACAAATTTTATACAAAAAGGTATCTGAATCTGCAAAAATCTCTAGAAAACACCTACAGTGGGACTCATTTGACACTCTGGGTGAATGAGTCTAGTTAGGGTTTTCTAGAATTTCAAAGTCTAAATCTGGTCTTCAATGTCAGCTCTTTTTGTTCCTCTTTGTTTTTGGATATGAAACTGTTGAATTCAGACTTATAGGTGACTTTTTGTGAGGATGACAACCTTGCAAATGGGGAGAGAACTCCAACAACTTTCTCCAAGCTTGTAACCTGATCTTCAATGATCTTCAAGTCTTGAAAGCACCTAGATTTGCAATCACATAAAGGGAGAGAGAAAAAGTGTTGATTGTTAGGGAATATGGGTTTGCCTTGGTCAAACCACTTTTAGGTAATTAAACCAAATGATGAAATAATATAACAAGGACATGAAACATGAAACATGAAACATAGGAAATGAAACATGAACAATGATACCTTGAACATTTGATGCCTTGTATATGATGTCTTGTAAATCTGTAACTCAACATGAAATGGCCATGAAGGATGTAGATCTTGATCTTTACAATATGTGTAGAACAATGCTTAATCGTGGATCTTCAGTGCTACACCACAATACTAGCTCAATAACATGATTGATGTTTGAAATCCTTAACATGATGATGGATCTTAAATTGCTACAATAATTGATGAAGAATTATGCCCTTGAATGCCTAAAAATGATCTTGAATGCTATCGAGATGATCTTGTGAAGTCTTGAAATTCTTAACTATTGAATGCTTGACTTGATAACATGTATAACTTATGAAATAATGGTTTGAAAGCTCATTTATATAGGCAATCCAGCTAAGATCCCGTGCATTAGATCCCAAAGGCTGACATACATGAAATTTGAACTCAAAACCTTGAAAATAGGCCAAATGTGACTCATTCACCAAGTTGGATGAATGGGTCCCACTTAGATGCGACTCATTCACCGAAAGTGCCAAATGGGTCCCATAGGGCCTATTTTGATTGCTAAAGTGTTGGGGAGTGTGTAAATTAAGTTTATATATTGATCTTGTCAGGTTTTTGATTAAAATATGCCTTGAGATGCACAATATAGGGTCATAGGGTCCTATTAATGATGGTATTAAGGTCATAAATGCAAGAGGGCCCAAAATCCAATGTGAAAGTGTAAATAAATACACTTTACAACACTACATTAAGGAAAAATTGGGTCTATTTAGTTTTAAAAGGACCCAAGACCTAATGTGGATTTGTGAAATTCATCACAACACTAGATCAAGGCGATATCAAGTCCAATCTATCATTAATTATTCCCAAATTAAGCAGGGAAAAGGCATTCCATTTTTTGGTCATTACATCTAGCCCCCACTTTAGTGAGAGGATGAACTTGCTTCAAACTCACACTAAAGTAAACATTCAAGAGGGGTCCAAGTGTACCGATGTGGATGAAAAAGGATGACAAAGATCAAAAGAGGTGGCCAAGCCGCCAAAATTTTGAGATCCTTCATCAAACCAACATGAGAAACATGCACAAGGTGTATGATTTGCAACAAAACAAGATACACAAACATACAATGCCAAAGACATAAAGAAATAAAGAATAATATGGGTGGATCCATCTTTGACGAAAATGCGCTCACTCTGGTGCCATGAAACTTTAGGTCATCTGCGGGGTGAGTATCTACAATATCCTCACTCTAGAGCCATGAAACTTTAGGTCATCCATGGGGTGAGTAATCCAAAGAGGTGAGACACACGACCAATATGTGCCCACATGCGTGAGTGTTAAGGGAAGTCATACTTCCGTTCGGCTCCCATACAACCAAACCAAAGCTATATCTCCTAATAACTTTAATAAGGTGCCACACAATAATGAACCCCGTGTTGGGAAATCTTAGTCATCTCAAATAAGTATCTAAGATGTGTAGTGCCTTCGGTATCTTTAATTTCAATTAGATTGCCTCAAAAAAATGTACAACTATGTCACAAAGCGAAATCAAACATAGTTCATTTCCCACATTAATCCTTCAAAGAGAAACTTATGCAAATTCAGTTTCAACAACAAACATTAAAAAATTCTAAACAAGAAACATGAAACATGAGACATAACACACAGATTTACGTGGGGAAAACCCTTTCGGGTAAAAAATCCCACACTCCAAAAGCCCAAATCACTATTGTATAATTCATGCAACAAAATAGTTACAAACACAACTCAGACACTAAGTCTTTAGAGAGATTACATCTTGTTTCATTCTAGAGACAGTCTGGCAAAAACCCTGAGACAAGAGTTTCCCTCTCTCCTTTTTACATTTCTCTAATCAACCTCTCAGTCCATTAGAACCTTCACACTATTACAATACTCTCACATAATATACAGAGCAGATTCATAGAGAGAGGTTTCACAATCGATTCATAGAGAGAGGGTGGAGTCACCTGTTAGAACAACATACTCATCCTCCAGATCCTACCATCGAACATACAAAGAGAGTTCCATTATTTTAACATTCTCAAATGGTTTGTTGATCTTCCAATGGTCACAATAGTCCAACTGCCAATAGTTTATATTCTACTTCTCCCATTTGTCCACAACCAACCATGTAGGACATTCATTCGGTCAGCCAAGTTAGCGTCCTCCATCTAGCCAGATGAATTCAAATGCCCACCACTCTACCGCAGCCAAGACACAACACACTCACGGTGTAGTAGTGACTACACCACACCACCGTAGGCTCCTCCAAGTCCTATCATAGTGTGGTGGTATACCATGCTACCGCTTGCCAGGTTGAAGGTTCTCGTGGTATAGCAGTATCATCGCATTACCGCACCTCTATATGAAAGCTCCTGCGGTATGGTGGTATCATTGTGCTATCACCACATAGTCA
>CM021102.1:672340859-672747910 GCA_007115665.2 Sequoiadendron giganteum | reverse complement strand
AAGAAACAAAAATCATCATCAAGAAAATGTTTGATCAATTGTGGGTAGTCTAAAAATATTAAAAAAATCCAACACAAATAGTAGTAAGAAACAAGAATAAGTAGGCATGTCCATTAGGAAAGCTAGGACAATTTAGTGGAAATTTGCATTTAAATAAATCCAAAATTTTAATTTTAAGTCAATTTCATATAATTCTTTACAAAATATAAGAATGTTTGTCACAAATAATTCTAATGATTTATATTTTTATCATTAGATCATTATTTTGACATGAGGTAAGTTCATGGGATTATATTATTGGTGTATATAACCACACAAAAAATATTGTTAACCAATTAGATGTAATAATGAAGTTTACATACCTATGTCATTTTCTGTTTAGTTTTTGCTTATTTTGAGGAAGTGTCTTGAGCTACATACATAGTGACAATTAGTGAAAAATTGTGGGAATTTGGGTTCATTCACATAACCTTTTATCCTTCCACATACACACATCCCCATAAACTATACTTCATTCTTATATGAACACATTTATTCACCTTATCCTCACATGCAACACATTCACCTATACACCTACTTCCATATATTTGTTAAGCCCTTAGATATAGTTGTTTCAATGTCCAAGGTCATTCTACAATCATGGGGTGACATATGGTCATAGACTTCACTATTTCCTTTGCAAAATTTAAAGTTCAAAATTGGGCAACTAGCCCCCTTTGTTTTCCTACCATGAGTTGACTAAAATGCATTTTTGGGTATAATTTGGTTTTATGCGCTAGTATTTAAATCCATTTAATTGAATTAATATACACAATAAAATATCCTCTCTCATTCTAGAGCATTAAAATAGTAATCAATAGTAAAATACCTAGATTTGGTGCAGTAAGAGAAGTAACAAATTTGTATACATCATGTTAGGAGGCTTTCTTTTTATTTTGAATCTATATACACATTCACAAGGATTGACCTTAGAAAACTTGTATCCCTATAATACAATGATAACTATATCAATTTATTATCAAACACAACCTACACTATACATATAAAAAAGGTAGAAGACTGTTGGCCTTGCCGTTGCACCAAAATATTGTTTTGTCAATGCCCGATACAAGCATTAGTTAAGATCCATGGGAGGCAGTTAAACCATGTTGCGAACCCAAAGGGAGATGCTGGCAGTTAGTCCAACAAACCCCCCCCTCAGTGTCACCTGAGGGGTCCGAACCCATGATTGGCTCTGATACCAATTGTTGGCTTTGCCATTGCACCAAAAGATCGACCTATCAATGCCCGATACAAGCGTTAGTTAAGATCCACGGGAGGCGATTAAACCATGTCATGAACCTGAAGGGAGATGTTGGTGGTTAGTCCAACAAAGACATGAATACACAATAGGCAAGTAAACAAGTAAAACTCAATGTGTGTTGGAATGAATCCAAATTCGATAGACTAGTTTGGAAAGGTACACTTGTCCTGAACATATGAACATGTCCTCTAATAAAGAACAAATCCATAGTAGAATACTAGGCATTTATCTAATAGAGAGGCGCCAATTTTTTTAAATACTATTTGATATCAAAATATTTTTGTTAGTACACACTCTTTAGTTATAGAGCTATGTATTTCCCTCCTCAATGTTTACTTTCCTAATTTAATTGCAAATGATCTAATTATTAGTTCTATCTATAGTTATCTAATCTAAGTTTATTTATGATTGTGTGCATGCATCTTATTGAATTAGCCTAGATTGACATTAAGATAATTTTTTCTTTTACATTTTTGTACAACCCATTTGATCCTACACGACCTAGATTTCTTTATAAGGTTTCTCATTACATGATTTTACATTCTATTATTAGATCTAAACTTCCTTTTACATACTTCTACTTCATTGGTATCTCTTTTTTATAGGGTTTGGTGCTTATATCTACTCACTTTTATTACTTCTTTACCCGCCTTTACATTTATGTAAATTTTACAATTCATATCTTCCATTGAGAAAATATTCTTGATTAAACCCTAATATGGTAGCTCATTTTGAGAAAAATGGCACCTTTGATGGTATCCATATTGAGATCAATATAGGTGAGTGAAAGCATTATGATCATGATATGCATGTGGCTCAATGATATTTCCATCTTATTTGACAATCTTTGACAAATACATTCATGCAAGTTAAGAATCCTAACCAATTGGTTATAACACATTAGTGGATTGTCATCGAAGATAAAAATTGTACAAGATCTTGGATCATTAAGGCATCTTCTCGTGGGTTAGCATCCAACCCATCTGCATTTTCCACCCTAACCCTACCACTTCCATAAACACTAGCAACATTAACCCTACTATTTCTACCATCCCTACCTCATTCCTTATGAATTATCCAATCTCCTTCAATCACCCCTACTACTAGTTCCATTCCTTCTAGCATGTTGCATATTTCCATGCTCATTTATTTCTATTTTTACCACTATCACATCTTCCAATCATGCTACCCATATTATCTCTTCATCCCAAGTTGTACCATAATTCTCATGTTATGCCCAACACATTCACCATTTCTATGCCTCTTACATCCCAACCCCTCCTCACACATTCTACTATTCCCCATACTTCTAGTTCACTCCTATTATTTCCAACCGCATTGTATACACTAGTGCAAGAGATTGCAAAACTAAACTAAGACCTTAAGAATGAAAAGAATGGTACTACTACATATAATCCTCCACACCACTTGTCATTAGATTTTGAGGTTGTTGCATACCCGTAGGATATGTGGCTCCTCATTTTAAGATGTATAATGAAAAAGGAGGCTCCAACATCTATTTATAGTAATTTACAATATCAAGTGTTGATTTTTCTTCTAATGATGTGATCTTAGATAAGTTTTTCACATGAACCCTTAAGGACTTGCTATCTAATTAGATTATTCATCCCTTTGGGTTCCATCAAATGCTTTGATGATCTCACTACTGCATTCTTACAACATTTTCATATAACTATGAGATTAAATTTATGGTTAATGAGCTTACTAGATGCACAAAAAATAGCATATTGGGTATTATCTTTGAGTTTATGCTCTATTAGAAGGAATGTCCCATCAAAGTGACCAAAAAAATTATTTAAAATTATCATGTGGTTCTCATTTATACATATATTTATGTATATTATCTTTATTTTAATTGTAGGTTACTTACACATATTGTATCCACTTCCCATCCTATTTTTGCTCTATCTACTTCTCATGTTGTTGCCACCCCCAAATTTCACTATTGTGACACACCTCTATACTCCACCCTTCATATCTCACGTTGCCACTTTTAATGCTATTAGATTTCCATAATCCATATCATCAAATTTTGTACTTTTCCGCAATTGATTGTGTGCCATTTTTTGAATCAATGTTTGTGATCACAATATGTGATCCATCATTAAGATATAGAGCTCAAGGAGATGTAAGAATGATTTGTTGCAAACCTACATAGCTTAAAAAGAGAAGAGAGCAAGGGGGAAGGATGGGGGAGGGCACACATTACAAAGATACCAATTAATAAGAAATAAAATAAAAACCCCAAACATATAGGAATAGAGGAATGAAAATTATGAAGGATAAACATAAAGATAAACTATAAATTAAGCCAACAATAGATTAATATGAAAAAAAAAGAACTTAAGAATATAATAAATTGCATCTATAACTAAAAAATGAGCTCTATATCCTGATGATGGATCATAGAGTGTGATCCGAAATGATTCAAATTGGCACACAATCAAATCCAAAAAACTACAAAATTTGTTCACTCTTGTTCATATTTCCACTCCTAGCGTGTCCCTTTCTACCCATTAAACTCTAATAAAAAAAGTTTTACAAGGTGCAAAAGAGAATTGATGTCTTATATAGTGAAAACAAAAATGATATATCTATTGAAATTAAACACAATCCACTTGTTTTTGAGATTTTGACTTATCCATTTCAAGTGGGGTTTGTGGACCCTAGATTTGAAATGTATAATTATAAAGGATATCCCATGTGACATATTTGAGGTCCTTCCGTATCAAATTCTTGGATTTTTTTGTATGATGATAAAGTATTAGCTAAGCTATTTCCACATGCTTTGAAGAATTGCAATTAAATGGTTGTATTTATGTTCACATTCATGTCAATTCATTCTTTTTTCAATTTTATTGGATTTTGTGTATGACGATAGCCATTAGCTAAGCTATTTCCACATACTTTGAAGAATTGCAATTAAATGGTTGTATTTATGTCCTCATTCATCGTCTATTCATTCTTTTACAATTTTCTTGGATTTTGTGTATGACATAAGCGATTAGCTAAGCTCTTACCATAGACTTTGAAATGCTAACTATTGAATGGTCATATTCATTTCCACATTCCTACCAATACTTTTGTGAAAACTTCTTTACTATGAATGAATAAAATAAAGATCAAAATCTATTTAAAAAGAGATGATCATATTTTTTGATAATGATATAAAACTTGATGAATTGAATAAAATACTAAAACAATCAAAATCATAGACTAAAACCAAATACTAAAATATTAATATAAATAACATAAAACAAATATTAAAAAGACACAATATACATACCATACAAACATTTACAGCAACTTAATGGAATATTGTCTTTCCGCATAAATCCCATGATAGATACTACCTAAGGGCCTTCGACCATATCCACAATTTTTCATAGACCACACACAAGAATGGGCTGCCACGCGTCACTCGCACCGACATATCACGTGTAATATCTTTCCCACCACAAACAACCGAACAAAATTTCCGCTGTCGAAGCGATTAAAATACCAACGAAGAAGTTGCACGTTCTCAACGTGTAAGGTCGTAATTAGTTGGCTCTCATAAATAATTTCCAAATTGGAAAGTCGACAATCTATTAACCCACCGACTTTGGCTCGGTTCATAATAATTACCAACGAAGGGTCTAAAGCTTCAAACTTCCTTAATAACCACGCCCTCTTATGTATAAGGGCGACCGCTTTAGTTGAGAGACCTTAATTACATATTTTGTATTTATATTGATCTTTTCAATTGTTATTTGTCTTCATGTAATCCTTCTTACATACACTCTCATGCATTTGATCTTATCCTTGCGCTACTTATACATATTCACCTACATTTATCTTATTTATAGTTCAAACTTCAATGCATTTGTTTTCTACTTCAAGTCACCTATTCCATATCTTGGGTCGTTTGCACAACATGTGAGAGTGTTCCCACATGGTACAAATTGGATCCAAAAAGAAAAAAATTCAAGTTCAAATAATCAACTCGTGCCCTTCTCTCATAATCATTGGGTCATAACTTAGTGCACAATTGTACAATGATTTGTTATGTTTAAAGACATTCATTTGAGCATTCATTCATTGTTGACCATCATCCTAGAACACACACAAAGCATTCAATAAGAAAAAAACAATTTAGAGCATTAAAATAAAACACATGTAGGGTTGTGTTGCTATCAAAAGGTGTCCAATAATTGGTTTTAGGAAGCATAGGTAGGGTTTTATTGAACATGCACAACCTTGGTGTGATCATTGTTTCTTTTTGAAATGAAGAAAATTTGGTATGGTGCCATCATATCATTTTAGAATATAGAGCACAACCACTTTTCCAATTTCATTCAAGGATATCCCTTCAGATCTCAATGCAAAGGAGAAAGAGATCTTGCAAGACGACTATCCTAGGGGTTGAATATAGACTAATGAGGGGTTCACCACCAAGTTTAGACTTCAAAAAAGCAATGAAATGCAAAATGAAATGTAAAACCCCAATACGATGCAAACTTGAATTAAATGACTTGAAAATGCAAATAAAAGATCATTGAAAACTACAGAACAAAATGTGTGCACCTGAGAATCTAGAGATGGATGGAAGGAGGTCTGAAACACTAGAAATTCTGACTTTTTGGCCTACTGGGACTCATTCGCCATTTTGGGCGAATCAATCCCAATTATGGATTTCTGCATTGAAACAAATTTTATACAAAAAGGTATCTGAATCTGCAAAAATCTCTAGAAAACACCTACAGTGGGACTCATTTGACACTCTGGGTGAATGAGTCTAGTTAGGGTTTTCTAGAATTTCAAAGTCTAAATCTGGTCTTCAATGTCAGCTCTTTTTGTTCCTCTTTGTTTTTGGATATGAAACTGTTGAATTCAGACTTATAGGTGACTTTTTGTGAGGATGACAACCTTGCAAATGGGGAGAGAACTCCAACAACTTTCTCCAAGCTTGTAACCTGATCTTCAATGATCTTCAAGTCTTGAAAGCACCTAGATTTGCAATCACATAAAGGGAGAGAGAAAAAGTGTTGATTGTTAGGGAATATGGGTTTGCCTTGGTCAAACCACTTTTAGGTAATTAAACCAAATGATGAAATAATATAACAAGGACATGAAACATGAAACATGAAACATAGGAAATGAAACATGAACAATGATACCTTGAACATTTGATGCCTTGTATATGATGTCTTGTAAATCTGTAACTCAACATGAAATGGCCATGAAGGATGTAGATCTTGATCTTTACAATATGTGTAGAACAATGCTTAATCGTGGATCTTCAGTGCTACACCACAATACTAGCTCAATAACATGATTGATGTTTGAAATCCTTAACATGATGATGGATCTTAAATTGCTACAATAATTGATGAAGAATTATGCCCTTGAATGCCTAAAAATGATCTTGAATGCTATCGAGATGATCTTGTGAAGTCTTGAAATTCTTAACTATTGAATGCTTGACTTGATAACATGTATAACTTATGAAATAATGGTTTGAAAGCTCATTTATATAGGCAATCCAGCTAAGATCCCGTGCATTAGATCCCAAAGGCTGACATACATGAAATTTGAACTCAAAACCTTGAAAATAGGCCAAATGTGACTCATTCACCAAGTTGGATGAATGGGTCCCACTTAGATGCGACTCATTCACCGAAAGTGCCAAATGGGTCCCATAGGGCCTATTTTGATTGCTAAAGTGTTGGGGAGTGTGTAAATTAAGTTTATATATTGATCTTGTCAGGTTTTTGATTAAAATATGCCTTGAGATGCACAATATAGGGTCATAGGGTCCTATTAATGATGGTATTAAGGTCATAAATGCAAGAGGGCCCAAAATCCAATGTGAAAGTGTAAATAAATACACTTTACAACACTACATTAAGGAAAAATTGGGTCTATTTAGTTTTAAAAGGACCCAAGACCTAATGTGGATTTGTGAAATTCATCACAACACTAGATCAAGGCGATATCAAGTCCAATCTATCATTAATTATTCCCAAATTAAGCAGGGAAAAGGCATTCCATTTTTTGGTCATTACATCTAGCCCCCACTTTAGTGAGAGGATGAACTTGCTTCAAACTCACACTAAAGTAAACATTCAAGAGGGGTCCAAGTGTACCGATGTGGATGAAAAAGGATGACAAAGATCAAAAGAGGTGGCCAAGCCGCCAAAATTTTGAGATCCTTCATCAAACCAACATGAGAAACATGCACAAGGTGTATGATTTGCAACAAAACAAGATACACAAACATACAATGCCAAAGACATAAAGAAATAAAGAATAATATGGGTGGATCCATCTTTGACGAAAATGCGCTCACTCTGGTGCCATGAAACTTTAGGTCATCTGCGGGGTGAGTATCTACAATATCCTCACTCTAGAGCCATGAAACTTTAGGTCATCCATGGGGTGAGTAATCCAAAGAGGTGAGACACACGACCAATATGTGCCCACATGCGTGAGTGTTAAGGGAAGTCATACTTCCGTTCGGCTCCCATACAACCAAACCAAAGCTATATCTCCTAATAACTTTAATAAGGTGCCACACAATAATGAACCCCGTGTTGGGAAATCTTAGTCATCTCAAATAAGTATCTAAGATGTGTAGTGCCTTCGGTATCTTTAATTTCAATTAGATTGCCTCAAAAAAATGTACAACTATGTCACAAAGCGAAATCAAACATAGTTCATTTCCCACATTAATCCTTCAAAGAGAAACTTATGCAAATTCAGTTTCAACAACAAACATTAAAAAATTCTAAACAAGAAACATGAAACATGAGACATAACACACAGATTTACGTGGGGAAAACCCTTTCGGGTAAAAAATCCCACACTCCAAAAGCCCAAATCACTATTGTATAATTCATGCAACAAAATAGTTACAAACACAACTCAGACACTAAGTCTTTAGAGAGATTACATCTTGTTTCATTCTAGAGACAGTCTGGCAAAAACCCTGAGACAAGAGTTTCCCTCTCTCCTTTTTACATTTCTCTAATCAACCTCTCAGTCCATTAGAACCTTCACACTATTACAATACTCTCACATAATATACAGAGCAGATTCATAGAGAGAGGTTTCACAATCGATTCATAGAGAGAGGGTGGAGTCACCTGTTAGAACAACATACTCATCCTCCAGATCCTACCATCGAACATACAAAGAGAGTTCCATTATTTTAACATTCTCAAATGGTTTGTTGATCTTCCAATGGTCACAATAGTCCAACTGCCAATAGTTTATATTCTACTTCTCCCATTTGTCCACAACCAACCATGTAGGACATTCATTCGGTCAGCCAAGTTAGCGTCCTCCATCTAGCCAGATGAATTCAAATGCCCACCACTCTACCGCAGCCAAGACACAACACACTCACGGTGTAGTAGTGACTACACCACACCACCGTAGGCTCCTCCAAGTCCTATCATAGTGTGGTGGTATACCATGCTACCGCTTGCCAGGTTGAAGGTTCTCGTGGTATAGCAGTATCATCGCATTACCGCACCTCTATATGAAAGCTCCTGCGGTATGGTGGTATCATTGTGCTATCACCACATAGTCACAAGGCTCTCGTGGTATGGTAGTATACTGCAGTACCGCTCAACTATAAAAAGGTTCCCATGGTATGGCAGTATACACCACACTACCACATCTCATCCAAAAGGCTCCCACGGTATGGTGGTAACTGTGCTACTGCACATCTCTCACCATATTACTTAGCAGTATAGTGGTACAAGAATGAACATAACAATTATGCAATTTGGCTAGACATCTCAACGGTCACACTGACATTGCTCTCTAAGAGGTTTAGGCTAGTGGGATTGAGGAAAAAAATTCCAAAAATATCCCACTTGATGAAGATCACACTGGCGCCTCAGGAGCACTCAAGAACTACTAAGATCATGCTAGCACCACTACTTTAGACCTTGTTTAACATCATTTAGGACACCCAACCAACAAGTTTCCATAGATAACAGTCTACCAGACAACTTGCAACAAAATCAAGTATCCAATGAAAACTAACTATCCAACATTGTAGCCAATGATAGTCAACCATGAAACCACATAGATCTCAAACATGCTCTCATGCTCCATCAATACTTCTACAACAACATCTAAGATGCCCATCGTTCTGGCAAAAATCCCTATCATCCTCCAACATGCCACCAATGGAAGAAAGGAACAAGCCAAGGTGAATATACACTAGACCAACGAACACAAGAAAAAGATCCCAGTGATATCGACAACAAGACACTATCATCACTCCAAAAAATAAGATAAAAACATCAGCTAGAACAAAAATCAGACTGACTGCTTCTATCCAATTGATAAACCCACGTGACTGAAAATATCACCCACACCAAGTGCTAGTTCATCCAATCACACATACCTTCAAGGTATCCACATTTGTAAAATCATGCCAACACCACAACCAACCCATCAACTACAGATACAAGCACCATGTACAAACCAATCAAAGAAGACCAAACACATCCAGGTACTCCCACTGCATAGGTAATGCCAAATCTAAAAGATCAAAGGCATAACAAGTCTACCAATAATAACACATAGAAAATGTAACCAATGTAGTACCAAGGAAACATCCACAATGATATGCAAAACCTGCAACCAACTGCTACAAGAATCATTTCTCTCAATAGTCTTCCAAAGTTCTTCCAAGCTCTTCAACACCCAACATAGAGAAAGATAAAGAACCTCCAAGTTACCACTCAAAACTTGAGTGAAAACGAAAGCTTCGACCAAATCTCAAACCAATGTAAAATGAAATCAAAATTCCAGGAAGACAACCAAGACCAAAGGGAGAAACTTTGTACAACATATTCCTGTAGAACATCCTCCTACTCACACCTCTAAAATCCAGTTGTGTCAAGTATGATCTCCTTCACATACCAAAGGAAAATCCATAACAACACCCAACCATTCAAAATTAACATATGTAACATGTAACCAATCACGGATGTAAGCATATAAATTAATATCAAACTACTTCATTTCCCATTTTAGGAAAACAACCCATATAACTATCTCCTACTAGTTCTCATCACTAAATGATATAACGCAAAAGCTCAAGGAGATAAACCATGTTGTCCACATTCCACTATGAATCCTCTAGAACCTTAAAACAAAAATTTCAAGATCCATATCATGAAAGCAAGCATAAAACACATCTGAAAGATACAATGGGAAAATACCTCTCAAATAGACTTCACTGTCGAGAAGACCAAGAGTGGAAAAATAAAATTCTCCTCCAAGATATACAAGCCACCATGACTTACCCAAGAGCAATCCCCTCATTGGTCTCTGTTGAACTCACGTCCAACCAAGGTGTAGGCTACTCAGACTTTCAAATGTAATCAACACCTTTCTCAAAATAATATTAGGCTCACCTTATTCTCCATATATCCATGAACACCAACAACCGATCATCTCATACTAAACTCCAATCTGCACTACTGTACTTAACATGAAGTTCTCAAGCATGGCCAATGTACTCCAAACAAAGAGAAAATCTAGACCACTGTCAAAGATATAAACATCTGAAACATGAACTTATCATGACACCATGATCTACACATCCCCTTAGGAGATACCATGCTCCAAGTGACTTCACCACGGTCTAAAGAGCAAAGCCTCATGCCAAAATTCTAATGCACAATCAAGAGGATAACATGACATCAAGAAAAATAAACTCCAAACCAACATCACCTGCTAAACACCACCAACACCTTAGCCAAAGACATGAAACGTCCTCCATGGTTTAAATATGTTGCACATCCTCAAATAGTTCCCATGCAAATGCGGAAGAACTCTTCTACAACAACAGGATCTAAGAGTCCCTCCTAGTAACATCTGCAACACTAAAGAAGATTATTCACCACCAAGTGATGAACCCACAGTCACTACTAAAGCTCCCACTGAACCTTGATACTGAGATTTCCAAGCATCATGACCAACCATCTCCAAAACTGAAAAAAAAACTTCTAGGTCCACAAACATATAGTTGTACTACTAATTATCCCAAGTGAAACCAAGATCTCATAAGTAAGGAGATTCACCATGCTACATGACTCCATAATTAACTTATCACCTATCCTCTTACCTCAAAACAACCACACCATTGCAGAAATGACCACATACAAGGCCAACTTACAAGTATGCATAAACATTGAATCAAATTGCGTAGATATAGACAATCCACTTCCAGGTTGTCTCACTGCAAAATATGGGTAAAGACAACCCAAAAAATTACACAACCGATAGATCCAATAAATGAAACATGAAGACTCACAATCACATGAATGTCTTGTACAATATGAGGTCTCACAAGAGAACAAACATGTAGACACCCTGACTCAAACACTAAATCAAGTACAAATCTAATTTGCCAATTATGTCCACACCAAATACCAGAGTATAAGAATTCGTCAAGCATTACCATAGAATGATGAGTGTCTAATCACATACCAAAAATTTCTATGCAAAGAAAGAATCACACCTTCTCTCACCATGCACAAAGCATGCAAGTAGAGCTGCAACTATCTCATCTAGTAGCACCCTGAGGAAGCAAGAGTCTAGAAAATAGCTCTTCAACATATCCACAAAACAACAAGTATTCTTGACCATAAAAAACATGCAAGTACAATCCATCCTTAAAAAAGGAAAAATAATTCAAGAACCCTAGGCCTATTTCAAGACAAATCCAAAACCACCAATATGCACATGCATAGGAGAAAGAGATAGGCTATTTCAGAAGATTTCAATCATCTAATGATTAAATCCATAGCCTTTAAGCATTTGAGATTAACAGAAAACAATTCCTTCCAACACCAAGAAACACCACCTAGCATAAGCACTCTCTTCCATGGATGAGAAACAACCCATGCCTCTCCATATTACTAGAGAGCCTCTCACACGGATACCCAATATGAAATATTTACTGCTACACAACCACAAAGCAAAGAAATCCACCTTATACATCAAGGTTATATTGCTACCAACTAGGAGACATAGATAACAACAACTCAACATGACCAACTCCACTATCTCCACCTTCACCATCCTTCAAGTTGTGTGTTGTCTCTCTATACCACAAGAATTCCACTCACCAAAGGATCAATACAATAGTCGATTCCTCCAGATTTCCTCAAGCCTAAAAGACTAAGAAATCTTTGTAGGAGAAATACCCAGAACCAACAACCAAAAGAAGGCTCTGATACCACTTGTTGGGAAATATTGGTCCTCTCAGATAAGTATCTAAGATCTATAGTTCCTTTGGTAACTTTAATTTCAATTAGATTGCCTCAAAAACATGTACAACTATGTCACAATGCAGAATATGACATAGTTCATTTCCCACATTAATCCTTCTAAAAAAAACTTATGCAAATTAATTTTCAACAACAAACATTAACATATTCTAACCAAGAAAGGTGAAACATGAAAGATGAGACATAAAACACGGATTTACATGGGAAAAACCCTTTCGGGTAAAAAACCCCACACTCCAAAAGCCTAGATCACCATTGTAATATTCATGCAACATAATAGTTACAAATACAACTTAGGCACTAAGCCTTTACAAATATTACATCTTGTTTCATTCTAGAGATAGAATGGCAACAACCCTATGACAAGAGTTTCCCTCTATCCTTTTTACATTTCTCTGATCAACCTCTCAGTCCATTACAACCTTTCCACTATTTAATACTATCACATGGTATACATAGTAGATTCATAGAGAGAGGTTTCACAATCGAATCATAGAGGGAGGGAAAAGTCACCTCTTAGAACAACATACTCGTCCTCCAACTCCCACCACTGAACATACAAAGAGAGTTCCATTATTTTCACATTCTCAAATGGTCTGTTGATCTTCCAATGGTCACAACAATCCAACTTCCAACAATTTACATTCTGCTTCTCCCATTTGTCCACAACCAACCACATAGCACATTCATTCTGCCAGCCAAGTCAGCTTCCTCCGTCCAACTAGATAAATTCAAAAGCCCACCACTCTACCACAACCAAGACACAACACCTTCACAATGTGACGGTGACTACATTGCACTAGTGCAGGATCCTCCAAGTCCTATCACGGTGTGGTGATATACCGCACTACCACTCACCAGATTGAAGGTTCCCATAGTATGGTGGTATCACCACACTACCACACCTTTGAATGAAAGCTTCTACAATATGACGATATCACCGTGCTACCGCTAGAGAATCACAAGGCTCTCACAGTATGGTGGTATATCGCACTACCACTCGACTGTGAAAAGGTTCTCACGGTATGGTGGTATACACCGCACTACCATGTCTCAGCTAGAAGGCTCTCATGGTATGGTGGTAATTGCACTATTGCACCTCTCTTACCATATTACTTGGTGGTACAACGGTACAAGCATGGACATAAAAACTACACAATTCAACCAAGCATCTCAGCAGTCACACTGACATTGCTCTCTTAGAGGTTTAGGCCAGTGGGATTGAGGAACACAATTTCAACACTTTGAGATTCATGAGACAAGAAAAACTTTGTATGCTGGGAGCTCATGAATAAATGAACTTCAAGCTTCATGAGGAAGGAAAACTTCTTATGCTTGGGACTCATGAACAAACAAGATGGCACCACAGGAATGCAAGGTGTGCTATGCAATTTGGTCATATAAAAATGATTGTAAATGCAACATAGTGTAAGGTATATGCAAGGTATATTCTTAGGGAACATCATACTTAATGTCTCCAAGAGAGGAAAAGTATCATGATCTGAGAGGGAATCAAACCCAATGATACCAACAAGAAAAGGATGTATCACAAGAAGAAATAAAATCACACATTAAAACATGAGTGTCGATGTATGCCCCCACTTTAAAGCAGTTGTTAACACTTGTGAGAAATTTATTTAATGTAGAAGAAGACGTGAGAGGTTAATCAGAAAGCCCTATACCAAGCCATATGTTTTTGAATCAAACTACATCATGAATGAGTATGTCACAAGTGAGTCAACTTAAGGCATTTCATCCACATCCAAGCTTGATCCTAGATGTATATGAAAGGTGATCAAATAGACAAAAGAGACAACAAAAAGTGATACATGAGGACAAGGCTAACTAACCCCTTTCCCCAACTTAGTGCAAGAAAAGGATGAGATGAATAGGATGAAAATAAGTGTCAATTAGAGGAACTAGGTGCTTCAATATAAGGAAGAGCACCACGGTCCCTAAGATGTTGAATTATATCACTTAAATCCTTACATTCATTAGTAGAATGACCATGGACTCTATGATATGCACAAAATGAACTCTTATAATAATTCTTTATTTTTGCGTTCTTGGAGGGAGAGATATCAGACGATCTTGGAGGAGTCTCTTTAATATAATCTCTTGATCAATAGTAGAAGATGTTTCGTTATTTTGCAACAAAGATATCTCTTTCTTAGTACAAGATGTCATACTTATACAAGACTCTTTAGATTGTGATATTTTTTCCTTTCCTTTACAAGCGGGTGTAAAATCTAATGAATTCAAATCATCAGTGTTTTGTGTGATGACATTGACATTAAGCAAAGATTTTTTTATTTATTATAATGGATAACAATCAAGACCACTAGTGTCTATCAATTCAGGATGCACTATTGTTAAAGTTGGCTTAGAAGGATGTTTTGTAATAGTGTTGATACTAAGTGGAGGCTTGTTTATTTTTATCAAAGGAAAATAACCAAGACCATTATTTATTTCTTGTGTGTTAGGTTCTATAGGGACACAAATACCTTGTTCTCTAGAAACACATCCTTTTCCACTGTAACCATGTTGTTTTATAGGCTCATAACATTTTCCATAAAAAAATTTCATTTCTTTTGGATTAAATGGTTGTTGATAATCATCTTCACCAAAATTTTGTTGTATAGTTTCCTTCTTTGTATAAAATGGTTGAGGTGGATGCTTTCGAAGGGTCTTCTAAATTTTGTGTTTACATTACCACTTTTTATTTTCCCTTTTTAGAGTCTTTGTTTATGATCTTGTATTGGCCCATAAATTTTGGTGTGAAATATAAGGAACCCCAATCATCTTCTAACAGTTTTGTGACTTCCTCAATGTATTTTTTTTTGTCTTTTTGTTGCACGGGTTCTACTTGTGTGGTTGGTGTCAACATTGTCAAAGGATTTTCCTCATTTTTTTCAATGTTTAAACAATTGTTTGGGTTAGGGCCAACTTTGAGTGTGTACACTTTGTTGTTGTAGACATACTTTATTATATGATGAAGAGTAGAAGACACCCAATTCATTACATGAATCCATGGGGTTCCTAAAAGAAGGTTATATGAAAGATCATGAGGCATAACATGGATCGGTGTTTCTAATGTGGCCTTTGAAGCCATAATAGGCAAAGTGATCACACCAAGTGATTGTTTTCCTACATTGTCAAATCCCTTAATAGATAAAGAATCAGGTCAAGAATTTTTTATTTATCCACACCAAGCCTATCCAAAAGGTTTATAATACACACATTAAGGGTAGAGCCATTATCAACAAGGGTTCTCTTTATCCCTGTTCTTTTATATCAAGCTAATATTATGAAAGCTTCATTTTTTTTTTTACTTTGAAAGGGTGGAGTTCACTTTGGTGGAGAACAATGTTAGCATTTATGCCTTGGATCATTGCTGCTATGCCATTTAGATTTGTACTAGAGGGGATCACAACTTGTTGCAAGGCTGTTTGAAGCATAGTGTGATAATTAGGTGAATTTTGAATTAGGTCCCATAGGGATATCTTTGCAAGAGTTTTCTTAAGCTTTTCAACAAGATCATACTCCTTTCCACTTTATGGATGCAAATGAGGAGTACTTTGTAGGATAGAGTTAGGAAATGGGAGGGATGTTGACGGTGTTTGTATTGATTGCAGATTGTTCCTAGAGTTATATGTATGAGCAACAATGTTCGTCTTAGGTGGGTAAAGTATGGGTTTAGGTTTTTTTGAGTTTATGGTTTGTGTGAAGGTGGGTAAAGGATTATAGGATTCTTAGGATGTCCCACAGGGTATGTAGGAGGTCCACTAATCAAGGGGGATCTAATGGAAAGTTTCACATTCATAACCTCAGTCATCTTGGTTTGAAGTATTACTAATAAAGGGAATTCTAGAATCACCATTTTACCATCACCTAAGGAAGCCACATTATTGTTATCATTTTCTTGCACCATGATATCCTCCCAAGAAGGAGATTTTTTAGGAGAGCTACATACCAAATGTTCTTGACATTTAATGATTGGTTCTTCCATAATGATTTCATCGAAAGTAGGGGAATGATAAATTGTTGAATTCTCTTGGTCAATAAGGGTTTCCCTAGGTGAAGGGGGAAAAAATAAGATTCTCATGACCTTCATCTATTGTATTTTCTATCATCAAAGTATCTTCGTCATAGCTATGAGAGATACTAAGAGAAGAACAAGTATGATTATCGTGATCATTTATGACTTCATTCCTTTGTTCCCTAATGTATTCAAAAATAGAATAGGTCGGGGAAGGATCATAAAGAGGGTTGTTATATACCATGATATTTTATCATCCAACACAAACATATCCTCATCATTTACAATCTCATCTTCCACTAAATTATTTTCACAAGCAAAGGGGGAATGGAAATTAGGAAGGGTGATGTTTAGAAATGTGTCTATGATGTCATTCTCTTATGCCATAATATCTTCCAATGAAGGAGAGTTAATAGAAGAGGAGTTTTCAACAATGTCATGATTCTCAATGAGTGCATCTTCTAAGACTGAAATACCTTCGTCACATGTAAGAGAGGTATTAGGAGAAGAGAAACTATGATCATTAAGATTGTTGATATTTTCATCTTCTTCTATCACATCATTCCCACAAATAGGAGAGATAAGAGGGGGTGTGGTTTTAAGGAAAGCATTAACATTTTAACTCTCTTGCACTAAGAGAGTCTCATAGCTAGGGAAGGCATTGAATGAATGAATCACATGCTTATTGACTAAATTTTTCTTTGCAAATTTGGAAAAGATAGTGTTGTGCACTTTTTTGCACACACGCCCCACCGAAGGCAAGGACCCTCTTTTTATCCTACATATTTGCACCTTGGATTTGTCAATTTTCAATTTTTCTCTTCTTGGGAGGTTATTTTGGGATTAAGTCTAGATTTGATTTGATAATGGCAATATTTTGAAGCGTCTTGGGAGTCTGGGAGAGTTCCATCTGCCTTTGATTTTAGAAATGGGGATTTTTGAATTGAATTTTAAATGATATGTGTAAACATTTTTTCACCAATGGATAGAGGATGAAAAATTAGGCCAAGTTTCTTTTTGAAATTTTCAAAAATTCCTTCTAGAAAAAAAGTTATGGGGTTTTGGAGATTTTGACTAGGTAAGGAATTCGGGATTTTCCCTTCCTGGCGGATTTTCCTGGACCTTCCTGTCAATTTCAGTATTTTCCCTTCCTGACGGATTTTCTTGGACCTTCCTGTCAATTTCAGGATTTTCCTTTCCTAGAGGATTTTCTCGGACCTTCGTGTCAATTTCAAAATTTTCCCTTCCTGGCAAATTTTCCTACACCTTTCTATCAATTTCGAGATTTTCCCTTCCTCGCGGATTTTCCCAAACTTTCCTATCAATTTCAGGATTTTCCCTTCTTGGTGGATTTTCCCGAACTTCTTGTTGTGATTTTCTTGAACTCTCAAATTTATTAATATAATTAAATTTCTGAAATTTTATGAAGGAGTTGGATTTTCCAAGGGTTTATTTATGCTTAATTTTAATATTTTATGGATTCGATTTTCATGTGAGCTATTAATGATTATATTTATTTGTTTTTCAGGAAGGGGGACTTGCATATGGATTCATGCCAAGAAGAAAATATGGAAAAGGTTATGACTGAATATTTAATATTTAATATGCACCTGCCTATGAATCTGGGCTACAACCTGTCTACAACTAGAAGATATGTTTCAAACATGGAGTGACATGTGATGCTGTTTTTACTCTCCAATCAATTTTTTTATCAAGATCAAGGTGGAAAATTGTTGATTTCTTATTGCTCCTAGCTATAACATAATTTATATTATTAGGTCATGATGTACCACATTTTCTAAAAATCCTAATGTAAATTCTTAGGGTTTCTTGAGGATTAATTGCAACCAGTGGATTGAATTTAATCCTGGCCCTTGATTTAAAAATGTAATATCTATAAAAGGGTCGTGCCTTCTTATTTGTAAGGGTTAGAGAATAGATGATTAGAGGCTGCAAATCCAGAATTGGCTAAGCTAGAAGTTAGATTCTGCAAGTTAGTAGTTGTAGGAGAGGAGAGAGACTGTAAATTATTATGTAATGTTGGAGAAGTAATGCAATTGAGTTGTTGATTTGGAAAAAAATGTATTTAACTTTAACAGTTTATGGTTTCTTGTTCTCAATTCTCAGTGTTCGATATTAGTTTTCAGTTCTTCATGCCAATGTTGAAATGTGAATGATGTTGATTGATCTCCGGTCCATAATTTTAGCAATTTGATGATTGTAGATTGCTATGTAAAGTTAGTCTGGGTCTCATATTGTGCTAAGTTCAATTGTGGATGCTTGTTTACATCGCATCATTTATTGGGTATATGGATGAATGTTCATAGTCTAAAATATTCAATTTCCTCATAATATTGCACCATTTATGCAAAGTTGTAGGCTTTTCCTTGATTAAGTAGAGATTGGTTTTGTTGGAGATATTTCCATTTGCAAAATTCATTATTGTTGTGATTGATTTTAGGAGTAATTTTAATCTTAGGATCTCTCTTGAGCCCTTATCTTTTTCTATTTCTTTGAATCTGGGTTAGATTTAGGAATTTTAAGTATCAGCATACTACAAAATATGATAAGTTTGAAGATCCAGTATTTTTTTGTAAGGCCCCTTGTGATTACCAACATTTTCAAATATTATCTAAGTTGTTTATGTATTTTCAAGACCTGACATTAGATACCTTGGGGTTATCTCTTTTCCAATAGAGATTTACCTTTCAAGAGAGATAAGATATCATACTTTGTCTGAGTTGTTGTTGTGCATAAAACACCATCAACAAATTAGTGCTAGAAGGAGGGTTGAATAATAAAGATGGATCAATTTTTGTCTGCCATTTCTCCTGAAAGATTCAAAATAACTAGATCTATACTAGGAGAAGAAGAGTTTCGAGAATTAAAAGCTCCTACCAGGTCAAGAAGGACTAGAAGAAAGGGAGAATCATCATCTACCCAACCACTTCCATCATCTTAGCCTTCCTTACATTCATCAAGTCCATCTTCATTTGATTTTGAACCCATCCCCATTCAAAAGCCTTAACTAGTCATCCATCAACCCTTACCAACCCCCACTTCCACCAATGGATTTCTTGGAAAATAACCCATCTCCATTATCCTTCAAAAACTACAATGTTATGCCAAAGAATCCTGAGATTTTCTGCTCCAAGTTTCATATTAATGATCCTAAAAGGACTACTGAAGAGCACATTAGGATTTTTAAAACTACCCTCAAGGATAGGGGAATTAATCATGAGGATGTTTCATGCATAATTTTCCCATATTCCCTTGGGGATGAGGCATTTTATTGGTATAACCATCTTCCTACTGGGTCTATCACTACTTGGCTTCAAATGGAGACTACATTTTTATAGAAATTTGAGATCCCAATTAGTGCTAATGAGTTACTTCTATAGTTTACTAGAGTCAAGAGGGAGGTGAATGACCCAATAGGGGATTTCAATAATAGATTTCACAGGGTGTATGCTAGGCTGCAATCCCCTTATGTTGTAGATGATGCCTCTGCCAGGGAGGTTTATTGTGAGGCTTTGGATAGTTTAACATCTACCTTTGTGAAATGGAGAGAAAACCTTCCTGTCAGCCTACTTGAAGCTTATGATGTGGCTGTTAAAGTAAGTACAAATTTGAGGAAACATTTTTCTAGACCCTTGCCATTATCTAATCAAAAAATTATGTTGAGTTTAACCCCTCAATCACCTTTGGTTTCACACCCAAGTCAGCCCTTAAATCAAGCCCCACCCATGTCAAATTACCATACAAATATGAATCAACTTGAATTCTCTCATCAGCAAGCTAATAAACCTAGTTACTTGCAGAGCTCTGAGATATTTAACCAATCCTTGAACCATGGGTTCCATTCTGTTTATATGTAGAATTCAGCTGGTGTTTTTCTTCCATCAAACAATCCAGACAAGGAAAGGCTGGATGAACTCATAGAGCTAGTAAAGAAGTTGGCAACTGAAGTCACCTACCTAAGGAACCAAAACAATCAACCTCAAGTCATCCAAAGGGGAAATCATTCTAATTATGAACAAGATTAGGGGGAAAATCTCAATAGGGGACAATATTTTAAAGATCAACACTCATGGACAACATTTGATAGAAGGCAACTACCATGTCGAAATAGGACTTGGGGTCTAAGGCCTGACAATGAAGGAGTCCTAACATATTTGGAGCATCCAAACAATCAAGAAAAGCCCCCACCTGGTGTATATCTCACAGAAGTAACTCTATCCGGATGGTGTAGGCTTCATAACACCAATCAACACTTCGAATTGGATTTTCAAGAATTTCAGACTATTGTGTCTATTTTCCAACCGAAGGTCCAACATACCAACAACAATTTGAGTGGAAAAGAGATAGTACCATCTAATCTTTATGAAATATTGGTCTTGGTGGTGGATCATGCCCCATTTCCAAGGAGTGAAGAGAATGAACGAGAAGAAGAATAAGGTAGAAGCGCTGAAAACAACCAAGATAAATTTGTGGACAGCTCTAAAGACATTTGTTCTGCCATGACTATAGAGAAAATGGGAGAATATGTGGCAGCAGGATTCAAAAAAGTCAAAGGATGGGATGCTGATAAAATCCTTATGTTACATGATATGCCTAAGAAACTTACTCATAAATCCAACAGTGTTGGAGCATTGGTAGAGTCAATAGCAGAGGTGGAAGAGAAAGTATGGTTGTCAGATCATACAAAAGATGCAAATCAAACTACGAGGAATGAGTCTCCAATAGAATAATTTCAACAAGATACCAACAAATGCCTAGTAGAAGAGTCAAATTGGAATTGGATCTAAGAAAGACATAGCAGTAAATGTTGAGGCAGCCCTAGAGGAGGTTGAGCTTTCAATTGAGGAGCCTCAACAAATTTCCAATTAACATCCCATGAAGAAAATTGAAGGAGCTGATGAAGAAGTTGATGTTCATGAGGGTTATAGTTACAAGCCTGAATCAGCACCAATAAAAGAATTAAGGGAGTCTTCTTATTCATCTAATTCTATTTTTTCTCTATCTGTTGGTGGGCTAAATATTGAAAATTCATAGATTTTATGCATTAATGATGGGATAGCTAATGTGGTTCATACTAATGCATAGGAAAAGCTAAATGATACTGAAAACAGTAATATTACAGTCATAATTGATCACATGGTTGTAGGTAAAAATGTGCTTGAAGATCAGTCTATGATACCTCCTGATGAACATCTTGCTGAGAAACTTGTTGTGCATGAAAAAGCTTATGCAATTTCATCACTAATTCCTCATGAAGATACTCAAATAGGTGAAAATTTCCATGATGTTAATTCTAAATTTGTTCAATCTAATTTTCACCCTGAATTGCTCATTGATGACTTTGATTTTGTTGTGCATATTTCGAGTGTAGGAGGGATAATTCACCATCAGTTGAGACCTCTTGATGAAATGGGCATCAATTATTCACAATTGGAGGTTAATGAACACAACATTCACTTTGAACAAGCATCACACCAAGTTGTTTCTTTCCTTGTTAAAAATTATGAAGCTTATCGTTTTGATTATGGAGGTTTAGGGAAGACAACATGCATATGGATTTATCATGGTTTCAACGAGCTGCCTTAGTTGCTGATTATTCTTGTTGAGAATGTTGAGTTTGAATGTTGCATTGTCGAGGTTTATTTTTTTGAATATAAGGATGAATTTTCATTCTTTAGGACTGTTACTATGACCTTACTACTTGTCCATGCACTGAAAAGCCAAATAGGTGTGGGTCTCAACTCACCTTGTCTGATCATGAGCCATTTTGAGTCTCTTTGTACATAATGTTGATTTGAATAAATACAACTTGCCCTACTGCTCTTTCACTTTAAGTTTGTTTTTTGGTTTTCTTTAGGATAGATGGATTTAGTTTAGATTTATTTTCTTTGCCTTTGGTTGGCTTCTGTAATGCTTTTGGTTTCAGTTTGGTTGTTTGTTTTGCTTCTCCGTCTTGGTTTCCCCTATTTTCTGTTGGGAGTGTCTTATTCGCACAACAACATTTATTTTATCTGGGACTATTTTGGGTATTCGTTTTACAAGATCTAATCATCCTTCCAAGATATGTTGGTGGAAGTCTTCTATTTAGTGTCACATGTGCTAAATATTTAAAGTCAAGAAGTTGTTGGATTGAGTTAGCTCCTAAATGTGCTTGAATCGTACATTTTACACACACATCTTAAGAATCTTGAAGCTATTGTAGGCTCTTCGTGAGGTCTTGTTAAGTGAAAAATCTTACATTCTGCTTTAGTGCCACTGTGATTCTCATCCCTGAGTGTGAGCTTCATTCCTTATAGGTTGAAATGAAGAAGAAAAATAAATATCAAAAAGAAAAGAAAGAAAAGAAAAGAAAATATTGAATATCAAAAGAAGGTGAGTTCAACTTTTTATGGGGATCTGAATATCTCTACTGGGGCTATGGACACCTGACTGGTAGTAGAGCTATGTTTGGGAGAATCACAATGATAACCTCATCGGGGCTATGGACACTTGACTGGTAGCACGACTTTATCCAAGTTTCTTTTGAAGTTAGAATCTTTATATAGCTTAACATGAATGGACTTGGTTTCTTGCAATAGCTTAGGGAGGGAAATTCATACACTTGCACACACTTAGATTTTTAGCACAGGAAGGGCTAGCTTGTTCATTGATTTTGAAACTTTAGTTCATTGGTTGACTTGATGTGAAGATTGAAACCGAAGATTTTGGGTTCTTGGTTCGAGTTTGTCATCGGAATTCTTTAGAGCATCTCCCTAGTAGGAGTCGCCATTTTTTGTGCACTTTTTTGAACACATGCCCCACCAAAGGTAGGGACACTCTTTTTCTTCTACATCTCTGCATAGTGGCTTTGTCAATTTTAAGTTTTTCTCTTCTTGGGAGGTTATTTTGGGATTAAGTCCAGATTTGATTTGATAAGGGTGACATTTTGAAGCATCTTGGGGGTCTAGGAGAGTTCCATCTACCTTGAATTTTAGAATTGGGGATTTTTTAAGTGAATTTTCAATGATATGTGTAAATATTTTTGCACCAATGGATAGAGGACAAAAAGTTAGGCCAAGTTGCTTTTTGAACTTTTCAAAAATTCCTTCTAGAAAAAAAGTTATGTGGTTTTGGAGATTTCTACTGGGTAAGGAATTTAGGATTTTCCCGGACCTTCCTATCAATTTCGGGATTTTCCCTTCCTGGTGGATTTTCCCAGACCTTCTTGTCAATTTCAAGATTTTCCCTTCCTAGCAGATTTTCTCGGACCTTCCTGTCAATTTCAGGATTTTCCCTTCCTGGCGGATTTTCCCAGACTTTCCTGTCAATTTAGGATTTTCCCTTCCTGGCGGATTTTCCCGAACTTCCTATCGCGATTTTCTCGAACTCCGAAATTTATTAATAAAACTAAATTTCTGAAATTTATTAATAGAACTAAATTTCTGAAATTTTATAACGGAGTTGAATTTTCCAAGGGTTTATTTATGTTTAATTTTAATATTTTATAGATTAGATTATCATGTGAGCTATTAATGATTATATTTATTTGTTTTTCAGGAAGGGGGACTTGAATATGGATTCGTGCCAAGAAGAAAATCTAGAAAAGATTATGATTGAATATTAAATATTTAATGTGCACTTGCCTATGAATCCGGGCCACAACCTATCTACAGTTGGAAGATATTTTTCAAACATGGAGTGACATGTGATCCTAGGTTTACTCTCCAATCAGATTTTTTATCAAGATCGAGGTGAAAGATTGTTGACTTCTTATTGCTCGTAGCTGTAACATAATTTATGCTATTGGATCATGATGTACCACATTTTAAAAAAACCCTAATGTAAATTCTTAAGGTTTCTTGAGGATTAATTGCAGCCATTGGATTGAATTTAATCCTAGCCCTTTATTTAAAAATGTAATATCTATAAAAGGGTTGTGCCTTCTCATTTGTAAGGGTTGTAAGGGGTTAGAGAATAGCTGATTAGAGGCCGCAAAGCTAGAATTGGCTAAGTTAGAATTTAGATTCTGCAAGTTAGTAGTTGTAGGAGAGGAGAGAGACTGTAAATTGTTATGTAATGCTAGAGAAGTAATGAAATTGAGTTTTTGATAAATGGTAAACTTTGTATTTACCTTTGACAGTTTATGGTTTCTTGTTCTCAATTCTCAGTGTTAGATATTAGTTTTCAGTTCTTCATGCCAATGTTGAAATGTGAATTATGTTGATTGATATCCAGTCCATACGTTTATAAATTTTCTGATTGTAGATTGCTATGTAAAGTTAGATTGGGTCTCATATTGTGCTAAGTTCAACTGTGGATGCTTGTTTACATTGCACCATTTACTGGGTATGTGGATGAATGTTCATAGTCTAAAATCTTTAGTTTCCTCAGAAGATTGCACCATTTATGCAAAGTTGTAGGCTTGTCCTTGATTAAGCAAAGATTTCTTTTGTTGGAGATTTGTCCATTTGCAACATTCATCATTGTTGTGGTTGATTTTAGGAGTAATTTTAATCTTAGGATCTCTCTTGAGACCTTATCTTTTTCTATTTCTTTGAATCTAGGTTGGATTTAGGAGTTTTAAGTATCAACATACTACAAAATCTAATAAGTTTGAAGATCTAGTATTTGTTTGTAAGGCCCCTTGTGATAACCAACATTTTCACATATTATCTGAGTTGTTTATGCATTTTCAAGACTTGACATTAGAGACCTTGGGGTTATCTCTTTTCCAATAGAGATTTACCTTTCAAGAGAGATAGGATATCATATTATGTCTGAGTTGTTGTTGTGAAGAAAACACCATCAACATATAGAAACTAACATTTTTGAAAAGTAATCTATTCAAACTCAAAATTTAATGTAAATTGACCTAGAATGAAATCCAATTTTCATATTTCAATTAGGGTAATGTGCTGATTACACTATGCAATTATTTGAAAATGAAAAGTTGCAAATGCAAATTTGGAATTAAGCAATGCATAAAATGGACCAATTTAAGCTAGATTTAGTGAAGTACATGAAATAAAAAGTCAACCCACTGAAATAGATAACCAATGGAAGCAAACAAAAGTGCAAAAACAAGGTTTTAAATGTTGTTAAATGCAGTTTTAGATGTGCACTATGACTGATTCGCCCAAGGTGGCGAATGAGTCCTAGTAGGGATTTTTTTCTAAATTTTTAGAAAAATTTAAATGATTTTAATGCGTTCTCATGTGTATGAGATGTAAACTAAATGCAAATTCAATTTTCAATTGATTTTTTATGATTTGAGATGCAAAATTGTAAGCTATATGCATTTTCACTAATGCAAAAAATTAGAACCCCTAGATGCCAATTGACTAATACAGACCCTAATGCAAAGTCAATGCAAGCTAGATATAGGATGCTGATGGAATCAAAATAAAAAAATGAAATGTTCTAAATGTAGGTTCACCAAAATGAAATGAAGAAATTTGGTATGGTGCTATCATATGGTTTTAGGACATAAAGCACACACACTTTTCCAATTTCATTTAAGGATATCCCTTGAGATCTCAATGCAAAGGAGAAAAAGATCTTGCAAGAGGGATATCCTAGGGGCTGAATATAGACTAATGAAAAATGAAATGTAAAACCCTAATATGATGAAAAATTGAATTAAATGACCTGGAAATGCAAATGAAAAAACATAGAAGAGTACAAAATAGAATGTGTTCACCTAGAAATCTAGAGATGGTTGGAAGGAGGTTTGAAACATTATAAATGTTTCACTTTTTGGCCTATTGGGACTCATTCGCCATTGTGGGCGAATTAGTCCCAGTTCTGGATTTTTGCACCAACAGGTTTAGGACAAAAGGGTATCTGAATGTACAAAAATATATGGAAAAAAACTACGGCGGTACTCATTCACCTCTCTGGGCAAATGAGTCTACTTAGGGTTTTCTTGAATTTCAAAGTCTAAATCTGGTCTTCAGTGTCTACTCTTTCTATTCCTCTTAGTTTCTAGATCTAAAACTGCTGAATTCAAACATATACGTGTGTTTTTGTGAGGATGACAACCTTGAAAATGGGGAGACAATTCCAAAAACTTTCTTCAAGATTCTAACCTAATCTTCAATGATCTTCGAGTCTTCAAAGCATTGAGATCTGCAATCACACAAAGGGAGAGAGAAAAAGTGTTGATTGTTAGGGAATAAGGGTTTGCCTTGGTCAAACCCCTTTTAGGTAATTAAACCAAATGATGAAACAATATGAAGGACATGAAACATGAAATATAGGACATGAAACATGAAAAATGATACCTTGAGGATGCCTTGTATATGATGTCTTGTAAATATGCAACTCAACATGAAATGGCCATGAAGGATGCAGATCTTGATCTTGACAATGGGTGTAGAACAATTCTTGATCATGGATCTTCAATGCTACATCACAACACTAGCTTAATAACATGCTTGATGCTTGAAACCATTAACATGATGATGGATATTGATAGTTTGCAACAATTGATGAATAATTTTTCCCTTGAATACCTAAAAATGATCTTGAAAGCTCTTTAGATGATCTTGTGAAGTCTTGGAATTCTTAACTCTTGAATGCTTGACTTGAAAACATGTAGAACTTATGAAATAATGGTTTGAAAGCTCTTTTATATTGGAAATCTACCTAAGATATTGTGTATTAGATCCCAAAGGCCGGCATACATGAAATTTGAACTTAAAACCCATTTTTCTTGCTTAAAACATTGAAAATAAGCCAAATGAGACTCATTCACCAAGTTGGATGAATGGGTCCCACTTGGATAGGACACATTCACCCAAAGTGGTGAATGGGTTCCACATGGCCTATTTTGATTGCTAAAGTGTCGAGGAGTGTGTAAATTATGTTTATATGTTGATCTTATCAGGTTTGTGATTAAAATATGCCTTAGGATGCATAATATAGGATCATAGGGGCCTATTAATGATGGTATTAAGGTCATAAAAGCAAGAGGGCCCAAAATTTAATGTGAAATTGTAAATAAATACACTTTACAACACTAAATTAAGGAAAATCGGGTCTATTTAGCTTAAAAAGGGCCGAAGACCTAATGTGGATGTGTGAAACTCATCACAACACTAGATCGAGGCGATATCAAATCCAATCTATTTTTAATTATTCCCAAATTAAGTAAGGAAAAGGAATACCCTTTTTTTGTCATTACAATTTTGTCAAGAAAAATGTTTGATGGAACAACTTGCGCAATAGAAGAATATAATAGGAAATAGGCTAAAAATACTTAATGGTAATATGGCACTTCAAGGGGGAAACCTCCTAATCCACTTTGAGAGGGATACCTTCAATAGTATTCAATAAGAGCTCAATAATCAACATGATCTAATAATAACTAGCCTATACCTAGTATATATATCATACTTATGCCTAGGATATCACCCAAACTAATGTAGACAACACCATATAATCTCTAGGTTGACCTAGTTAACTAAATAAGAATATAATGATGATAATATGACTTAATTAGGAATTAAGGTGGTCACAAGATGACTATTCATAACTTTTTATACAAATTATAGGGTTAGGGGTATATCATTTCCTTCTTTTACAAAATAATCATCTTCAATGCTAATTAATTATGAATGATTTTACAAAAAATATTCATCTTCTTCTTTTTCTTTTTCCTTTTCTTATTTTTCATATCCTTTTTTTTTTCTATTGCTTCTTATTTAGTTACTTCTTTTTCTTGTTCTTTCTCTTATTCTTATTCTTTTTCTTGATCTTTCTCTTGATCTTGCTCAAGTGTTCTTTTTCTTCTTGTTATTGTTCTTGTTCTTTTTCTTGTTCTTCTTTTGCTACTTCTTGTTGTGAAGAATTTTTAGATAATTTTTTTACAATAAATCACAAAAATGAAATAAGAATAATATAAAATTTGTACTATAATTTAATACGGCCTTTATCTCACTTTCAAAGAAAAATCTCCAAGAAATTAGTTGATTTACAACCTTGAGATCAATTTTGTTAGAAACACTAATTTTATAATAAATTTCTTAGTTCCATTCCCTTTCCTCTTAAATTTTTACTACAAATGACTTAATGTGTTCTTGAAAAACCCTCCAAAAATCAAGAAAAAAATTGCCAAAATTTGAGAGATATGTGCTTCCCAAATAAATTTGGTGGAAAATCTAATTATATAATAAATCACTTCATTCTACTCCAATGTCTCTAAAATTTTGAGTATAAATGATTCAACATGTCCTTGAAAAACCCTCAGAAAATTAGGGAAAATATACCAAATTATGAAACATATGCACTTCCCAAACTAATTTGATGGAAACCCTTATTCTGTAATAAATCACTTAATTCTACTTAAATTTGTTTAAATTTTTTATTGTAGACCATGTTAGAGTCACTCAAGGACTCAAGCTCCTAGGATCACCTGCAAAACCAAAAATAACTTCTATAAGATAAAAAATAAAGAACATAAATTTACAATAATGGATGCAAGATAATATTAGATAAAATGTGATCAATATGCGGTGCAATGGATTTCCATAGAATGATTTACAAATGAGAACCCCTTGGTTACATAGCCAAGATAATACATAGGATTAGAAAAAATGATGACAACTATCTTAATCCATGTCATGAGACAACTAACTCAAATATTATTAAATGACCTACGACTCAAGAAATAAATACCATAAAATAAGATAAGGTCTAAATACAACTAAGACTTCTAAAAACATTCCTAGGATCTAAGTAAACCTAACATGTGAATAGGACCTACTAGTGGACTAGTTAGGTAAAATATCTTATTCACACCAACACCCCCTTAAGTGAAAATTAGGGAGGAAAAAACCAATATAAATGATGCAATGATGGGTCCTAACTACTAGGCCATATTAGGTACCCATGTGTTGCAAGTATGTTGCTAGTGTTGTCAAGTTCTTGTGCTAGTATGGATGTGTTGTGGTTTGATAAGAAGGTGTTGTGTTCCTATCATTAGTGTTTACATTGATGTCTTGATGGATAAGAGTTGTTGTTGTAGTAAGCTCACTTGGTCTCCAAGTGCTTTTGAGAAAATTTGAATAAAAGAGTGTGTAGTGTGAAAAAGGTGTGTTTAGTGTTGTGCTCCACATTTCTTCATTCTTGAAGATATGATTCTAAAATTTTTATATGATGATTAGAGGTATTTAGAGGTTCTATATCCAAATTTTCAAGTTTTAGATCATACGACAGTGAAAGTTGTGTTTGACAGTTTGCCTATCTATATAGAAGGTTGTCTAGGAGAAATAAGATTGCTCTATAGTAAGGTTTCTTGTGTTGTGGACTTGGGAACATTCTTATATTTTTTATAACTTCCTTCCCTTGAGGCTTTAGGTGTTGAGGTGATTTTCAAGGTTGGTTAGTAAGTTGTGTTCTTTGGCAGTATGTTTGGTTGCATAGAATGATCTCAGTTTCAAGTGGTTGTGGTAGAGTTGAATTTTTTTTTTATGATGTTGGAATATTTTGAGATGTGTGGATTTTCTAAGGTATTTTTTATGGTCTATGCAACCTATAGAACTGTGTATATGGACACTTGTAGTGTTAGTTTAGATTTGGCCAACCTAGCATGCTAGTGCTATTTGTGGAGGTACTTTGTGGATTGTGGATGTGTTGAGTAGTGTGGTGATGTATATTTGGGTCCTAGTTAACCCTTGGTGTGTTCATCCTTCACTTATTTCCACCACATAGGCGTTTGGTGCCTATAGACATCCAAATTTGATCACTTCCATATGATCAAAATTGTCTACTTTATTCATCTATTTCATTAATAGTGATTAAATAAATTATTTCATTTTCTACCTAAGGTTCCTAAAGTATGTAATTAAATAAATTAAATACTTTACCTTATCCCTTTTCTTCTCTAAATTAAATAAATATGACAAATTATTTAATTTAGTCATTTAACCTATTTAGATTAAAATTAAATTTTAATTCCTATTTTTCTCTCTCCTTGTCACATTCTCCATAATCCTCTTTTAATCATGATTAAATTAATTAATCTATGATTAGGATGTGCACCACTTAATCAAGATTAGTGTCACATCCTTCATAATTTCGCACTTGCTTCTAATCTCTCATTAATTATCCTAATCTTGTGTTTGCACAACCTTAATCAAAGTCATTAGCCACATTTGGCTTACCTTTTCTGGTCAACCTTTCCACTTGCCTTTCTTAGAATTGACTCTCTTCCCCATGTGAATTTTTAATTCACTTTTATCTTTTCAAGGTCTACCCCATCCCCATGTAAAGTTATAGAAGGCTTGACTTGTCACTTTACATGTGCCAAGGACTTCTAGAACCTTGGATTTGTCACATCACCCACATGTGACAAATCCCCAATTTTTTGGAAACCCTCTCTTATCCACTAGATTCTTCCAATCATTGTGAAATTTTAATTCACTTTTATCCCTCCAAGGAATCTTCTCATCCCCCAAGGTACCTACAAGGTACTTCTCCTTCATCCACTTCATGTACTTCTCTTCCACCTCATTTACTTCTCTTCCACCTCATTTCCACATCATTCCACCCTATGACATCTCACATTCCACATGTCAAGATGTGAGGGCTTGTGAGTCCTCAACTCACCATAGCCCTTCATCTTGATCTTGTTGGATCAATATCAATTGTTGAATTCTCTAGAGAATTCCAATTATCTTATAAATACCCCCTCATTTCTCTTATTTTGGGAATCAAGTCTTTTGCTACCAAACTTATGCCAAATTGTCATTTGCAGCATTTTAGTTTTATCCATAGAATTTTCATTAATTCATCTTGCATCTTGCATCCACTTCACTCCATTTCCATCCAAGGAGCACACAAGACATCCAAAGATCAAGGGCTAACCAAGGAAGGAGTAGCATAAAAGGTATAACCAATTTCAATTAATTGTCATCTTGTTTTTATTCTTATCTTTTCTTAGGCTAATCATTGAGGTGCCCTTTTATTATGTTATTTCCTCTTATTGCATCATTTTAGCATCTCACATTAGGAACATGGAATTTTAATAGGATCACATTTTTGGCACGCTCGATGGGACCCACAAAAGGGTCTCTTTCTTTTATGTTTGTTGTTGTTTAACTTATTTGTAGGTTCAAGTTGTAGAGGGGTGGATTTTCCTCGTGGAGGGGCAGAATTTCCCTCCTGGGCATTGTAGAGGGGCGGATATGCCCTCACGATCCGACATTTCTGATAGTTTTTACTACAAAAGTGCGGATACGCCTTCACGATCTGACATTTCTGACAGTTTTTACTGCAGAAGTGCAGATACACCCTCACGATCTGACGTTTCTGACAATTTTTACCGCAAAAGGGCGGATATGCCCTCACGACTTGACGTTTCTGACATTTTTTACTGCAGAAGTGCGGATACGCCCCCGCATTTCGACGTTTTTGGTAACTATTTTACTGCAGAAGTGTGGATACACCCCCGCGTTCTAACGTTTTTGTTAATTAATTTACTATAGAAGTGCGGATACGCCCCCATGTTCCAATGTTTTTGCTAATTATTTTATTGTAGAAGTGTGGATACACCCCCATGTTCCAACGTTTTTGCTAACTTTTTTTCTGCAAAAGTGCGGATACGCTCCCGCGTTTTGACGTTTTTGCTAACTATTTTTCTGTAGAACTATAGATACACCCTCGTGTTCTGATGTTTTTGCTAACTATTTTCTGCAGAAGTGTGGATACACCACCGCGTTCCGATGTTTTTGCTAACTATTTTTCTGCAGAAGTGCGGATATTCTCTTGTGTTTCGATGTTTTTGCTAACTATTTTATGCAGAAGTGTGGATATGCACCCGTGTTCCGACGTTTTCGCTAACTATTTTTTCTGTAGAAGTGCAGATACGCCCTTGTGTTCCGACATTTTTGCTAACTATTTTCTGCAGAAGTGCGGATACACCGCCATGTTTCGACATTTTTGCTAACTATTTTCTATAGAAGTGCGGATACGCCCTCTTGATTAAACGTTTTTGATATTTTCTACAAAGGGCTAGATATGCCCTATTGTTCCAACATTTTTCACAGCTAACATTTTCTTGCAGGGCCTTTATTTACTTCAAATTTTAAACTTTTCCTTACTGCTTTATCTATTCACTTAGTATAAGTAGGGGAAAGTAATATTTGTTGCTTGATGTGTCTATTTTATTTGTGTTACCCTAAGGGGGCATTAGTTTGTGTTTACCTTCCCCTTTGCACTTTGTGTGGATCTGGGGGTGGGCGGAGTAGTTGGAAACGATTAGTGTCTTCTTCTTAGGGGGACCTGCTTGGGGATTTCATCACCCCAAGGGACGATCCCAACCACACATACCGACGGGGTATATAAAGGGGGGAGAGCCAAAGTTGTACCCCAATCCAGTTGCATCATAATTGGTGGAACATCGAAGCTAGGGTGATACCTAGATAGATGTGAAGAGTTGGTTTGAGCCTTTCAGTATCTTGCTAGGGTTTTCGACTCACGCTTGTGATAGACTGGTGTTCACGGTTGTGCCTCACGTACCAAGCATATATCGAGGACTCCTTAGAAACCTTGTTCATCCTAGAATAAGAACTTTGTTGGCCATACCCCTTAATACTAATCATAGGATTGTGCTTGTTCAAAATATCTTTCTATAAAAAACTAGTAAATTTTGATAAGTCAAACCTTCATTGAGTCATTTCAAGTCCTTGCCATAATCCCTCATTCCAAACCAGGTAATTGTTTTCCTACAGAGGGGCGGATTTGCCTACCAATTTCAGCATTATTTTTTTGCAGAAGTGCAGATATGCCCCCCTGTTCTAACGTTTCTACCAGTTTTTCACTATAGAAGTGTAGATACGCTCCCTTGTTTTGATGTTTATGCCAGTTTTTCACTATAGAAGTGTGGATACGCCCCCCTATTCTGATATTTTTGCCAGTTTTTTTTACTGAAGTGTGGATACACCCTCCTGAATGTAGAGTTCCATCCATTTGACCATTCTAAACCTTCGTTTGAACTCCCAAAGTCTCCATTTGAACATTTGATCTTCCCAAACACTCATCTAACCAATCTAAACATCCATTTAACCATTCCTAAACACTCATCTACCACATTCGCATTGATCATTCCACCATTTGGGATACCCATCTTATCGTGTGACCTAAACATTTCCATCAAGACACCTTCCATTTGCATTCATCCTCATTTTCTCAACACAAATTACCTTAAACCTTTTTTTAGGAGTTATCTCCCGAATTGACCAAGGCGTTAAGTTTGATCATTATCCTACATATCCTTTTCTTCAACATAATCAATCCGCTTCTATCTTTAGGTAGATTTGTGTTGTAAGTCAACATCATTGGCCCAAGTAAATCCCCTTCCATCTCAAGGCAGATTAGGCATCGTGATCATTGATTTAATTAGATCAACCAATGTTATAAGTCACCTAGGGTGGTTTCCACATCAGGTTTTAGGATCCCCTCCATCATCCAAACCTTATCCAAATCAAATCAATTGATCTAATCCAATCTATCCAAATCCAAACAATCCAATCCTCATCCAAATCAGCCAATTGATCCAAACAATCCAATCATAAAATTGATACATCATCAATTGATCCAACAATCCAATCATCAAATCAATACATCATCATTTGATCCAATCAAATCCAATCCTCAATCCAATCATCAAATTGATACATCATCATTTGATCCAATCAAATCCAATCCTTATCCAAATCATCAAATTAATTGATACATCATCCAATTTGAATCAATCATCCAAGTCATTACCTAGATCATCCTTTAGAAGTTACATCTTGAAATCACTTAGTTTTTTTACACGTTCATGCCCGTTTAGACCTATTCACAAGCAAAAAAGAAAATGGCAGACCAACAAACTCAAGGTTCCCAACCAAATGTCCCTCAAGAACCTAATAACATTCCACATGATCCCCATAATGGCGTTTCATCTCAATCAAACACTGACATCCAGAATATCATGCCACCTAGTGACGAAAACATGGTCAATCAACTCGAAGTCATCGTTGATGAATATCTCAGCAATCTTTCCAATGTCCAAATGACAGATCATCTCCTAAACGAACGTGGGGATAAGATCCTTGACACCTTACTCATGAAGGGAGTCAAACCACCAACTATTTTTAATACATCACAATATTCCCTTCCCACATTGGTTGACCCACAAACCTCACAAAATGTTCCAAAAGGTTCCTACGTTCCTGAAGGTGCACCCACAAAAAATTGGTACCACCCCGAACTTGGAAATGCTATTATCCACCAAGTCGAAGAATATCCTCATCTTTCAACAACAACATCTACTATTCCACCACTCGATCCTAATGATCCCCATACCTATGACATGTCGTCATACATCCCATCTGCTCCACCGCTTCCTCCCCCATATTCTAATATTGGGGGCACCCCTACACTTACCAATGTGCTACCTCCTGCATTTCAACAACCTCCAAATAATCCACATAAATCCACCACACTATCAGCACTACCACAACATGTTGCTACTATTATAGCTTCATATCAACACTTACATCCACAACACACTACCATTCTCACACAACCATCACATCAAGTAGTGCAACCTACCTCACAACAACAACGACAACCCATCTCATCTCACCCATCTCAACAACAACAGCACATCTCATCTCACCCATCTCATCAATAAAAACATATCTTATCTCACCCACCTCATCAACAACAACAAGGACCTCCACAACAACATGTGCATATCCCTACACAAATACATCATAATCTGCTTACTAAGTACCTCTATCATCCCTCTAGCACATACACTGTTCCATCCCATCTCAATATGAATCCTCATCAGAATGTGCAAAACCAAACACATACCCAACCACCACCTTACACCAATCCTTCACAACCTCAACACCATCCTCACCAAAAAACATCGAATCCATACCCATATGTCACGCAACAACCCACCGTTGTGCAAAAAAACCAATCATATCTGCCCTAATTTCAACAACAACCAACTCACCAATAGGGCACACCTTACACTTCCTACTACCAAAAAACATCATCACATCAACAAAGAGGCCCTACCTCTATGCATTACCAAAATGCTATGCAGAAACATGATCCATCTCTTGTTTCCTATTATCAACAACAAGTGGCTCCCACTCATCACAATCAATCATCCAACTATCAATCCACTAATAATCAAAAAACACATTCATATCCAGCTCAAACCGTTTATGATCTGATAGCGGTAGGGCCATCCTAATCATATCCACAATACTACCCATACAATCAATCCACTTTGACTTCCACGACCCTCGTCAATAAGGACTTGGAAGAAATAAAAGCAGCATTAAAGAACCTACAAGCTGGAGCGAGTAAACGATTATTCAAGTTTGAGGACATATGTCCTTATCCTTTTGATCCCTCCATCTCCTTGATTCCTTTTCCCAAACATTTTGAGATACCAAAATTCGATAAATACAAAGGAACAAAAGACCCTAGAGCTCACCTTCAAGAATTTTACGCCCATTGCCAAGACGTCAGGCATAAAGACAATTATCTTATCCGCCTTTTCCCAAAAAGTCTACAAGGGGTTTCCCTTAACTGGTTTATGGGTCTTGAAAAAGGATCTATCAAAACCTTTGCACAATTATCCTAACAGTTTGTCTCCCACTTCTCTTTTAATCTAGAGAAGGATATTGAGACACTTGATCTCCTAAAAGAAAAAAAACATGATGGAGAAACCGTTGCAAGCTACTTAGAAAGATGGCATGCCTTGGCTAGTAGGATGAAAGCCCCACCAACAAAAAAATATATGGTCACATTATTTATCAAAAATTCCCATCTAGATATGGCTCATAATTTCCAACTACATTGTATAACCACCTTTGTGGGACTTGTGGAGAAAGGCCCCATCTTGGAACGAGCCCTTCTTGCAAAAGGGCAAGTCAAACATTTTAATTCTGGTAGGGAGAAATCCTTTGGGGATAAACCTCGTTATTGGAACATAAATAAAAATGTCGTCAATGATGGAGTCACTGACACCAAACATGTTCAAGTGGCCACCACAATGCAAAGATACCCTCCTTAGCAACAACCGTCAGTCCAAAACACCATATCCATCCCCAAGGGGCACCACGACAACAATCCAGCCAAAATAACCAAGGGGGAAACAAACGAAAATTCACTCAGTTGGGAGAACCCCTTAGCGTGGTGTTTAACAAGCTTCTTCAAGCTAATTATCCCATCACATATCCTATCACCAAACCCCTTGATACGTCTAAATCCAAGCCTGCTTGGTTTAAAGACAACGAATATTGTGAATTTCACAAGATTAGATGCTAAATTCAAGGCCACATCGATCGAGGCAAAATCCATGTAGATGCTAACGCAACATATTTGTCCAATGCTCAAATCAAGATATATCAAAATGCTTTTCCTAACCACAATCAGGGTCCTAGTACTTCCAACTCTAATCCTGGACCTAGCAACAATACCAAGCAAGGTAACAACACTAATAAATTCAACTCTAAAAATGTGCCATACAACTATCAAGGTGTGGTCTCATATGTAGAACAAGTGGAGCCACGTGTATCCATGATACATGTAAAGGGGAAAGATACACAATGTGTTGTTACCACTCGGCGAACCCACATCACAGTTCTCGCAGCTCCTCCATATACCCAATGACCATCCATCAATTCACAATATAACATCCTAGACCACCTAGGCAAGACTGCAGCCCAAATATCCCTCTTAGATCTACTTAATTCATCTCTCGTGCATCAATAAATCTTAAATAAGGCTTTGCAAAGCAAACAAGTGCCTGATGATATTGACCCTACCCAATTCCAAGCATTGGTAGGTAATCTCTCCTTGACTTATCAGTTAGCCTTTAGGAAAAAGGACATGCTGCATCTTGATTCAAGCCACAACTGCCCCCTCCACCTCGAGGTTAGCGTAAATTTTCAAAAAGTAAAAAGGGTACTAGTAGATAATGGTTCGGCCCTAAATATTTTCACTTTAAAATTCATACAACAGGTTGGATACACCTAGTCTGATTTAAGAAGTCAAGTCATCACCATCAGGGCATATGATAATGCTGAGCGAGATTCTGAAGGAATTAATTGCCTCTGTATTGAAGTGGGCCCCATTGTACAATACACTATGTGTCATGTTCTGGACCTTGAACTTCCATACAACATCCTTCTTGGCTGCCCATGGATTCATTCTATGCAAGCCATTCCATCCACCTATCATCAATGCTTAAAGTTCCCATTTCAAGGAATGGAAGTTACCATACAAGATGACCCCCAACCTTTTGAATATTGTTGGGCCTTGGAAGCTTCCTTTTCGCATTCACATTACTGCCCAAGAGTCAAAATGGGGGCATCCCTAACATCTGATCCTAACCCATCCATCAATACACTAAAAAATTCATCTCCACCATCACCGAGGTCTAGATCATAGACAAGGGATGTTGCGAATACAAAATGCATACCACACTAAATGTGGCAACCATGCCACCTTCGCCCCGCACATATGGACAACCAATTCTGCCAGTACCACAAGTGGAAGAAAAGACACTTACACTCACCTCCAAGAACATGGGTTCAACCACATTCAATGATTTGGGATCCCTCCAAGATCAAATGGACAAAGATATCAGTCAATGGGTTTATTGAGAAGTGCCTGAGCCACCATGTCCCCTTATTGAATAATTTCAAGTTTATCCACGTGCCTCCAAGTTCATTGAAAAGTGGCATTACCAAGGCGAAGGCCTTGGTGCGGAAGAACAAGGAAAACGCTAGCCCATTGAAGCAACTACAATCCAACCAAGAATTTTGGGCTTAGGTTATGATACTAAATAGAAGGGTTGTGCAACATCCTCTAGCACTTCTAACAATGTTTGTGTTAACGATGGTTCCCTTGAAGACATACCGGTGGAAGAGTCCATCATACACGCATATGATGATTTGAATCACATTGACCTCCTCACCATGTTTGAATGCTTGTCTATTTGCACCATAACCTTGTCCCTCAAAACATCCTAAGCTTATCGATCATGACCTACAAGAAAGCACACCTGTCAGCACATTTCCCTCAAAGGATACATAGGTACATCTAATGGGATTGGGGGAAGATGAATGCCCTAATCACAAAAGAAAAAAGAAACAAAAAAAAAATGGGTCATCAAGTGAAAACCTCACTAAGGCACTTTTTGACTACGAAAAAGTAAAAACAAAGGATGTATCTGACAGTGAAAACCTAAATACGACACTAGAAGATGGGGACGTTCATCTTCCCATTGTGGGAACACAACTATTTGAGTAGTCTTCGATTCTCATTAAAGAAACGCAAGAGTTAAATTTGGGGACAAAAGAAACTCCAAGGATCACCTATGTGGCCAAATCTTTATCAGAAGAAGAATATCTCACCATTGTCCAAATTCTCTAAGAAGGGGTTATCAATTTTACATGGGCTTACTCTGATATGCCTGGCTTGGATCCAAATATTGTTGTACACCATTTGGATTTCCGTCCAGATGCCAAACCTGTCAAGCAGAAGCTCTAAAAGATGTACCCGTAGGTGGCACTATTAGTTAAGAAAGAATTGGAAAAATTACTGGATGCTAGGTTTATCAGGCCCATTCATTATTCTGATTGGATTTCCAATATAGTACCTATTGCTAAACCTAACTAACAAGATTTGTCCAAAAGAATACTTTCCCTTGCCTAACATCGACATGTTGGTAGACATTACTACAGGACATGAGATGTTATCCTTCCTAGATGGATTCTCTGGCTACAATCAGATCCGAATTGCCCCCGAAGATCAACACAAAACCACTTTCACAACACCTTGGGGTACCTTCTGTTACAATGTCATGCCCTTTGGTCTTAAAAATACGGGGGAAACATATCAACGAGCAATGATCGTCATATTCCATGACCTCATCCACATTATCTTAGAAGATTATGTCGATGACTTGCTAGGAAAATTTGGAACTAGAGAAGAACACCCTGCCATCCTGAAAAAAATATTGAGCGCTTGAAGTAGTACAAGCTGAGATTGAATCCAAAAAAATGTGTGTTTGGTGTCACGTCAGGGAAATTGCTAGGCTTTATAGTCTCTCAGAGAGGCATTGAGGTTGACCCTACTAAAGTGAAAGCTATCATGGATATGCCTCCACCTAGGAACTTGAAATAACTAAGGAGCCTTCAAGGAAAGCTACAGTCTATACGTCGAATCATAGCCCAACTTGCAGATAAATGTCAATCATTCACTCACCTTCTAAAGAAAGATACCACCTTCAAGTGGAAAAAATAGTGTCAGTTGGGTTTCGATATGATCAATGAATATTTGGCCCACCCGCCAATCTTTATGCCACCTATCCTTGGAAAACCCCTTTTGTTATACATCTCTGCCATGTCAATTACATTAGGGGCATTATTGGCACACCATGATGAATCCTCAAAGGAGTGGGCGATCTATTACATTAGCCAAACACTGGTCGGTTATGAACTCAATTATTCACCAATGGAAAAAGCATTTCTCACCGTGGTCTTTAGCACACAAAATTTATGCCACTATATGCTTAGCCATCCTATAAAGTTGATATCAAAAGTGGATCCCCTCAAATATCTATTATCTAAGACAACCCTAATTGGCCAAATGGCTAAATGGATCATGCTTCTCAATGAATTTGACATAGAATATGTGGACAGAAAAGCCATCAAAGGACAGGTAATAGTAGATCACCTGGCAGATGCTCCATTAGTAGATGCTTACCCCATAGAAGTTGAATTTTTGGATGAAGGAGTCTTTGTGGTATCAAAATCCACCACATGGACACTGTACTTTGATGGGTCACACAATTATAATGGATTGGGGGTAGGATTCTTGCTTATCACCCCCCAAGGCGATTACATACCGAAGTCATTTAGACTAGCTTTTCCCTGCACAAATAATATCTCCGAATATGAAGCCATTCTCACGGGCCTTAAAATCACTATCCAATGGCACATCACTCATCTATAGGTTTTTGGTGACTCTTAGTTGGTCATAAAACAGGTCAATAATGAATTTCTAACCAAAGATGAAAATTTGTTGCCTTACAAACGCATGGTGGATGACTTCAAAACATATTTCACCTCCATCCAATTTGAGCAGATCTTGAGACTCCAGAATAAGGTAGCAGACACTATGGCTACCATTGGTTCTCTCCTCAACATGTCGAAAGATTGCACCAATTGCAAGTTCCTATTCGATCAACTGCTAATCCCCGCATACGATATCCCTGAGGCTGACATGGTGTGTGCTATTATAGGTCATGAATCCCCTTGGTACCATGAAATTTATACCTATATTCATGACAACACCCTCTTGCATTATCTCACAAGAAACCAACGTAAATCGTTTATCCAACACTTTGCCCGCTACACCATTATCGGTGATACACTTTATCGATGTTGGTATGATGGAAATCTCCTTTGTTGTTTAGACGAAAATGAAGCCCGCACGACATTAATAGAAGTACATAGTAGTATTTGTGGGGCCCATTCTAATGGTATGGCCCTAGCCAAACAGATTCTTAGAGCAGGGTATTATTGGCCTACAATGGAACAGGATGCTTGTGAGTAGGTCAAAAAGTGTCTTCCATGTCAACAACATGCAGATTTGATTCACGCTCCAACACAAGAGCTCCAACCTATCACAACACCTTGGCCATTTTCACAATGGGGTTTCGACTTGATTGGCAAGATCTACCCTCCATCCTATGACGGTCACACTTTCATCATCATAGCCACTGAATACTTTACCAAGTGGGTAGAAGCTATACCACTCATTTAGAGCACTGGAGTTCAAATCTCCAAGTTCATTCTCTACCATATCCTTTGTAGGTATGGTATCCCCTCCACCATCATCATCGATAATGGAAAGCCATTCAAAAATAAGTGCATGAAGATCCTTTGTGACACGTACCATATCCAACGTCGTTAGTCCACCCCCTATTACCCTCAGGGTAACGGACAAGCAAAAGCAACAAACAAAACATTGATCAAAATCATTAAGAAGATGGTCAATAGCACTGGCCATGATTGGTATCTCCATATCCATCCCTCTCTTTGGGCCTACCGTACATCCATCCGCACCCCCACTGGCGCTACTCCATACTCTCTTGTCTATGGTGTGAAAGCCATCTTGCCAATCGAAGTTGAAATCCCTTCACTCCGAATCTCCCTCAAGAATCTCATCATTGACAAAGACATCCATGTGGCACGTGTGGCACAATTGGAATTGCTGGATGAAAAATGGGTCAAGTCTTATAACCATTTGCAAGCCTATCAACAATGACTCAAAATGAGCTACAATAAGAAAGTCCGCCCCCGCCAATTCAATGTTGGTGATTTGGTCCTTAAAGAGAATCAACGGAATCAACAAGATCAAGAGAAAAAGGGTAAGTTTGAAGCAAACTGGTTGGGCCTTTGTGTCATCACCACAAAATATGGTTATGGCACTTACACAATATCCACCCTTGAAGGCATGCCCTTAGAAGAACCCATCATCCATCTTCACTGATATCCTAGTCAAAAAGTCAAAAAATCAAAAAAAAAGGAAAAAACAAAGAAAAAAAAGAAAAACAGTAAAGAGAAAGTCATTCGTCCAATGGTGAAAACTTGCCAAAAAAGTGTCTTGGATAAGTACCATGATGAAAACCTTGAAAAAAAGAATCATTCGTAAATCCCCCATCTGATTTCCTTCCACAATTGGGGGAAAATTCCACCTACGCATTCCTTTCCTCCATCTCCTACGTCTACCTATCTTCCACACCTTACCCATCATCTCCCATTCATATCCCAGTCCCTCCATCTTTCTTATGATCTTGATAAATGTAGGGGAAAAACCTATATCCATGCTTTGGACATCTCTTGGCATATATTCCCCTCATCCATACACTATCATATTGTCCATGCATCCTATGCATATCTATCTATATTCCATTGCCCATCTCACTCCCTTATCCACCCATCTTGCTATCCCTATTTCCTCATCATGCATGACATATCTAGAGTGGGGGAATATAATTATTTATGATTGAGTCCTTGAGACATCATCCATCCATTACTCTAGGTAATCCTCTCCATCTCTCCATCTTTCCCATCCTTACCTCCCCATCCATTTATCCATCCAGTAATATCTGCCATCTTCCAATCCTTATCTTCCTATACTCTCATCCACTAGTCTTTTTCCATCTTTTGATCCTTATCATACCATCCATTTATCCATCCAATAATCCATTCCATCCCTCCAATTTTGTATCCCTCTAAGCACCTATCCTCGCATCTCGCTATCTCCCCATCTTTATCCATCCATCCATTTCCCTCTATCTCATCATCCCTTGTCATTGGTATCTAGCTATCGGCTACCCCCATGAAATCTAATGCCATGCTATCTCACTATCATCATTCCTATCTATTTCTCACATCTTTACAATATCCTCTCAATCTTCATCTCATCTATCCACCTATCCTAGCATCTTCTTATCCATCCATCCATTTTCCTCTATCATCCCTTGTCATTGGTATCTAGCTCTAGTCTACCCGCATGCAACCCAATGCCATTCACATCATAATTCACCCCTCCTATCTATTTACCACATCTTTCTCACATCTTCATCACTCATTTATCCATCATCTCACCTTTCTAGTTCATATTTTAATGATCTAATTACCTATCCCATCCCTAAGCTTCACATCCTACATATCTTACACATATCAACCATCGTCCTATCCAATCCTGCAAGTCTATCTTGGTCATTTCAGCATTTGTTTTCTGATGTTGGTCTTGTGTCGAACTACGTTTCCCCTGCATATTCACATAGGCAAGGTCGATCATTTGATCCGCCCTTGGGGATTTGTCTTTTGTTTGTCTTGCCCTCCTCCATCCTTTGTCTTTGGCCTTGTACTGAACTACATTGCCCCTGCGCTCTCCCATAGGCAAGACCAAATCATTTTGTCTACCCCTTGGGTATCTTTCATGTCTTTCACCATCCATCTTAGGTCTCCCTTATCCTCTTTCCATTTTTATCCATGGCCTTTTATCGAACTACGAGGGCTCTACACTTTCACGTAGGCAAGGTTGATCTTTGATCAAACCTTGAGCCCCTAGGTCTTTAGGGTGTGTCAGTCCTATGTCCCCTAGGTCATTAGGGTGTGTTAGTCCTATTTTTTGTGGTCTTTTCATCCTGTCATCTTTTCGTGTCATCAAGTATGCTCTTATCTAGCTGGTCCTCAACAAACAAGATCCACTTGTATCCTCAGATCCAATTGGTTTTGAATATCCTACGTCATATCGATCTTTTAGTTTACTATCCATCATCGGTCTCAATAGGATTTATCCCTCCTAATAGACCTCATCAACCCCATCCATCATATTGATCCTATGGCAAAGGACATTTGAAATTGATTGTGATCTTTTGATGCTTTTGGCTTTTTTTAATCATTTGAGCTCCCTATCATCACTTTTCATGGTCGTCTTGATCCATCATATCATGGTGTGCTTTGACTAGTCAACATAGGGGCATATGTTGCTCAGTTCTTTGTTTATGTCTTTTTGGTTGTCCCACATAGTACCCACCAAGATCCCCACGGTCTTGTGTTATGATGGGGCATCCTTTTGTGCTTGTGGTTATTCCAATACCTGGCCCGACCAAAGTCATTACAACTTTGGGGTGTTGGGATAGCCTTCTTGTTTTTTGTGTTTGTTTTATGCATTAGACACTAATTCGCCTTGGTTTACATACCCTGACACCCGGTGTCTTATGCTATAGAAAAAATTAGTGCTCCAAAGATGGAAAAGTGCATTAGGATTGCATTTCATTTTCCATTCCATCATCTTGCATGTATCCCTCATCCTCACATCCAACAAAATCTTCCAGCAATCCATTATCCTTCATCAATTTCTCTCCCCTATCCATCCAATCTCTTATCATCATCTCTTCAATCTTCTTAGAATACCATGGATTGGTTATTCTAAGCATCTTGTCCCCCATCATTTCATTTAACCATCTTGAATCCCCATCCCGTCTTACTCCATTCAATCTAGCACAAATCATCTCATCCCACTCCCAGCCTTGCTACAAGCCTTGATCAAATCATCCTCCTCATCATGATCGTCATCCTCAAGATGTATCTTTCCCTATCCTTTTGTGTTGTTTTGGGGATGTATCATTCCCTCATCAACATTGCTATTTATCATCATCAACGGGATGTATCTTTCCCTGTTCATTTGTTCAATTTTTGGATGTATCATTCCCTCCTCAACAATGCTATCATCATCCTCATCATCAGCGGGATGTATCCTTCCCTCATGAATAACACTCTCATTAGGATGTATCCTTCCCCATCCTTGTGTTGTTTTCGAATATATCATGTCCTTATCAAAAGAACATTCCATTAACCATCTGCCCAACTTGGCTTCTAGCCTAACTGGGGCAACATCATATGTGTCCTCAAATCCATTTGTGCTCATCTTCATCTCCCATCACTTATTATCATTTCTTATCCATCAACTTACATCATCTCATCTCTCATATTTTCCCACATCCCTTCATCATTCATCACTCATCCGCTCTTCTGCCCCTTTTTCGAGGCGGATCCGCCCTTCTGGGGGTGGACCCACCCTTTCAGGGTAGACCTGCCCTCTTTTGGGGCAGATCTGCCCTCCCAAGGTGGACCTGCCCCTTTCCGAGGCGGACCCGCCCTCTTCCGGGGTGGATCCGCCCTCCTGGGGCAGACTTGCCCCTTTCTAGGGTGGACCCGCCCTCCCAGAGCGGACTTGCCCCTTTTCGAGGCAGACCTGCCCTCCTCCAAGGTGGATCCGCCCTCTTGGGGTGGAATCACCCCTTCCCAGGGCAGAATCGCCCTTTTGTAGTGGGGAAAATCCACCCCTCTACAGACATTTTTTTCCCTTTTCTTCTCAAGGCCGCCATTTGCAAACCGTGCGTCGGATTGACTTCGTTCAAAAGGAAAACTTGGCTTATTTTTTCATGCTCTTTCTAACCATACCATTCATTTCTTCCTATTGAAAAGTCTTCCTAGACCCCTCTCTTCTCCCTCCCTTTTTAAGGGGTATTTTTAAACTTCTTATTTACCTTTTTTTCCTCCGATTAACCCCTTCCCTTCCCAGGGCCGCCATTTCCAAACCGTTTTTCCGTTTGACTTCGTTCAAAAGGAAAACTCACCTAATTTTTTGTGCTCTTTCCAACCATACCCTCTTTTCATTCCTATCAAGAGGTCATCTAGGACCCCTCTCTTTTCCCCCATCACCCTCTCGATGGGGCATACCCTTCACATTTATCTATTTTCCTTGCCATAGTCATTCCCTTGTAGGATTGGGGCATCTTCATCCATTCCCCTACTAATTGGATAGCTCAGGTCCTCCTCCCCACACTAGGGCATCATCTTCCAGTTACTTCCTCTATAGAATCATTTGCACTTTCTTTTCTTTGAAGCATGGTTATTCTAATGGTACTTCGAAGAGGGGCAAAATGTAGACATCCAAATTTGATCACTTCCATATGATCAAAATCATCTACTCTATTCATCTATTTCATTAATAGTGATTAAATAATTTATTTATTCATTATTTCATTTTCTACTAAGGTTCCTAAAGTATGTAATTAAATAAATTAAATACTTTACCTTATCCCTTTTCTTCTCTAAATTAAATAAATATGAAAAATTATTTAATTTAGTCATTTAACCTATTTGGATTAAAACTAAATTTTAATTCCTTTTTTTCTCTCTCCTTGTCACATTCTCCATAATCCTCTTTTAATCCAGATTAAATTAATTAATCTGTGATTAGGATGTGCACCACTTAATCAATATTAGTGTCACATCCTTCATAATCTCCCACTTGCCTCTAATCTCTCATTAATTATCCTAATCTTGTGTTTGCACAACCTTAATCAAAGTCATTAGCCACATTTGGCTTACCTTTTCTGGTCAACCTTTCTACTTGCCTTTCTTAGAATTGACTCTCTTCCCCATGTGAATTTTTAATTCACATTTATTCACCCAAGGCTCCTCTCTTCCCCATGTGAATTTTTAATTCACTTTTATCTTTTCAAGGTCTACCCCATCCCCATGCAAATTCCTAGAAGGCTTGATTTGTCACTTTACATGTGCCAAGGACTTCTAGAACCTTGGACTTGTCACATCACCCACATGTGACAAATCGCCAGATTTTTGGAAACCCTCTCTTATCCACTAGATTCTTCCAATCATTGTGAAATTTTAATTCACTTTTATCCCTCCAAGGAATCTTCTCATGCCCCAAGGTACCTACAAGGTACTTGTCCTTCATCCACCTCATGTACTTCTCTTCCACCTCATTTCCACATCATTCCACCCTAAGACATCTCACATTCCACATGTCAAGATGTGAGGGCTTGTGAGTCCTCAACTCACCATAGCCCTTCATCTTGATCTTGTTGGATAAATCTCAACCATTGAATTTTCTAGAAAATTCCAATTATCTTATAAATACCCCCTCATTTCTCTCATTTTGGGGATGAAGTATTTTGCTACCAAACTTATGCCAAATTTTCATTTGTAGAATTTTAGTTTTATCCATAGAATTTTCATCAATTCATCTTGCATCTTGCATCCACTTCACTCCAATTCCATCCAAGGAGCACACAAGACATCCAAAGATCAAGGGCCAACCAAGGAAGGAGCAGCATAAAAGGTATAACCAATTTCAATTAATTGTCATCATGTTTTTATGCTTATCTTTTCTTAGGAAAATCATTGAGGTGCCCTTTTATTATGCTATTTCCTCTTATTGCATCATTTTAGCATCTCACATTAGGAACATGAAATTTTAATAGGATCATAGTGCCGACCTATTTTGGTGTTGCATATTATAGGTGCATACATTTCATTAAGGCCGATCTAATTGAGATTGTTTCGGTCATGGATGGTATAAATATAAGGTAAATTATTGGAGATGAGTGTGGATCTATAGAAGGCATGTGAAATATGTGAATTTTATTAAGTGTGGTGATCTGAGTGCAAGATTAATGCATATGAATTTGATACAATGAGCAGAATGGTCTACACTTTTAGTGTGAGCCTGATGTTGCTGGAGGCAATAAGCCGAAGGTTGTGGTTGGAATTAATTTTTAGAGGTGGATTTATCCTATTGCCTTGAGATAGTGAATCTCTTTGTAACAATATTCTTCTATTCTTCTTTCTTCCAGATTGTGAGTCCTTTTGGTTATGAGATTTTTTTCTTTTTTTGGGTAGTGAGGCCTTGTAAGTGAGCCTAATTGTATCTAGTGTTACAATTCATATATATGTGAGCTAATCCTCACCATGGTTTTTCTCTTCTTGTATTTTCCATGTAAATTTGGTGTTCTTATGTGTTTTGATGTGTTTTCATTATTTTTTAGTGTTTTTACATTTTTCTAATGCGTGATAAGGGTTTAAGGGCTAAAAAAGGTTTGAATGTGTATGAGGGATTGAATTTTTTAAAGTACACATAATTTACCCCTTCTTAGTTGTCCCGTGAATAAAAAAACATGTACAAATTAAATCTCTCACAAATTAAAAAAAGGAGAAAACCTAGTAGGACAAAACTCATCCTGGAAAGAGAGATGAAAATGTTGTCACTTAAGAATGAGAAGGACAAAAACCCATGTGAGGAAAAAGAGAGATCATGTATCCCCCTCAATGTAGAGTCTCCTAAAATGATGGTAGATTCTCAAAATTGAATGTTGAATATGATCCAATATTGTTGAATGATATTCCTCCACTTAGGAAGAAAAAAAATCAAGATTGTATATAGTATTTCTTCCCATTCCTAAAAGGAAGATGTTGGAAGAATGATAATTTTTGATATCTTTGAAGTATGCTCAAGTGTCTCCATATCAATGTAAAAATTTGACACACTCTAAATAGGAATTCTAGGACACATTGATGAAAAGAAAAATCGAAAATATAGTAGATATGATTGGAGAAAATAATTCAAAGAATTTTTTTTTTCCTTTGAAGACAAAAATGCCTCCTCTAAATTATTCTCAAAAGTATCCACACTCATGTAAAAATATGAAGAATGATCATGTAGAGAATGAACATGAGGGTTAGAGTGTGTTTTCATAGCAATTGAAGAAGAATAACCTCCATTCAAGAGATGTATATGCAATAAATGGTGTCTCCCAAATCTGAAATGTGGGACTCAATAAACAAGGCTACAATGTTTTTCAAGTATACATACCATGGTCATATTTGGAAGATGATGTATATCCTACTTAACCGAATCATAAGAAGCCACAAATATGACAACACAAGAATCATGAAATGCAACAAAAAATGGAGGAGATGAAATGGAAGTATCAAGAACAATATTACATGTGGGAACATCCAAGTTCAATTAGCCAAAATTATCTTCAAAATCATGGTCCACACTATAGTATGATCAACAACTGAAGGATCAAATCCACCATCAAAAGAAAAAGCTACAAAGGTGTATAACCGAGATACATGAATGATAATCCTAGTAGCAATAATATCTTTAATATTCACTTCTCTAATGATAATTGAATCAGGAGTAAATTCCATAATCTTCCTTGCTCCACCATGGGTAATCTAATAGATGGAAAGAAATTTATTTAAAAAGTCAGTTACACATCAAAAATCATTAAAAGTACCCTCCTAAAATATTGGAAAATAAGTACATTGAGATATAGAAAAATGATATGTAATAGGGATCATGTGATGGACCTATTTTCCTTTATTTTATTAGGAAATAAGATCCATACAAAGAATTGACTTACAAACTTAGGTGAGTCAACTCAATGAGGGAATATATTGATTTCCTTATGATTGAGGATGGGGGTATTAGCCTAAACAACAGTTTTGGGAGAAAAACTAAAAAATAGTAAATAACTCAATTATGCTCATTTAAACTTGAAACATCAATTTAAAACATAATACAAATAGAAACAACAAAGTTTTGGTAGATCTAGAAATGGCAGAGTGATGTGTACCTATCACCAAAATGTAGATTTAGGAGGCTACCTGAGATTCATTCGCCCATAGTGAATGTGTCTCTATGCAAAGGTTTTTTCCAGCTTTCAACATAGTCTAGTGTCAATCTATAGCTTCTGCTTGATTTGGGTTTCAATGTTGGATAGTTGGAAATGAGGTTTGTTGGTGAGATTCTGTGAATTGACAACAATGCTGACAAATTTTTGCAACATTGACAAAATTTTCAATTTTGCAACTTGATAGATCTTCAATCCTTTTTCGACTTATAAAATTACACATTCAAAAAGAGGAGAAAAGAATTTTGTTGTAGTGGATGGTGGTTTTCATTGGTTAAACCCCATTTTGGTAGTTAAACCTTGAATTAAAATAATGAGACATGAAAGGAATGATGAATGACCAAGTGCTATGTTCCAAATCACCAAACCCTTGAATAAAACTTTGGAAGACTAAAATATTGATCTTGATCTTGTTCTTGCATGAAATGGATTCAATGGATTTGGATCTTGATACTTGAATCTTGACTTGAATTCTTGACTTGGATCTTTGAAACCTACATCACAATATTAGCTCCAAAAACATCCATGATTGCAAAAGACTTTGACATGATGCTTGAGATCTTGATTTCTGCAATAAATCACTGATAAATCTGCTCTTGAATGACCTTGATCATAATCTTTAATCTTGCGAAGTCTCATAAAATTAAATCTTGCTTCTTCTTAATTGTTAGATTTGAATTGCTAAAATAACCTTGTATTTATAGCTTGTATCTATCCTTAATTTCCCAAAAATTAAACATCACAAGATGACATTGAAATTTGAATTCGGGGACTTTCAAATACTACCAAAAACATATTTTAATTTTGGTTTCAAAGGCCTAGGGAGGACCATTCACCCATGGGAAAATGGGTCCTAGGTCCCTATTCTTGGAACACACATTGCTCAAGGTAAAGTATCATGTGTTGGCATTAATTTTTGTCAGGCTTCCCCTTCAAAAAACTTAATTTATTAGGCTTATAAATATAAAATGGGGATTATTAAGGCATAATTTAGTTCATTTTAATTGAGGGGACCCAAAAAAAGTGCGAAAATGTAAAGGAGTACATTTTTCTACACTATATTTAGCCCCCACTTTAGTGAGAAGATGACCTTGCATCAAACTCACAATAAAGTAGACAATGAAAAGAGGTCTAATTGTACATTTGTTGGAAAGATAAGATGATAGAGGTCAAGGAAGATGATCAATCCCCCAAGATCTAAGATATCATGACAAACCAACAAAGGCACAAAGAGACACATACCTTTTTTAAATATGCAACAGTAATGACAAGATACTCAATCATACAATGTCAAAGACTAAAATAAATAAAAAAATAAAAAAAGGGGTGGATCAAGCCTTAGCTATTTGTCCAAAAATGTTTACAAGTGGAAACCCACTATCCACTATGCAAACCAAATGTGCTCACACAGGCTAGTGAATTTTAAATGTCTACTAAATGAGCCCCCAAAAGGTGGATGATGGGAAATTCATGCTAGGTCTACTGGCTCCCATGTACTAAATCTTGATATTTCATGCCCCCCTTTGATGTTCCATCATTGATATATGATATGAGAGATTCCCCATAGGCCATCTTGCATGGTTTCTCCTTGGAGGTTCCTAAAATTTTCTAAGTCCCAAAATTTCAGGTTTTTCAGGTTGTCTCTTGCTTGCTTACCTTGCATGATTTCTCCATTGCTCTTTCTCCTTCTTCTCTTCCTTTCCTTTCTTCTTCTAAGTGTTTCAGGTGTTGGCCTTTAGTATTACCCTTTACCCCTTACCAATTCCCTCTCTTCTTTCATCTTTTTTCTTTCTTCATTGGCCTTTAGATTTCGACCTTCCCTCTTGCATCTTACCTCTTACCTTTAGAGGTAAGAGGTAAGTCTTCCCTCCGATATCTAAAGATCGATCTTCCTCCTTCATTTTTCACAATTATTCATCATATATTTTGAGTGTCGGCCTTTGATCTTCCCCTTTAACATCTTCTCATCTCCTGATAGCTTCCCTTAAAAAAATGACTAAGTGTCATGTTTTTGGACTTTGGGGATAGGGATTCCTCCTTAACTTCAATTTTCAGAGGTAAGCCTTTTCTCTTACCTCTGATCATTCCTTTCTCTTCACAATTTATTTCTTTTGTTCTTTCTTTCTTCTATGCACTTAGTAAGCAATAGGCCTAACATTTGACCCTCGACAGTCTGCTTTGTTCAGGCCCCTAGACCATTTAATTCTTATTTGCTCGTAGGGGGTTTTTTTTGGGCTCGATGCCTCGAACTCCTATGGATTTCAACGTGTTTTTTTTGGCAACATTTTTATGCTTGACTTGACTTTTGAATGCCCATATCTGATTCTTGAGCTTCAAGGACAACATTAAATGCATCCTTTGACTCTTGCAAGTGGATTTCATGGGCTTCCATGCCCATTTATTGTATCTTGTCGACTTTACTAGATATCTATGCCCTATTTAATATTTTCATGGAGGGCTCCATTCTTTCACGCCAAAATCTTCATTTCTAACCATCGTTAGGGTTAGGGTTCGATTTATGTTTCTTAGTGATGCCTGATCTATAAAGGAAAAATGTATTCATTTTAAAGGTTCTTCCTTTGGCTTCTCTAGGGTTTTTCTATTGCACACACTACATTATTTGCATTCTTCCATTGTAAATATTGCTTCTAAGAATTTATGTTAATAAATTTGAACTATTATCATTGTTATTTCTTTCATGTTTGAGTAAAAATCTCTTACCTTCATATCTAAATGTTTGTTTTAGCTATTTATTGATGTATTATGTTGGTTAGAGGTAGGAAGAAACACGTTTCTATCTTGGTGCATCACCTCCCTTTTATTTCATGTTCTCCTTCTTCCCTTTTCCTCTTAGAGTTGTTAGATTAGTGTAGTAATAGGTTTCATGTGCTAGGTTAGACCAACACATTTGCACTTAGTATAGAAGAGGAAGTCAGCTTTCTCTGGAGATTCAACTTCATTCACTCAAGGTACCACACCTTGAGTTTGTTTCCATTGTGTCATTAGAAAACTTAACTCTTGTTCAGTAGGGTGTATTTTTATGTGACAACAGTTTTTGGCATGCCTAGTGGGACTACATCTCTCCATTGAATAATTTGGTGTTTTCCTCAATGCATTTTTACTTTTGAGACATATCATCAAACACCATGGTGACTCCATTCAAAATCAAATAGTTCAAGAAACCTAGTTTCATTTCATTCTATTGAAGAAGTTATTCCTTCTTCAAAATTTTAGTCTTCGGAGGTATTCTTCAAGCACCTGGCAACTCTATGTCTCTTTGGGTGACTCTTTGGTATGTACCCAAAATATTTGGTTGGGTAGTCCTTTTCTCTTATTTTGTAACTTTCAAAGTGTTTCCCATGCATTAAAATGTCAATTTATAATGGAAACCACATGTACACTCCACCATTTCATGATAATGCTAACTTTGCACCTCCCAATCAACCATATAAAGTTGGTTATACCTTCCATTTCATTCCAAAGAACCTTGTTGTGGGTTCTCAACCTTCTCAAAATGCATACCACCCACCCCACCCTGCCTAGTCTTCTTGGACACCTACATATCCTTATGAGCAACCCCAAGAGACTCAATGTATTCAAAATTAGCCTTGATCCTCTCATACTCACCCCTGAAATTTTGATAATATAAGTGCAAGTGAAATCACAAGCATTTTACTTGATTTCAACAGACAAATTGATGAGCTTCGGAGAAAATAAGAGTTTTACCTAAAACAGGAGGAGTGGGATAGTCAAGCCTATTAGGGGTAGCAATGTTGTTTCCCACAACATGATTCTTTTCATCAAGCTAATTATTCACAACAAAAAACAAAGAAGCTTAGTGGAGGTATGAGCAACACTTGGAGATGCAAAGAAGGAAACAACAACAAGAGTGTACATCAAGAGATGTTGGTGCTAGGCAAGAAAAAATAAAACTTTCCCTTGCTCTAATACAAATTCTCAAGACTCAGACAACCCCTTGTGTGCCTAGTTTCAAACAAGCACCTTCACTAGTTCTATAATAGCCTGCTAAGGAGGAGGTAAGAAAGTATAAATTTGTAAGTTTCACGAACCCTAACAAGCCTCTTGAAAATTCCTTAAGCCCTCCTTTTGTTCCGAAAAATCCTATTGTGCAAGAGGTATGCAAGCACAAAAAAATTAGTTTCAAGAATCATAATCAGCCCCTTGAAACTCCAATACAACATCTTGTGCCATCAAGAATATCTTCTATGTTGGAGATCCTAAGTCTTGCGAGCCTCCATTCCTCACAAGAACCTATCCTTGAGGATATTGTTGTTGTGGAGCCTTCAGCTGATCAAAACAATGGATGTCTTGGTATACTATATAAGAAAAAAATGAAGATGAAATAATGTTGCAGCAACAAGACATTAAAAAGGTAGAGAAAAATTCTAGAGTAGAGGAACCAATCCTCTCATTTGATGTCCTCCCTTATTTTATTGAAGATGACAAGGATAGATCATCTATACCTACATCATTTGAAGCCTCCAAGTAGCTTGTTTTGGGCTTGATGGTTGAAGACAACTCCATGGTTTCAGAGCAGCAACAACAAATATTTTTATCCCGTATTATTGTGGATGAAGATCTCCAATCTATTGAGGTCTATAATTCAGAGGTGGAGGACCTCTTTTGGAATGCTTTAGAAACCTTTTGTTCAGGTTTAAATGTTAAATAATCACCCCCAAAAGAGGATCTTTGTGGGCAGTAGCATAAGAGTAAGGAAGCAACAAAGGACATGGCAACCATTATAGGCCACAAGTTTGATTTAGTTGCAGCTAGTTTCCAAGAAAGGATTAAAATTGAGAGGCAATTTGAAGAATTTAGTTCTTCACTTGAAGTGTCAAAAATTTGAGTTTTTTGTTGATGAAGTGTGCATCAATGAAAATTATTTTGTAATTATTAAGAAACCACACATTTGTTTGGAGAGTGATGCCCCCGTTGCTCAATTTTTTTGTATACCCAACCTGCAAAGTTTCTCATTTGAGGTACATGAAGAAGCAACTCTTTATGCACATCAAAAAAAAGGTTTGGAATATTTTTCATCACCATGTGAGCTGGACACATTCTCTTTTTATTTAAGTTCATGAAATGGGCCAACAATGATAGTATTGGCCCATCCTTTTGTGAGGAGAGTTCTCTTCCTCTTATAGAAGGTTTTCTCTTAGGTTATGGTCTATCTTAAAAAATAATCACCCCTAATGTTGTATGTCCACATATGGAACTAGTGTTAGACGAGTCTAAAAATTCAATCATATGGTTCCCTTGCAATGAAAAAGTTTATAATGAAGTGATCCTTCACCTTGAAGGCATTTTGTGTATTTCCATGCATGTTGGTTGTGGAACTTTCAGTGGTTGCAGCTAGGTGAGGTCTACAACTATGGTTTGAGGGAGATCAACTCCTTCAAAAGGTTCATCTCTGATAGAAAAAATATTCCATTCTTTTCTTTCTATTAGTTTGTGTACATATTGTAAATATCTTACTTTCAATATAGTGTGTTTGCACACCTTGCATTCTCCTTAAGGGAATATATTCTCTTAGGTTTCATACTTTCATCCAAGCCCAGTTGTACATGTTTATTTTTCTTTGAGAAGGCTCAACTGTTGAATTCTTACCCTCATGAATTTGTGCCCAATGGATTGATAAGGCCTTTGGATCAAATGATTAGAAAGAAATCATCCCACAAAAGTCACCCTTAATGTTGACATTTCATGCCCCCTTTTAATGTCCCATCATTGATATTTGATCTAAGAGATTCACCATAGGCCATCTTGCACATTTTCTCCTTAGAGGTTCCTAAAATTGGCTAAGTCCTAGAATTTTGGGTTTTTGGGTTGTCTCTTACATACTTACCTTGCATGCTTTATCTATTGCTCTTTCTCCTTCTTCTCTTCCTTCCCTTTCTTCTTCTAAGTTTTTTAGGTGTCAACCTTCGACATTACCCTTTACCCTTTACTGATTCCCTCTCTTCTTCCATTTTATTTCTTTCATCGACCTTCGGGTTTTGGCCTTCCCTCTTGAATCTTACTTCTTACCTTTAGAGGTAAGAGGTAATTCTTCCCTTTGATCTTGGAAGGTTAGTATTCCTCCTTCATTTTTTACCATCAACCTTCCTTTTGGGTGTCGGCCATCAACCTTCCCCTTTAACATCTTCTTGTCTATTAATAGCTTCCTTTCAAAAAATGACTAAGTGTCATGTTTTCAAGCTTTGGGGGAAGGGATTCCTCCTTACCTCCAAATTTCAGAGGTAAGCCTTCCCTCTTGACCCCCGATCTTTCCTTTCTCTTCACAGTTTCTTTCTATCTTTCTTTCTTTCTTATATGCGCTCGGTAAGTGGTAGGCTTGATTCCCGACCCCCGACGTCATTCTTTATTCACGCCCCTAGACCATTTAATTCATATGTGCTCGCAGAGGTGTTTTTTTAGGCCTGATGCCGCAACCTTCCTATAGATTTTGATGTGTTTTCTGGGTGATGTTTTTGATGCTCAATTTGAATTTTGTGTTGGAGTAAACAAGTCATTATCTAGTAATTACTTAATCATCAATTAATTATTAGAGGATTTTTACTACAGTTCACTTACGCATAAATTAGGAGTTGATGTTTAATCTTTAGTTTAATTATGATTAGTTGAAAAAGGGACACTCTAGGGTTTAAGACATAGAACATCACTCTTTCTCCAACTAACATTCAATTATGTCTTAAGAAACCTAATAGGATTGACTATCAACCTCTCAAGGTGAGTCAATACATAAATATGAGGACTTAGGAGGGGGTGTTCTATCAGATTAAGGGGTTCACCACCAAGCAAATGCTTGAAAATAATAATGTTTGAAAACACACTATGATATGGAAAACACTTAAAATGAGCAAAATGAAGCTTCTTAATACTAAAAATGAACAACTCCAAGTTAGGGTATGTGTACCTAGGAAGCTTGGACATGTCAAAAGGATTCTAGAAATGCAAACAGTCTACTGAAATATGCCTTGGACGATTGAGATGTTGGCCTTGCCGTTGCACCAAAAGATTGACCTATCAATGCTCGATACAAGCTTCAATTAATATCCACGAGAGGCAGTTAAACCATGTCACAAACCTAAAGGGAGATGCTAGCGGCTAGTCTAACAACCCCCCCCTCAATATCACATGAGGGGTTTGAATTTGTGACCAACTTTGATACCAATTGTTGGCCTTATCATTGCACCAAAAGATCGACCTATCAATGCTTGATACAAGCTTCAATTAAGATCCATGAGAGGCAGTTAAATCATGTCATGAACCCAAAGGGAGATGCTGGTAGTTAGTCCTACATAAGACAAATTTACTCCCATCTTAGTCCCGCTAATTGTTTTTGGGGAAAACATAGAATCTTTGGATAACAAGACAAAATACCGAAAAATCACTTAAAGATTCCACTTGGAGGACTAAGATGCCTTTACTCCCGTCTTAGTATTGATCTGAATTTTTGAAAACTATGAATGTGGACCTGATCTCCCAGATCTTTAATTTTTTTTCCTTGGATCTCAGGTTCTAGAATAGCCATATCTGATGTGTAGGTGAGTTTCCATGAAGATAACAAATTTGCAATTTTGACAACTTTGCACTCCAAGTGATCTTCAAGTCTACAACCTAGATCTGTAAACATAAATGGACAAGATGGAAAAAATTGTTGATTATTAGTGAATGGGGGTTTTCCTTGGTCAAACCCCTTGTAGGTAATTAAACCAAATAATGAAATGAAGCACGAGACATGAAATATATAAATGATATTACCTTGTATGATGTCTTGTGAAGAAAATCTGCAATCTACCATGTAGTGGCCATGAGGAATGTAGATCTTGGATCTTAGAATATGATATGAATAATGGTTGTAGATAGATATTTAATGCTACATCCATAATCTTGGCTCAACAACATGAATGGATGCACTAAATCCTTGAAATGATCCTTGAATCTTCATGATGACTCTAAATACTTGATGAATTTCTCTTGAATGCTCTTGTGAACTCAATTTGACTATAATGAATTCTCTCACAAAAGAATTGGATTGCTTAGGAAGAAAATGAGTGAGGGAACCTTGTATTTATACTTATTCATGCCTACTATCCCAAAATTACACCACAACAAACTGACATATAAAGTCATTAATTAAAGGAGGCAAAATTCGTGCTTGAATTTGAAATTGGACCCTAAAAATAAGCCAATTTGGACTAAGATGCCCTTGGTGGCATCTTAGTCTCAAGGCTCAATTTTTGGGGAACATACTCCAAAAAGAGACCTAATTGAGAGGTTTCAAAATCATAGTCCCAAGACCCATGGAGGAAAAAGATGCCCAAGGTGGCATCTTAGTCCCAGTCCACAAATCAGGGACACACAAATAGAAACCTTAAATGATCATTTATATTTTGATGTTTGTCAAGATTTTCCATAAAAATATATAGTTTATTAGGCTTGTGGATGTAAAATAGGACCAATTAATCCATAGAGAAGCATAAATAAAGCAAGGAGGGCCCAAAAAAATGTTAAAATGCAAGGGTATACATTTGACTACACTACAAATTCTTATGATTAGATTAGACTAAATTTAGGAAAAGTTATCTCATTGCATGAGATTATCACACTTGTCTCCATCTAGTTAATCCAAATGTAGGGGTTTCTTATGCTTTTCTTATATAATCATGCACATTCATTTGTAAATTATCTAGGTTATTTGCATCAATAATAATTCTCAAGTTATTGAGCACAATCTCGCTTTCAGATCTTCTTTATTGTGATAGGAAATCTCTTGTAGGTGTTTCATGGGAGCTGTAGGTTGAATCAGTCAATTCCAACATGGTATCAAAGCCCAAATTTGCATCCCCCTATTCAATTTATGGAGGGATCTGGCCTTGAGTAATTTTTTGGTGCATCTTGGAGTATAACAGGCCTCACCATCATTTCTAGAGAAACACAAAACCTAAAGAATTCTTGTCGAATTGTTCAAATCTGAATAGTTTCAAAAAAGGAAAAAAACATTTAGGGGCATGCAAATCTATACAAATCTGGCCCCCCATTTGCTTCATTTTGTGTATAGGCATATGGTATAGGTTTCTTCATTTTGGTTTTTTTAAAAACTATTTTCAAAAAAATTATAAAGAGGGGGTTTCAATTTTTTTCGTTTTGTGAAAAAAAAAGAAAAAGAAGCAAAAAATCAAATTATTTTTTTTGAAACTTCAATTTTGTTTTTTTTAAATGGTTTTTTAAAACCTACGCAAGGCAAGGTACAACCCCTATACATGCCCTTTTCATGTTGTATGAGCGACATTGGCTTTGGTTTCGCCACTCGTCGGTGGCTCACACATCCTCCACCCTAAAAGTTCAATCAACAGTCCTTTTAAGAATTTTGGTGTCTCTGTGCATTCCGAACATTGACCACAAAAAAATCTAGCAAGAATCTCCATCAGAATATTTCACTAAGCACAAAGAATATTCTGGCATGGTGAGGGTTTTATGGCGATCAAGAACTTTTTCTAGGGGATTGGCCCTTTTTCTCTGTCGACAGCTAGGAGGTTGTCAAATTTAACATAGTAAAGTGCAAACACCATCATGAAATCATCCGTACGACTGACCACTCAAGCCCACTCCTAGCTTTTGTTTTCTCTAAAGGAGCGACTTTTTTCTTTTTGAAGTAACTTGGACATACCGTGTCAAAATTAGGCAAACGAGATATCATCGAAAAACTAGTTCCACAAAATTTCCAGTGGTACAAGTCTCATCATCATATTTTTTCTAGTGGTTCCTATTATTCTTAGTCAAATTCAAATCTTCATTTTGCACTTTCAAGCTTGTAACATTTTGTCTGTATCTCTGATTTTCACGATTCAAGCGGCATTGGAACTTAGTATTTCAAAGCTCTTCAGATCTATTCATGTAATTTTTCTAGAATCTACCCAAGGTATATTTTATTTAGTCTTTTATGTTTTCACACTTTTCTTAATTACTTGGATGTTTTGGCACCTAGAAAGGACCTGTTTGTGAGGGATGACATCATTTGATCTGATTTATTAGTAATGAGGTTATTAGTCTATGATTTTTTCATTTGAGTGAGTATTAAGGGTTTTTCTATTCATCCTTCTGTGATCAACTTGGACAAGGACAATTATGAGTCTTGGCAAGATGGCATCCTGAAACATCTTAGGTGGCTTGATATTTTTCCTTATTTGTATGGACTCATACCTATACCAGACACACCAAGGATTTTATCAGAATGGGGCATCATCAAAGATCATATTTTAGGGGTTATATGTTCTAGTGTTGATCTTGACACTATGTATGTTGTATAAGACATTGAATGTCCCCACATACTTTGGAAAAGACTTTTGGAGATCCCTAGAGACCCTCATATCTCTCCATACCTAGAGGATCCTTCTACATATCGTCTCATCCCTCTTGTAGATGAAAATCACATACCCTTTGATGATGATAATTTAGAGGAGCTTGAGTATATCATAGGTCTTGCATGCTCTGATGGTTCAAAGACTTGCATTCATGTTCCCACTCTTTAGATCAAGACTACATCATCATCACTTGTTGTTTTTGATCAGCTTGGCATTACCACATCTTTGGCCCCTATTGATTTAGAGCAACAAGACATCATACATTATTTAGACATAGCTACTTGGCATTCATATCTTGCAAACATATCATCCTTTTTTGTAGAGTCCTATATTGTAGTTCTGGAGGATTACTTTGAGGACATGCATATCCTCTTTGTTGACAACCACATCACTGATGTTGGCCCACCATATTCATCGCCTTTGCAGCTTGTTCTATATCAGTCTTCACTTAATTCTAGATTGAAATCATCACTTTCAGACATGTGGATATGTGATAAATTTTTAGAAGAAAACATCATCTGGATTTGGATTCCAATATCAACCATCCTTTTGGATTGGCTTCTCCAATCACCAGTGGATCCTGTTCTTCCTAAGGGGAGAAATGTTGTTTGTAGGTGTAGACATCTAAATTTGACCACTTATATTTGGCCAAATTTACCCTTTTCGTCCAAATATCATTTTATCCACATTAGTTAAATAATTTTACTATTATTTAATTAATACCCATAAATTCTTCTAAATCCCTAAGGTATTTAGTTAAATAGTTAAATACCTTACCCCTTTATATCTTTCTTCTAAGGAATTAAAAAAATAATCCACTTATTTAATTCCCTTTATGTCCCATCCACACTTAATCCTAATCCATTTCCTAATCCCATCATTAGGGATGTGACACCTCCCTAATCCATGATTAAGATGTGTCACATCCTCCAACTTTTGTAAGTTGGTTTCTAATCATCATTAGCCACCTAATATTCCTCTAATCCTTCATTGATTAGTCTAATCACCCCTTTAGTCAACTTTTCCCACATCCCAATGGAATTTTTAATTCCATTTTATTCTTTCAACACCCTTAATGGAATTTTTAATTCCATTTACAATCCCCATGTCCTTTCCAACGAAATTTTAAATTCCATTTATTCATCCCATGCATTTCTCTTCCCCGTAACCTCTCATAGGTCACATCAATCACATGGGACAAGTACCTCCTTTAGGAGGACCTTTTCTTATCCACTGGGTAATTCCAATCATGTGAATTTAAAATTCACGTTTAGTTTTCCAACAACTTCTCCCATCTCCATGGTGACAAGAGAGAACTTTCTAAAATTCCTCACTTATCACCATCAACCTCATATGGGGCCAAGGACTTTCTTTTTGAGGAAATCCTCCCCCAATTCCAAGGTACTTGCAAGTACCTCCACCTCACATGTATTTTTCCATGTCATTTGTCATTTTTCCACCTCACATTCCACATGGTAATATGTGGGGGATCGTGAGCCCTCAACTCACCACAACCCTCCATCTTGTCCATGATGGCTTAATCCTAGCCATCCAGTCTTCTTTAAATTGAGAGGCTTGGTCTCAAATTAGGAAATGAGAGGAGAGTTATTTCACTTTGAATTCACTCTCTAACATTCAAGCCATTAGCACACTTAGCATTTGTAGCCATTTGAAGCCATTATTGCATTTATCTACCATCTTCATCACAATACCCACCTCCATTATTGCATTCACTTGCCATCAAAGGAGAATACAACCAAGCATCATCAAAGGGTCAACCAACTCATCAATCCAAAGAAGGTATAACACTCCATTTATTTTTTGTTTTTGTTTGGATTCAACTTTGGCTAATCACTGAGTGTTGTTTGTGCATTTTTCTTTTTGCATTTTAGAGTAGAAAAACACTTGCACATATTTTTGGCACTCCTAGTGGGACCCACAAATGGGTCTATACTTTTTATGTTTTATGTTGTTTGATATCTTGCAGGTTCAGGAACACAGAGGTGACTCCACCCACAAAGGGGCGACCTTGCCCACAAATAGGCGACCCTACCCTAACAAAGGCGACCCCACCCACAGATAGGTGACCCCACCCATCTGTCTATATTTTATTTTCTATTTTTCTAACATTTTGCAGGTTCAAATACATAGAGGCGGCCCTGCCCAATATACAGAGGTGACTCCATCCACAAAGGGGTGACCCTGCCCACAAAGGGACCACTCCACCCAAATAGCTGACTACACCCAAAAATAGAAAGAAGGCCCCACCCTGAACAAAGGTAAATCAGGTAAAACAAAGAGCTAAAATTGCATTTCCAGTGTTCAATTTATGCTACTTCTTTATTACTGACCCTCTAATGTGTCTTAATTGTGAGTGTGTTGTTTTTGCTAATGTTTGTGCATCTGTTTAATGATTGTAGAAGAAAAGAAGCAGAAAAAAACTAAGATACTTCTTGCAGGGGGAGAAAACAACTTTGTTTAGTTAGATTATTACTTGTTATTTTTATTTTAACTAGCAACATAGCTCTAATTAAACAGTCAATTAACTATTTGTCATGCTTGTGGGTGGACTATTTTTGTATCCAATCCCCTTGCTCCATTTGGCGATCCTAGGTGAAGATAAATCATAGTCCACTTAAGTCCTTTTGCACCGTTTTTCTTTTTCTTAGCGGGACTTTGTTGGGGATTTCATCACCCCAAGGGACGATCCCAACCACGTGTTACCGATGGGGTATATAAAGGGGGAGAGTGAAATTTATACCTTAATCTAGTCATGTTGTGTTTGCTAAAGTGTTGAAGCTAGGGTGATACCCAGATAAGATGCGAAGAGTTTTTTTGAGCTTTCAGTATCTCACTGGAAGTTCCCGACTCACACTTGTAGAAAGGCTTGTGTTCACAATTGTACCCACATATTGTGTAGATATTGGTGACTCCCTTAGTTTCCTTGTTTAGCCTAGATAGAGGACCATGTTGACCATAATTTAACACTAATATTAATATTATGCCGCATGAACTATCTTCTTTGTGCAAAACTAGTGTTTATCAAGCAGTTTTGGCTATTTGCTTGTTATTTTTGTCTTTTTCTATAACTTTTTTTGCCTAAGTTAAGTCCAGATCAAAACACAAAGGTGACCTTTCCCTTAAAGGGGTGGCCCTACCCTCAAAGGGGCAACATTACCCTCAAAGGGGCGACCCCACCCTTCCTGTTTCAATTATTTTCCACCTAGACCAAGTCAAATTTGACAAATTTTCCTAGAACAAGTGACCTTGCCTTTCTATTTTAGCTATTTTTCACCTTGTCCAAGTCAGATTTGATTATTTTTTCCTAAACACGTGACCCTACCCTCCAAAGGGGTGACCCTGCCCTCAAAGCTGTGACCCTGCTCTCAAAGGGGTGGCCTTGCCCTCCGGACAATCATTTCCACCTTTAGTTTGTCAGTTTTTTTCCTATTCCAAATGTCATTCTCCCATTCCAAGTATTTGTTTTCCTGGTTTGAGCATCGTTCTCCCATTCCAAGTATTCATTTACCCATTCCAAGTATCTATTCACCTAGTCTAGGTATTCATTTTATCATTTTGAGCATCATTCTCCCATTTTGAGTATCCGTTCACCCATTTTGCACATCCATTTCCTCATTTTGAGTGTCTGTTTTCTTGTTCCAAACACCCGTTCATCCATTCTGAGCATTCATTTCCCTATTTCGGGTATCATTTTCTCATTTTGAGAATCCATTTTCTCGTTCGGAACATTCGTTTGCCTATTCTGAATGCCTATTTATCCATTTCAAGCATTTATTTCCCTATTCTGAGTATGGTTTTCCCGTTCTGAGCATCCTTTCACTCATTCTGTGATCTGCTTACTCATTCTGAGCATCCGTTCACCCATTCTGAGTGTTTTTTCCTTGTTCTGAGCATTGTTTCCTCATTTGGAGCATCCGTTTTCTTGTTTCATACATCCATTCACCTATTCTGAGTGATTGGTCACCTATTTCGTGCGTTCATTTACCTGTCCTAATAGTCTATTTTTTTTTCTCATCCCCTTTATCAACATCGTTCGATTGTTTAGACAAGTCCAAAAGTTGTTTAGGCATCCTTGGCCCAGAATAGGTGACACTACCATTGGACAGGCAACCCTACCCTTAAACATGCAACCTTACCCCAGGATAGGCATCCTTGCCCTAGAATAGGTGACCCTACCCTTGGACAGGTGACCCTACCCTAAGATAGGTATCCCTGCCCTTGGACAGGTGACCCTACCCCAAGAAATGCATCCCTACCCCTAAACAGGTGACCCTACCTTGGACAGGCGACCCTACCCTTGGATAGGTGACCCTACCCTTGGAAGGCGTCCCTGCCCAAGGATAGGCATCCCTGCCCCAGGATAGGCATCCCTACCCTTGATAGGGAATTCTACCCCAGGACAGGTGTCCCTGCCCTTGGACAAGCTTCCCTACCCAAAGATACATGTCCCCACCCCAAAACATGTGACTGAAAGCCTTCTCATTCTCATAGTCATTCATCACAAATGGAAGATCTTGTGATAATAATCATCCTTCTCATCTATTTTATTTTCTAAAAATCTCATTGTTTCATCATTCAGATCATCTAGACGTATCTTAGAGCCCCCTTACATCGTGTGTTCATCATCGTTTCAGTAATCTGAATCATCTAGACTTCATTTTTGAGGTTGTTATCCAAGTTGGCCTAAGTCTCTGATCTTGATTGTTATTCGTCCTAAATCAGTAAATCATCATTATAACCTAATCAATTTACTTTTATCTTAAGGTAGATTTGGCATTGTAATCATCTTGTTCATAATCCAATCCAATTGTTAGCACCGTACACCATCTAAGTCAAATCTTTGAACTAGGTCTAGAATTTGATGCATCCTCTTATTTGATCAATCATCTGATCCTGTCTCATCAATCCTATCACATCCCATCACATATTCTAGTCATCCTAATCTAAGCTTTTATCTAATCCCGATTTGAGCTTTAGTCCACTCTTCCAATATCAAAACAAATCTTAAGATCGCTTATTCCTTCTTCTTCCAATCCATCCTATTTATCATTCCATCATCTAGTCCCCCCATATTTTCAGTATGTATCCATTTCATCTAACATCATGAATTCTTATCTTCCTACCACACAACTAGTAATAGTAGTCAAAGGGAATCCCAACTACATTGATGATGATAACGAAAGTCTTGTTGATCAAGAAGAGTGTAATATAGATCCCCTTGATGCTATTATTGCTAGCAATTTTTCTCCAATCGCCTCCCAAAATACAACCACTCCTTCAAACTACCCCAACATGTCTTCATTTGTATCTAATAACAGTTCTTATGCTACCCTTGACAAGGGATATCCAACATCCTCACCACTCACATATTCACCATGTCCTCCCTCTCCACCTCTATCCTATCCAACATCCATATCCTCCTATAGTAATCCACCATCCCCATACTCCTATCCTTATCATTATCAACAATCCTAATACCTTTACCTTAATCCCACATCCCAATATTCTCATCCTAATCCAACATCCACGCCTTCCTATCATAATCCACCATCCCAATATTCCTCTTATCCTAATCCACCATCTCCATCTTCTTATATTAATCCATCATCCATATCTTCCTATGCCCACCCACCATCTATGTTCTCCTATGGTAATCCACCACCTCAATCCTCACCTTCCTATCATAATCCGCCATCCCAATATCCCTACCTTAATTCCACATCTACATCTTCCCATCTTAATCCAACCTCCACATATTGCTATCCTAATGCTCCATCCATATCTTCCTATCATAATCCACTACCCACATCCTCTTATCTTAATCCCATATCCACATCTTCCCATTCTAATCCAATGTCCACATTCTCCTACAAAAATCCACCATCCGTGTCCTCTTATCCTAATATATCATCCACATCTTCCTACTATTACCCATCATCCCAATCTTCCCAATGTTAGGTTTTCAATGGCAGATATCTAAAAGCTAAATGCAGATTTTATCAAATAAACCAAAAATAAAACACATAGAAAAATAATACAGAGAATTTAACATGGTTCACCCAATGTGGGCTACATCCACCAAACCGCACCCATCCAATGATTTCATTAACCAGTGTAAAAACCTATTACAATATCATGAGTAATTACATTTTCTTATGCTACTGTAACTTTATTACAAACCCCTTATAATCCCCTTTTTAGAAGCTTCCAGATTAGGGTTATACAAAGTTGGGGTTTTCCCCTTTTCGGTGATTGTTCCCTTTTTTGGGGACCTCGGTGAGGATACATGAAGAGTGTATAGTATACAATGATCATTCGCCATATACCAACAATCTCCCACTTGGAGACTGATCAGGCTCCACACCAAAACAATCTCCCACTTGGAGAATGAACCTGGATGACACCGTTGCACTTACAGGTACCACTGGAAATAATCATCTTGGACCTTGTTGCTTTGTTATACTTTAATTCAACCTTGAAGGCCAACCAAAGCTGAAGAGGAGCTCAGCTTCTCCCTTATCACTTCCTTAGTAAACATATCCGCTGGATTTACATCTGTATGTATCTTTTCCAGCTTTACCTATCCATCCTCCATCACTGACCGAATGAAATTATACCTCAACTATATGTGTTTGGTTTTAGAGTGCAAGGCAAAATTCTTTGCAAGATGTATAGCACTCTGGCTGTCTGTGAACAAGTAATTTTCAGCCTGTTGTCTTCCCAACTCTTCCATGAAAAGTTGCATCCATATCATCTCTTTTGCTGCCTCTATTGCAGCCACATACTCTGCCTCTGTGGTGGATAAAGCTACCACCTTTTGCAATCGAGATATCCAACTTACTGCTGTCCCACCAACGGTAAATACATAACTTGTGGTACTCCGCCTGGTATCAATATCCCCTGCCAGATCTGAGTCAACATAGCCTTTTAAATCTGTATGAGAGCCCTCAAAACATAAATATTTATTCAATGTACCTCTCAAATACTTGAGAATCCATTTCACTGCATTCCAATGCTCAATTCTTGGATTACTCATATACCTACTAAGAACTCCTACAACATGTGCAATATCTGGTCTCGTGCATACCATGGCATACATTAAACTACCTACAGTTGAAGCATATGGTACTTTGGACATTTTTTCTTCCTCCTCTTGTGTCTTTGGACACATGTCCTTAGTCAATTTTACATGACTGGGCAAAGGTGTGCTGACAGCTTTTGCATTCTCCATATGAAATCTCTGCAACACCTTTTTAACATAATCAACCTGAGATAAAATCAATTTCCTATTTTTCCTATCTCTTGTAATCTTCATACCAAGGATTTGTTTTGCTGCCCCCAAATCCTTCATAGCAAATGAATTTGCTAACTATTGTTTTAACTCCTTTATGTGATCCATGTTAGACCCGCTACAAGCATATCATCAACATATAAACATAAAATAATGTAGCTATCTTCACCAAGCATCTTAAAATAAACACAATGGTCTGGATTACACCTGTTGTAACCATGCTCAGCCATAAAACTATCAAATTTAAGATACCATTGTCAAGGTGCTTGCTTCAAGCCATATAAGCTTTTCTTCAATCTGCACACTAGTTTCTCCATACCTTTGACCTCAAATCCTTATGGCTATTCCATATAAATTTCCTCTTCCAAATCACCATGGAGAAAGGCAATTTTAACATCAAGCTGTTCTAAATGAAAATCTTCAACAACCACAATACTTAACACAGTACAAATAGAGGTCATTTTAACAACTAGAGAAAATATTTCATCAAAATCAATACCCTATTTTTGTGCAAATCCCTTTACAACTAATCTGGATTTAAATATTTTCTTACCTCCATCCTCCTCTTTCATCCTATAAACCCATTTGTTTGCTAAAGCCTTTTTACCTGCAGGCAACTTGTATAATTCCCAAGTCTAATTTTTCAGCAAGGAGTCCATTTCTTTTTCCATTCCATGCTCCCACTGAACCTTGGTATCCACTTGCATAGCTTCATGATAACATTCTGGTTCACCAGAATCAGTTAATAAGATAGAGTACAAAGAGGGAGAAAATCTATCTAGAGGTCTACTTAACCTTGAAGATCATCTAACATTCACTGGAGTTTGTGGTATTTCTTGTTTTTGTTGTTGTGGAGCATGAGGATCCACTGAAACTTCATTGTTTGGAGTATCATCCAACATTGCATAATCATTTTCTTTCTTCTCATGCTGCTGCAACTGATCTTTGTACAACACTTTCTCATTGAATATGACATCCCTGCTTCTCACAATTTTCTTATTTTCAAAATCCCAAAGCCTATAACCAAACTCATCAATGCCATATCCAACAAATATACATTTCCTTGATTTTTCATCAAGCTTGGTTCTATTTTCAGAATCTACATGTGCAAATGCTTCACAACCAAAGGTTTTCAGAAAAGAATAACTCACCTTCTTACCTGTCCATGCTTCCTCTGGAATACCACAACCCAAAGGATTAGATGGACCTCTATTAATTAAATAAACACCAGTGTTTACAGCCTCTTCCCACATGTTTAAAAGCAACCCAACATGCAATCTCATAGTTCGTGCATGCTCCATTATTGTTCTATTCATACACTCAACCACTGCATTTTCTTGTGGAGTCCTTGGAACTATTTTTTGCCTATGAATACCATTAAAAAAACAATAATCTTCAAACTCTTTATTGCAATACTCACCACCATTATCAGATCTAAGACATTTCAACTTTTTACCTGTCTCATTCTCAACCAAGCTTCTCCATTTTTTAAAAGTTTCAAATACATTAGATTTCTGCCTAATGAAATAAATCCATACCTTCCTAGTTGCATCATCAATGAATGTGACATAATAATGAGAGCCACCGAGAGAAGATACCTGAGCTAGTCCCAATACATCCGTATGCACAAGCTCCAATTTCTCATCTTTCTTTTGTTTCCCATCCTTGAGAAAACTAACTCTCTTTTGCTTTCCATAAACACAACTTTCATAGAAATCCATATTAACACATTTTAGACCTGGTAAAACATTCTTTGAATGAAGTACTTTCATACCTTTTGCACTCATATGCCCAAGTCTGTTATGCCATAGTGTTGATTCAGAATTCGCAGCAACTATCTGATTTTCTTCCTATTGAACTGCAACAACTATTCCTGAACATTGATTTTTATCTGCAATAGCTAAAGTAGAAGGAATAGTATGACCTGTACAAAGATATAAGATGCCTACTTTCACACCTTTTGTAACCTTCCAATTTTTATCACTAAATGTAACAACACAACCTTCATCATCTAGTTGCCCTGCTGAAATTAAATTTCTTTTTAACTTTAGAACATGCCTTACCTCATGTAGCAGCCAATGATTCCCATTCTGCAACTTAATCTTGATTCTTCCCTTTCCAACAATCTGACAGGGTTCATTATCTCCCAAATAAACCAACCCAAAATCCCCTTGGACATAATCAAGAAAATAATTTCTATGGGGCGTAGTATGAAATGAAGCCCCTGAATCCAACACCCAAGAATCATCAGCATTGTCAGGAGAAAGGATCAAAGCATCCTCATTAGATTTATTACTTATCACATTTTCCTCTTTATTTCCTTCCTATTTGTCTCCTTTATTTTTCCGAGACCAAAAATCTTTCTTTACATGACCTAGCTTACCACAGTACCAGCAATCCCTCTTGTCTCTAGATTGGGACCTTTTGTCCCTTGATTTTCCTCATGACTTCCCACGACTCTCAAAATTGTTTCGTCTCTCGTTTGTTCTGCCCCTGCTTTCTGCATTCAAAACACTGCCTGATGTGGATGTTCCACCTGAACTTTTCCTATGAATTTCCTCACTCAAAATAACACCAACAACATCATCAAATTTCAATGTTTTTGAACCAGAAACAAAATTGCTAACAACCATTACCAAGCTATTCCAGCTTTCAGGAAAAGAACATAGAATCAAAAGAGCCCTAACTTCTTCATCAAAGTTAACTTTTACAGAAGTTAATTGACTGGTAACCATATTAAATTCATTCAAATGATCAGTAATTGATCCACCTTCTACCATTTTCATATTAAATAAATGCTTCATAAGAAATACCTTATTCGAAGCGGAAGGCTTTTCATATAACTTTTCTAGGGTTCCCATCAACTCTAGAGTTGTCTTTGCTATTGTAATATTGAATGCCACCGATTGTGCCAGGCATAAGCGAATACTGCCAAGTGTCTTTCTGTCCAAAATATCTCAGTCCTCATCTGACATTGTTGTAGGTTTCTTGGTTTTCCCTTCCAATGGCTGCCATAAATCCTTCTGATAGAGATAGTCCTCCATCTGCATCTTCCATAACTGATATTTCTGCCCATTGAACTTATCAACCTTCAACTTACCCTCGTCTGCCATTGCTCCCACTTAACCGTGAGACCCCCACTCAACCATGAGACTTTCCTATAGACGATAATCGAAAACAACCCGCTCTGATACCACTTGTTAGGTTTTCAATGGTAGATATCTAAAAGCTAAATGCAGATTTTATCAAATAAACCAGAAATAAAACACACAAAAAAATAATACAAAGAATTTAACGTGGTTCACCCAATGTGGGTTACATCCACCAAACCATAACCATCCAATGATTTCATTAACCAGTGTAAAACCTTATTAAAATATCACGAGTAATCGCATCTTCTTATGCTACTGTAACTCTATTACAAACCCCTTATAATCCCCTTTTTAGAAGCTTCTGCATTAGGGTTATACAAAGTTGGGGTTTTCCCCTTTTCGGTGATTTTTCCCCTTTTTGGTAATACTTGAAGAGTGTACAGTAAAAGTGTACAATATACAATGATCAGTCGACACATACCAACACCCAACCTAATCTAGCATCTGCATCCTCTTACATCACTCCCCCTTCACCGCTTTATATCTTAATCCTCCCTCTAATCCTAATCCACCAATCCCTAATCCTAGTCCTCCAACAACTTCTAGTCCTCCATCCAATCCCATCCACTCATCTAATCCTCCAATCCCTAATCCTAATCCTCTATCTCCTCTTAGTCCTCCATCTAATCCTAATCCTCCATCCAATTCTAACCCACCAATCCCTAATCCTAGTCCAACCACTCCTATTCCTCCATCCAATCCCATCCACTCATCTAATCCTCCAATCCCTAATCCTAATCCTCCATCTCCTCTTAGTCCTCCATCCAATCCTAATCCACCAATCTCTAATCCTAATCCTCCATCCAATCCTAACCCACCAATCCCTAATCCTAGTCCAACCACTCTTAGTCCTCCATCAAATCACATTCACTCATATAATACTCCAATCCCTAATCCTAGTCCTCAACCTACTAGTCCCCCATCCAATCCCATCCACTCATCTAATCCTAATCCACCAATCCCTAATCATAGTCCTCCACCCATCTATAATCCTCCTTCCATTCCCATCACCCCACCTGAACCTACAATGCCCAAAGAACTCCTTTTGAATATTTTCCAAGGACTCATTATAGAAGATACATCCCCAAATCCACATCTTGATGTTGTGGAACCATTCCATCCCACTCTATCATGTTCGGTCACTAGTGACAAGCCCCCCCTCCATCCTACACCTATCACTCCCATTACCATTCCTAACACTGTCCAAATGGTTAAAACCATCAAACCTACCAAATCCATTAAATCACCATCTTCTACTCATGAAACTAGTGCGGACACCAACATCCAATCCACTCCTCCCAATCCTAGTATCACTGACACCCATTCCCATGAACCTTATGAATCCTCCATTTTCCCATCTCCCCCAATCGAGGAGTCCCTCCAATAATCCTCCCTCATCATGCCTCCCGCACACAATGAGCCATGCCAAGACTTTGATCCTAAGCTTTCCGACATATCCCCTTCCCCAAGTCAAGATCCTTCCATCCTGTCTACTTCATCTCAAGATCATATCCCTCCATCCATTTCATCTCATGATCCATATCCTCAACCAAGTCATGATCCTACCATCCCATCCACCCCATCTCAAGATCACACTATCTCATATTCTTCATCCCATGATCCCCTTCGCATTCAAGATCCAATCCCTCCATCTCAAGAGCCTTTATCAACCCCTGTCATAAATCCAGATCCCATGATATCTTATAATACCTCTCTTGATTCCTTATTACTTGAGGATGTGGTCATCCCCCCATCCTTGCTACATGATCCTTCATTTTTTCCCTACTCTACCATCCCAAAACCACTGTTATATCACTTTTGTAACATTACAGTCCTCCATGGTGGTCTTCTTGCAGAAGAAAAATAAAGTATATGCACCATGCTACCTGCTCCACCTCCTAACGAACTCGCATCATGCTTCCAAAAGAATAAGCATCCTGCCATAGATCACATGCTCGAGAACATGAACTATCAAGGAAATGGTTCAGGCCTTCATGAGCAAGGCACTTTAGATCCCATCCAAGTCAAAGAACATCCAGACACACAAGGTCTTGGATATATCTCCCAAGAATCACAATCCCCAAATGTTGGTACAACCCCACACACCCTAAGCGAGCCTCTTCCAAAGGAATGAGAGGCATTTCCCATCGCTCTACCAAATCCTTTTTCACCATCCCTCCTCCTCCATCGTATTACCTCAAAACAACCTTCCATCTTCCTCCTTCATCCTCTAAATCCATTTTGGGCCCTTATATTCCAAAATCACCACCTCCATCTTATCCTCTTCATCCTCTCATCCATCCATCACCTATCCCTACTGGACAACATAAAAATCCTACCTTCACAACTCATAATCAAGATCAACAAAGGCACCCCTCCATGCATGATATCTCGCATCCTCCATCCACACATCATCATCAAAAGCTTACCTCTATCACTCCATCCATGTCCTCTCCACATCATCCATCTCCTCATACCCATACCATTGCTACTAAAAGCACTTTGGATGACAAAGTAAAAATGCATAAATCCATACATCCACATGAATTTAAAGCTCCTCATGTCCCCTTCAAAATACATGTTGAAGAAAATAAAAATAAAATCCAAAATACCAATCAATCCCAAAGGCCACAAAGGCCCACAAAAGAAAAAATCAAAACCATATGGATTCCCAAGAAAAAAGAGGCCATGCCTTCAAATGAGAAATCCCTAAAGACATCCAAATTTTCTAATCCCAAAGCTAATAATTTCCATCCTCCCTCTCCTAAATTTTTTTTGGGTTCTTATGTCCCAAAATTCACTATCCCAATGCCTCCATTATCTCCACACTCTCCATCCATTCATCCACCATCAAATGTGCCAATTTTGGTCTTGAACAAATTCCCCCATCACACATCCACTCCATCATTCCATCCATACAATTTCCAACATCGCATCCATTATCCCACATATCTACCCCATCAAATCCCTTTGATCCATCCCCTTGTATAGTCCATCCATTCTTATAAGGTTGTAACAACATCTAATTGTTTCTTTACACATGGGCTCTTATTATCTCATATAGAAATTGATGCTCAAGTCCTTCATCCATCCCCTGTATCACATATCTTCCAAACCCACATCCACATCCTCATCAAAAAGGTCAGAAAATAAAAAGAGAAAAAGAGAAAAAGAGAAAAAGAGAAAAAGAGAAAAAATAAACAAAAAAATAGTAAAGAGAAATAATTTTTCCAATGGTGAAAACTTGGCAAACAAGCGTCTTATATTCACATCATCCATACACTATCATATTCCTTATCCTCTCCATCTAATTTTCTAATCCATGCATACTATCTACATCCATCTACCTTCATCATCCATCCAATCATGCCACCACTCATCTCCCTTCCTTATCTATATCTCTTATCCATGTCTATCTCAATCCCTTATCCACCCATTCTACTATCCCTCTTGCCTCATCACGTATGACACATATAGAGTTGGGACATCTACCTATTTGTGAAAGAGTCCTTTGTAGACATTTTTCCATCCATCTCTCCAAGTAATCCTTTCCATTTCCCCATCTTTCCCATCCTTATCTTCCCATCCATTTATCCTTCCATCCTTCTAAATCCGATTCCCTCTATCCACCTATCCTACCATATTCCCCTCTCCCCATCTTTATCAATCCATTCATTTATCTCTATTTTTCCTCCTATCTCATAATCCCTTATCATTGGTATCTAGCTATAGGCTACTCCCATGCAATCCAATTCCATTCTATCTCACTATTATCACGCCTATCTATTCCTCACATCTTCCTAATATTTTATCATTTTTCCTCACTCATCTATCCATCATCTCATCCTCCTACTTCATCTTTCGATGATTTGGATAAATATCCCATCCCTGAGATTCGCATAACCCACATCCAACATATCAACCATCCTATCTGCATGACCTATTCTAGTTCATCGTATCAGCTCCATCAATATATATCCTTATCATGGTCATCTCATTGTCCTTTATCCACTATCTGTCTTTGGCCTTGTGTCAAACTACGTTTCCCTTACTCTTTCACGTAGGCAAGGTTGATCATTTGATTCGCCTTGATCCACCCCCGGGGCTTTGCTTCTCATCTAGTCTATCATCTTCCATCATTTGTCTTTGGCTTTGTGTTGAACTACGTGGAGCTTTCATATAGGAGAGGTCAATCATTTGATCTTCCCCCACGACATTTTTCCATCTTATCTGCACCTTCCCTCGAGGTCTCCATTGTCCTCTTTCTGCTTTTATCCATCACCTTATGTTGAACTACAAGGGCTCTGTGCTTTCACATAGGCAAGGCTGATCTTTGATCAACCCTCGAGCCCCTTGGTCCTTAGGGTGTGTCGGTCTTGTGTCCCCTAGGTCTTTAGGGTGTGGCTATTTTGTCATTTTTTCATCTTATTGTCTTATGTCTCATCATCTTGTTGTGTCATCAAGTACGTCCCTATCCTAGTTGGTTCTTCACAAACAAAGGTAACTTGTATCATGAGGTTCAATCAGTTTCAAATATCCTACATCATGTAGATATTTTAACCTAGTCTCTATCTTTGGTCTCAATAGGGTGCATCCTTCCTAACAAACCGCATCAATCCCATCCACCCCTTTTATACTATGGCAAAGGATGTTTGAACTTTGATTGTGATCTTGTGATGCTTTTGACCTTTTATTTATCATTTTCGATTCCTATTATACCTCATTAGGGTCGCCATGATCCACCATATCATGGTTTTATTTGACTGGTCAACATAGGGGCATATGTTGATCTTTTTATCTTCTTCTATCTTCTTGGTTGTCCCATGTAGTACCCACCATGATCCTTGTGGTCTTGTGTTATGCTAAGGCATCCTGTGTGTTTGTGGTTATCCTAATACCCGACCCAGCCAAATTCATCACAACTTTGGGGTGTTGGGATAACCTCATTGTTTGTCATGTTGTTTATGCATTAGACACTAATCTTACTTGGTTTCACATACCATGATACTTGGTGCCTTATGCTATATAGCAAAAATCAAAGCTCTGAAAATGACAAATCGCATTAGGATTGCATCTTTCCCTCCATCATCTTCATTCATTTTTACCATCTCACATCTCCATCCAATCCTAATCCATTCAATATAGTAAAAATCATATAATCACATCATTGGTCCTATTCCAGACCCTTCTATAAGCCTTGATCCAATCATCATCATCATCGAGATGTATCCTTCCCTTTCCTTTTGTGTTGTTCAGGATGTATTCTTCCCTTATCAACAACACTCATCATCGAGATATGTATCCTTCCCTATCCTGATGCTGTTTTGGGATGTATCATTTCATTCATCAACAACACTCCATCCATCATCAATCCATCCTAGCTTGTAACTTGATTGGGGTAACATCATATTTGTCCTTGAATCCATTTGTGCTTTCCTTTATCTCTTCATCTTACCATTCTCTATTCCATCCATCATTTTTCCTCATCTTCCCCATCTACCCTTGCATCATTTCATCCATTTCGAGAGCACACCCATGTTCTCTTAAACCCGTATGTCCTCTCGAGGGGGCATCCTCACTACCTAATCTTCATGTTCACTCCCATCATCTTTCCTCCTAGTCAGTCCTTGAATTACTGGGGCATCTTTCTTAATCTAACCATCCTCTTCTAGGTGCTATATTTTAATTTTCTTTGAAATGATGCTACTTTGTAACACCATCTCAAAGAGGGGCAAAATGTAGACATCTAAATTTGACCACTTATATTTGGCCAAATTTACCCTTTTGTCTAAATATCCTTTTATCCACATTAGTTAAATAATGTTACTATTATTTAATTAATACCCCTAAATTCTTCTAAATCCCTAAGGTATTTAGTTAAATAATTAAATACCTTACCCCTTTATCTCTTTCTTCCAAAGAATTAAATAAATAACCCACTTATTTAATTCCCTTTATATCCCGTCCACACTTAATCCTAATTCATCTCCCAATCCCATCATTAGGGATGTGACACATCCCTAATCCATGATTAGGATGTGTCACATCCTCCAACTTTTACAAGTTGGCTCATAATCATAATTATCCACCTAATATTTTTTTAATCCTTCATTGACTAGTCTAATCACCCCTTTGGTCAACTCTTCTAACATCCCAATGGAAGTTTTAATTCCATTTTATTCTTCCAACACCCTTAATAGAATTTTTAATTCCATTGACGACCCCCATGTCCTTTCCAATGGAATTTTAAATTCCATTTATTTATCCCATGCATTTCTCTTCCCCATAAACTCTCATAGGTCACATTAGTCACATGGTACAATAACCTCCTTTAGGAGGACCTTGTCTTATACATTGGGTAATTCCAATCATGTGAATTTAAAAATCACATTTATTTCTCCAACAACTTCTCCCATCCCCATGGTGACAAGAGAGGACTTTCTAAAATTCCCCACTTGTCACCATCAACCTCATATGGGGACAAGGACTTCCTTTTTGAGGAAATCCTCCCCCAATCCCAAGGTACTTGCAAGTACCTCCACCTCACATGTCCTTTTCCATGTCATTTTTCCTCTTTCCACCTCACATTCCACATGGCAATATGTGCGGGCTGTTGAGTCCTCAACTCACCACAACCCTCCATCTTGTCTATGATGGCTTAATCCTAGCCATCCATTCTTCTTTAAATTGAGAGGGTCGGTATCAAATTAATAGATTGGAGAAGAGTTATTTCACTTTGCATTCACTCTCTAACATTCAATCCATTAGCACACTTAGCATTTGCAGCCATTTGAAGCCATTATTGCATTTATCTACCATTTTCATCACAATACCCACCTCCATTATTGTATTCACTTGCCATCAAAGGAGCATACAACCAAGCATCATCAAAGGGCCAACCAACTCATCAATCCGAATAAGGTATAAAATTTCATTTATTTGTTGTTTTTGTTTGGATTCAACTTTGGTTAATCAGTGAGTGTTTGTTTGTGTATTTTCCTTTTTGCATTTCCATTTTGTTTGCATTTTAGAGTAGAAAAATAATTTCACATAACATGCAATGGATCATATTTTGTCTTCAGGTGTACACCATTGGCATGGGAGCTCTTTCATTATGGGGGGATTCATATCCTAATTTTCTCTCTCCTATTAGGGGGACATCTAATGTAATTGCATGACAGAAGCAGTCATTGGGGGGTCACATTGAGTCCCCCTTCTATCCTTCTTTCTCTAGTACAATCATTTCTTTTTCTCACTTTTGGAGAGGAGCTTTTCTCATGATTTTTAATCCTTTTCTCTAGTTATGAGAGATTTTTATTGATTTTTCTTGGGTACCTGATCAGGCCTTGTTGTTGGGACCCATTCTGCATTCATTTAGCTTCCTTTATGAGTAGTTTAGTTTCTCGCTAAGTTGATCTTAAGGGGGGGTGTTGGAGTAAACAAGTCATTATCTAATAATTAATTAATTATTATAGGCTTTTTACTTTAGTTAACTTAAGATAAACTTAGGAGTTGATGTTTATTATTTAGTTTAATTATTATTATTAGATTAGACTAAATTTAGGACAAGTTGCCTCATTGCATAGATTATCACACAAGTGTCTCTATCTTGTTAATCCACATGTAGGGTTTTCTTGTGCTTTTCTTATATAAGCATGCACATGTAAATTATCCAAGTTATTTGCATCAATAATAATTCTCAATTTATTGAGCACAATCTCACTTTGAGATCTTCTCTATTGTGATAGGAAATCACTTGCAGGTGTTTCATGGGAGCTGTAGGTTGAATCATTCAATTCCAACATTTTGATGCCAAGATCTGATTCCTAAGCTAAAAGGACAATATTAAATGCATCCTTTGACTCATGCAGGTAGATTCCATGGGCACCCATGCCCATTTATTATCTCTTTCTGACTTTATAGACAGATCTATGCCCTAATCAATATTTTCATAGAGGGATCCATTCTTTCACGTAATAGGCTTCATTGTTAACCCTGGTTAGGGTTAGGGTTCAATTTATGTTTCTTAGTTATGATTGATCTATTAAGGAAAAAAAATCTATTTATTTTATAGGTTCTTCCTCTGGCTTCTCTAGGGTTTTTCTATTACAGACACTACATTCTTTGCATTCTACCATTGTAAAGATTGCTTCTAATATTTTATGTTAATAAATTTTAGCTATTATCATTGTTATTTCTTGCAAGTTTGAATAAAAATCTCTTACCTTCATGTTTGAATGTGTTGTTTAGCTATTTATTGATGTATTATGCTATTTAGAGGTAAGAAGAAACACATTTCTATCTTGGTGCATCACCTCCCTTTCATTTCATTTTCTCCTCCTATCAATTTTCCCCTGTGAGATGTTAGATTAGGCTAGTAATAGGTTTCAAGTGCTGGGTTAGACCAACATAGAGGAATATGACCTTCTCCAAAGATTCAACCTCATTCACACAAGGTCCCACACCTTGAGGTTTTTTCCATTGTATCACTATATCACTGAACTCTTATTAAGTAGGGTGCAGTTTTATGTGACAACACTAACCATACCAAAGTTATACATCCTAATAACTTTGATAAGGTTCCACACAATATGAACTTCGAGCTTCATAAGGCTAGAATGTTGCATTATGCTAGACACTCATGAACAAGCATGGCTCCACTCACAAGCAAGGCGTGTTATGCTTGGTGTACATGAAAAAGGGTGTAACTTCAAGCTTCACAAGGCTAGCAAGCTTTGTTATGCTAGGAAGTCATGAGAAAAATTCATTTAGGATAAAGCATATTCAAATGAGTTTTTCTTAATTCATGTAAGGTATCTCCTTAGGGAACATTGTGCTTGACATTACCATCAAGAGAGGACAGGTTGAAGGATAAAATATTCAAAACTTAGGGAATCCAAACTTTACCATTACCACCAAGAGGAGTGCCATATGCTAAGAAAGGTTGCACCCTTCAAAGACATAAATCCCAATATCACCAAGAAGAAGACACATCACAAGAATCAAGAAGACTACACTAAGAAACATGAGTTATAGTCAAAATGTCAAAATAATAATGCCAATGTATTCCCCCACTTTAAAGAAATATCTAAACACATGCTATGAGCAATTAATTTAAAGTAGAAAATGATAAATTCTAAACAATAAAGAAGACATGAGAGATTATTTGGAAAGCCCTATGTCAAGCATATGTTTCCAAATGAAGTTGTTATGAAAAGGGGTTGCCCCCAAATGAAATCCAAAATGCATAAGGGATCCATGGATTTGGGGTCAGTGTATGTCTTTGCTACAATGTTATTATAGAGCTCAAAAATGTCATCATCCCTCAAATACTCGTAGAACTAGAAGAATGACATGGATAGAGAGCGAAAATAAAGAAAACATTCTGGTTCAACATGGAAGACCTAAATGTCTCGACACCTTATGTCATCTCGTAAAAGGAAAACACAAGACAACAGAAAAGATAAAGGTTTACGACATCTAGAAGAATATAAATACAAATAGAGGAATGAACATAAAGACATATCAAACCGAACAATACGAGGGATCACATTACAAACATGCAATCATACACAAAGAACATGAAAATAAGACAAATAAAAGACTGGTATGACACATGCAAGTCAACCTATAGCAAGTTGTTTACATCCCAATCTTGTTCATCGTATGCGGAAGGTAGATAGATAGCCAAAGGGATAATGACAAGTGTTGTAATAGGAACATCACTAGGTTGAACACATGGTGAGTTACTCATTTTAGGAGGATCACCACAGTTGAGATCATGTAAGCCCATGGAAGAGGTAAATAATAAATTCAACTCATTTTGCACTTTTTCATCAATTTTAGTATTCTCATCATCATCATCATCCAAGTTAGTCACAATAAGAGGTCTCATGATAATATCCATGGAAGGAAAATGTTCTTGAGTTGTTGATTCATCTTTTTCTTGTCAGTAATGAGCAATAACATGATGTCTACACCTACATTGTCTAGCATTTCGATTCCTTTCTGTATGGTTTTCAAGTTGTGATAGTGTAGGAGCGATTTTATCAACCATAGGTTTCTTTTATTCCCATAAGGGAGGAACTGAAGGAACCACGAGAGGTTGTTCAACCACTTTCTGTTTAAATTTATGAACTTGTTTGATTTTGGGAGGAATAATAGGACTTACTTGATTAAATCTATTGGTCACTTATAGGAAATGGGTGAAGTATTTGCTATGGTTTCATCTTGGCTACTTGGAAGGGCTTTTGGTTCAATCATTGTCTCATCAATGATGGGAGGCGCAATCATGGGCTTAGGCATATTGTTAAGGGATAACTCTACTATGCACTTTGCCTTAAAATTTTGATAAGATTAGGAAAAGAAGTTCCTATAGGGCTTAATAGGTTCCATAGGTTAGATTCAACTTTTATCAAATGGATGTGAAGTCTTCTTTCTTGAATGGAGAATTGGAAGAAGAGGTATACATAGAACAACTAGAAGGATTTTAGTTATCAAAAAAATTGGATATGGTTTGTAGATTGAAGAAGGCATTGTATGGATTCAAGCAAGCCCCTATAGCTTGGTATGCAAGGTTGGATAGGTACTTTATATTGCAAGGTTTCAATAAAGGTATTGTAGATAGCAATATTTACTTTAAAGTTGAAAAATATCAAATATTGATTGTATTTGTATATGTTGAGGACATAATATTTGGAGGCAATGAAGCTATGTATAAGAAGTTTGTAGAAGAAATGTAGAGAGAGTTTGAAATGTCTCTATTTGGGGAGATGAATTTCTTCCTTGGATTACAAATAAATCAAATAGATAAAGGTATTTTCATTTCACAATCAAAGTATGTCAAGGAAATGTTGAAGAAGTTTGGAATGGAAGATTCTAAACCGGTGTGTACCCCTTGGTTTCTAGCTACAACCTGAGTAAGAATGATGAATATCCTAAGGTTTATCAAAGTAAGTATAGATAAATGATTGGAGGATTTCTATATCTAATTGCTACTAGATCAAATATCATGCATGTAGTATGTCTTGTGGCTAGATTTCATGAAGATCCTAAAGAGTCACATGTTGCAACAATGAAAAGGATATTCAAATACTTGAATGACACTCTGGATTGTGGCTTGTGGTATCTAAAGGATACTAATTTTACTCTAAGTGCTTACACAAATGTAGATTGGGTTGGTTGTGTGGATGATAGAAAGTACAAGTGGTGTTGCATTCTTTCTTAGATGCATATTGGTGTCATGGATAAGCAAGAAACAAGATTCAATACCTCTATCTATTGCAAAGGAAAAGTATATTGTAGCATCATCTTGTTGCACAAAAGTGTTGTGGATGAGATAAAAATTGAAGGATATCAGGGTGGTATATGATGAATCAATTTTTATCTTCTGTGACAATACAAGTTCAATCAATATTTCAAATAATCTGGTAATGCATTCAAGGACAAAAAAAATCTCAATTTGGTATCACTTTCTAAGAGAGAAGGTTATAGAAAATGAAGTAAAGATTGAGTATGTGCCTATAAAGGATCAAGTTGCTAATATATTCACTAAGGCTCTTCCTAAGGATACTTTTGAGTATCTTTAGGAGAATTTGGGGGTTATAATTACCCCTCCTTCTATAAACTAGTTTCATAAGGAGATGTATCAATCTAGTGGATTTCAATATTCATTCTTTGGTCTGGATTGATGTTGGTGGCTACCTTTCAAGGGGATTAGGTACTGGTATTGTTGGTTGTTGTAGTTAGGGGGTGAGTGTTTTCATTATGTAATGGTTGTTGATTGGTGCAATATGGTGTGTTCTCCTAAGGGGGAGTATATTGAGTAGTAAAGGAAATTATGTTGCAAACTAGTTATGAGAAGGTTGATTGATTTCAAAGGAAAAACTTAAGTAATGTAAATATTTTGTCCTTTTTCATTAATGTTAAAATGGAAGAGAATAATATGAAAACACAAGGGGGAGAATGAAGTATGTAAAAATGATAAGTTGAAAGAAGTAATGAGAAAAGAGAAAAGGAAATAGGTATAGAGTAGAGCTATTGTTGATGGTTTTTCACATCATGTGTTTCCATCAATGATAAAGTGGGAGATTGTTGCAAGTATGAGAAGTTGTTGTTGTCATTGATTTCAACAAGCTTGTGTTGCGATTAGTTTCAATTGTATGAGAAGAATACTTTTACAAAAGGATGTGAAGTTTGTATTGAGTTGGTACTGTCATTGATGAGTTTTCTAATGTTTCTTTGATTAGTTGCATTATGTTGGCATTTGTTTCTTTGATAAGCTTCTATCAATGGATGTATGGTTGAGGAAGTATTGAAGATGATGAGGATGTGTTTTTGTTGCTTGGTTTCTAAGTTCTTTTGAGAAAAAATGATATAAAGAGGAAATAATGTATTGCAGTGTTGTTCTGGGTTGCAAAGTAGTGTTGTGGTGTTTCTCCACATTTCTTCTATGTTGAAGATCTGCCTATGCATTTCAAACATGTTGGTTAGAGGAGTTCAAAGGTTTTATATCTAGAATTTAATGTCCTAGATCATTGAGCAGAGAAACTTGTGTTCACAAGTGTGTGAGTTGTGTATTACAGAGGTGTTTGGGAGAAATATTTTTTCTTTGCATTTCTCCATAGTTTGGGTTCAAGTATTTCAGATCTGAAGGCATGATAATAGTGTTGGTATATTTCTATGGTCAAATTTGTTTGAGGTTTGGCATTTCAGAAGTCATATTCTTAAATTACAGTGTATGAAAAAAAAAAGTTGTTTGAGTGTATTGGGTGTGTACATTCTTTAGGTGAAAGTTGTTGCAAAGGAGTTTGTTGGATTTTGGGTTTTTTGTGGAATATTCTAGATTTTCTTCAAGTGACATTTGTTGTTCATGAATTATTGTTGGATTAAAATTTTAACATGGTGTTTACATGAGTAACAAGTGACCTTGGGTGTTTACACTACTTGCAAAATTTGTGGAAGCATGGCATCACATGTATGAGTGTATTTAGGTCCCAACTAAGATTTGTTATGGTTTTCCTTCATTCCTTTCTATTATGGGATTGTTTTGGTGCCGACCTAATTTGAATTTGTAAGATTGAAGTGCATACCCAACCTTGGATAATTCTTTCAGGGTTGAAGATGATATAAATATGAGTTGAGTTGTTGAGGGATAGGAAGATAGATGAGTATGATGAAAATGATGTGAATTGTAGAGAGTTAGAGTGTGAAAATTTGAGAATTGTAGTGCAAGCTTTAATGTGTTATATTACTAGATGTAGTGAGCGGAAGGTGTCTATAATTCTTTAGTCAAGTTGCAGAGGTGTTAGTGTTATTGTGGTGGATTTCTCTATGCAACAATCTTCTTTATCTTCTTTTCTATTATGGCAGTGAGCCTTTCTTTCTCTTGGGCAATGAGCCCTCCGACAGTGAGCCCTATTTTATTTGATGTTGATATTACTTTATATTTTGAGTTAATCCTCAACATGTGTGTTTTCCCATCTTAGTTTTTCCACATAAATCTGGTGTTCTCTTGTGCATGACGTTGATTTGATTCAGTTTTTGTTATTTACTTTTCATGCTAAATCATTATAATAGATTAAGGGTTAATTAAATGATTGTGGATATGAATATTTATGAGGGTTTTGAAGCTTTAAGATACAACTGAATCACCCCCCTCTCAGTTGTCTTGTGCATTCAACATATTATGGTAAGCAAGCAATATTTTCTTCATAAGAAAAAGGATAATCTCCTACTCATTATTCTTTATCAGAGCAAGATTATATTTTATTGAGGCTTCTAAAATATTGTTTGATTACTATTCCTCCTCCAATGCATAATAAATTTTATAAAAATAATTTTTTGTGCATATTATCAAGTGAATGGTCATTCTACAAATGAATTCCAGGCCTTGAGTAATAAAACACAACTTATTGATTGTGGTTCTCTTCCATGTGTTGATGCATATAATCATTCTAAATGTTAATCTCTCTTCTGTGGTGTTGCTCCTCACTATGTGGCATTTTTAGCTTCATTTGTATTCCCATTTCCATTCATGGTGGTACAATTTTGTGTGCAACCATATTTCATTATAGTAGCAACATTATATTTTTTAGCATGGTTGTCCTTACCTTTATCTTAGGGGGCAAGGATAACTAGTTTTTGAGGTGTGCATCTTTTTAAGGATCCCCTCTTCCCCCTTTTTTTCCTTCAAATATCAACATAGCAAGTATGTTGATATTTTACGGGGGGAATATCACACTATCTATTTTCATTGTTGTCTTGTGTAACTTGACCTATTGACATACCCCCTTTATGGAGGTGTTGTTATAATTCCTCCTTAGGCGTGGTTATCAATTTTCCCCCCATGATGTTAAGCATTTACACACCTCCTTATGCATTGTTAGCAATTTATCCCTCATGATGTTAAAATTTTATGCACTCCTTGAAGTGTAATTTGCATAAACCTAGCATAACAGAGCTTGCTAGCCTATGAGATTGAAAATGTTGACATGGTTGTACCTAGCATAGCGCAACATTCTTTCCAATAGAACCATATGTTTCATGAGTAAACTAGCATAACATAGCTTGCTAGCCTTGTGAAACCCATCATATATTACATGGACACTTAGCATAATACAACTGGCTAGCCAATATACCTACGTAGCTCATGAGTGAATTAGCATAACACAACTTGCTAGTCCTGATGAGAGTATTATCATATCTAACATTTTTGAGATGGATGATGTTTGGTATGGAGACAAAATTTTAGATTGAGGTCTCTTTAACTTACTGACTGAAATCCATTTTAATGTACTAACATTGTGTTTTAAGTTTTATTTTATGCATATCATGTTTTGAGTTGTTGATTATGTATTTTCCTTATGTCTTTTGCATGTTTACTTTTTGTATTTAGTGGGTTTTCTTCATGTATTCAATGTGATTTCTCCATGTATTTCACATGCTTAGTCTTTCTTGTGTTTGCTTCATGTATTATTTGTATGTATTATGTTTTCTTTATGTATGCTTTGTGTATGCTTTTATGTTTTCTCCATTGATTTCTCATTCAGTGCTTTATGTATGATTGAATATTTCTTTGTCTTATGTGCATGTTTTTCTTAATGTTGTGGATTGATAGGATCTTGAGTTGGGGGCTTATACATCCCTCAACTCAGTTTCATCTTTTCTTGTCAGAGTTTCAATAAGGATGTTTATTCCTTTAATGTGAGTCTAAACATAAAATCATACTCTTGCTAAAGTGAGGTCTAAATGTAGCATCATAAATTGTCACCCTAACAATTTCACACTACCTCGACACCCTTATTTTCGTACAACATTAATTATAGTAATAATTTATTTATTTAAGGGCTAGATTAAAAAAATTTATTTAAATCCCCGACATCTCGATAAATTTGGGGAAAAAGCACCTAGTCTAGGGCATGGATGCACTTGACCTTCAAGGTGACCTATTTTAAATTTGAATTCTAGTGTAGGTCTTTTGATAATTAAAAAGATCCTAGGTCAACCTATATTCAAAAATATCAATTGAGATGCATATATAAACAGGTTTTATTTTCATTTGAATATAAGAAAGAGATGATTATGAAAAAGGAGTTATTATGATCAAATTATGAAGAGGTATCAAGTTATCCTCAACATGCTAGCTACAATGATTTATGGTGTTGTATGGACTAACCTATTATAGTTCTATTAAGCAATCCAAGAATCCATCAATCAAATTTTGTGGCAACTTATGTTGTGAACATAAATTCAACAAGTGTTGCATGCCTAAGATAACATATCCATTTATTTCTTGTCATTTTAATCAATTATTATTTTGGCCTCTGCTTGACCTAGGGTGTGTCCTCTTGATCATCATCATTTATTGTACATGGATGTGGAAACAAAAAAATAGTGTTTGACTTAGGTAATCCCCTATACAACACAACCTTTCCCTCTCTTTTCATGTGTGTGGATCATATTTGAAGGTTTCATCGTCAAATAGTCATAGGAGACATAGTTTACATTGTGACACAATATTTGAGATTTGTAGATCCCAAAAAGGTTGACTCTCTAATCTAGGGTTCCCATGCCCTTGTACCTAAAATTTAGGATCAAATTTTAGTCACAGGTTCCTCTTTGCACCTTCTTGTAAAATCTACAACTATTATGTTAGTTTCCATTTTCATCTATGTGATAAAATAAATTTTCAGATCTAGGTTTTTATGTCAAATAGGCTTGTTAAAACACACATTAAAATTTTCCTCTTTGAAACTCAAAAGGACCAAACCCTGGGAGATTGGTTCTCCATTGTGATAGCAAGCCAATAATCAACCCTAGTTGGTTTTGTGTCTAAATGTAGTTTGGGAAAGTGAAAAGAATCCAATCATAGTTGGATCTAGGCTCACTTTTCCTACTCTACACTCAATATTAGTGGATAAAAGCACATCACTTCATAGTGTTCTTAAAATAAAAAAATGATTTAGCCAAAAATGATAGATCCTTCAAGGATTTATATATCCCACTAGATTATAGGATTTGTATAATGCTTGGCGATGAAACATAAATCATTAAAGTTGTCAGAAATAAGAAATAAAAAATTATCACCATTTCTAATTTTCAAGACCATCTTATTATGCAAGGAAAGAGCATAGGTAGATGGACCTTGGAGCACACGAGAGGGTCATATATGACTTGGCAACATAAAGACAAATAAAAATAATAATAAATAAATAAATTTAAATTGAATTATAATTAAAATATGTTTGAGTTTTTAGTCTTTTTCTAATGTGGTTACATAACAAGCATTCAGAGTCTTTTGAAATATTTTTTTTTGTTATACAATACTCTTCATATGAAATAATTTTATATAATACTATATTTACAATAAAATATTTTAAATCAAATTTGAGTAATTTTTAAAATTGAATGATTATTAAAAATATGTATTATTAATATTTTTTATTTATAATTTTCATGCACTACATTTTCAAATTATCTAACTAGACAAATAAATCAAATAAAAATTTAATTATGATTTAATTTTGATGACATTCCACTAATCTTGTTTAAAAAAATTGTAATTAAAACTATTTTTTAAATTTATAAACAAATTACATGTATGCAATTTTAAAAATATTTTCAAATATTATAAATACAAACTAAATTATGAGTTCTACATTTCATTAGTTTATACCATTTTAAAATTCAAAATATACACATTACTTTTATATGGTCCAAGTTGAAAATCATGTTTGTGTTGGCCATTTCCTTTATAAAAGTGGGATGTACTTCTAAAATTTTACCCAAATGTCTTGATTTTCCTTTCTAAAACTCATAACATCAACAAAGACAAACACAACTTTCAAAATATGCAATTTAATTGTAACTTTATTGCATTAATATATATGAACACAATGAATTTCAAAATATGAAATATTAACCACCATACCAAATATGTATAAATAAGTACAATAAATCAATAATTATTACTATATCCCAGACACCACAAAACAAGAAAGAAGGCACAACAAAAGGAGCACAAGGTAGAGTGGAAGAAATAGGAAGGGAAATCCAATGCAATATTTTATAAGTAAAAACCTTCTCTTCTAGAAGTTTAAGGCTTTGAGAAAATTATGATTTGGGTTTCTTTGTTGATGTGTTGTGTTTTCAATCTATCAAAGATTGTGAAATTTTAATAACTACAAAATCTTGTTCTTATAAGTAAACTAAATTTTCTCAAAATTGTTTTAATGTTTTTTTGGTTATTTTGTAATATAATTTCAGCATAATATTGTATAAAAAATGTTTTTCTATATAAGTTTTATATAATGTTTTTGTAATTAAATATTTATTGAAGTGATGTATGCCTTAAATTTTTTAATTTTTACATAAAGTTTGCTTAAAGTAGAAAATAATTTAACATTGTACCAAATATTAAATCAATAAAAATATTTACTATTTTTAGATGGAACTGAAATCTAAAATTACTATTACTTATTTAATTGTTTGACTGTCAAACTGAATAGTGTTTATAACTCCATTTCGAATAAAGGATATTTTTTCATCACCTAATAATCATCTTCCTTCTTCTCTACACTAAAAAATGTATCTTTATCCTGTGATATTTGCATATAATTTATTGTTAATCATACTACCTATTTCTAACACAAGTTTACTCTTGATATGACACTAACGACATATATTCTTTCTTAATACATTGCATGTGTTGTTATATTGAAAAAAATAATATTCATACTTTTAACACATTGCAAATAGAATCACCCACTTTCTAAAACTTTTCCTTTCCGACGAGACATTTGATACTAAAATCCTCCATAATGCCGACAGATAAAGTCGACTTGAAAATAGTCAAATGCCATAAAATATTTATTTTATCAAATGTATATAGTCAAATGTAAGGGACTGCGTGATTTGAGAGCGTTGAGAATGGGGAAGGGCATAATTGTCATGAGTAAAATGCGTCGGATTATGTCGTCGTTCTCGAAGTACAAACAGGTGCATTGTTTGATAATTTGAAGATTAAAGAGGGTCTGATTTTTAATTAATATATAATTTATCAAATTTTTATATTTAGATGTTTTATAGGGTAAAAATACAGTTTAAATGTTGTGATTATGTAAATAAAAAAAAAAAAAACATATAAGTATATAATAGTTATTAGATTTTAAAAATAAAAATAATAATTATGAAAATAATAAATAAAGATTTAAAAATAGTATTAAAATTTATATACAAAAGTAATATAATTTTTAAAATAAAAATAAAGTAAAGAATATGATAAAATATAAGAAAATTAAATAAGAATTAAAATATATATGTCTACGTAATAAATAAAATATATTTTTTGTAAAATAAAATAAATTTTAAATAATTATTGGAGATTGATATCTCAATATTTTTTTGAATATATGTATTTAAAATATCTATACTGGTTTATATTTAAATAATATGAGTATTTTATGTTTTTGATTTTATGTTAAATTAAAAAAATAAAAAATTATTAGCATGAAAATAATAAGAATTGAATTTTGTGAGTGTCTTTCGTTTTCTATTCATGAAAAATAGGTAAGAACGATTTATATTGATAATAAAGGAATCAAATTCACATTGTTATTATATAGGCGATCTATGTGTTTATGAATCTTGTCTTTGCTATCCCCCATTATCATTAATTTAGTCCACCAAAGAATTTGACCTAGGAGAACTAGTCCATTTGGTGAGTTGACAACCTTCTAAAGAATGACTTTCAACATTGCCATTACATATTCAAGTATTAAGAGATGGAGGAAATAAAGGTGGAGGAAATAAGTGGTTCAAGTGCATATTTTCTCAATTCATTCCCATCAATTTAGGATCATAGTAGGCAAGATTGACTTCAAAAGGTTTTTTATGTTCGTTGAATCTCTAATATATTCATTAGAGTGATACAACCAATCTTATAATATGACTCAAAACATCATTAACACCATTTAATTATTATATTCATTTCAGTTCAATTATTATACATATATGGTCTTGCTTGTACCATCCTTTAGTGTAATCTTTGAGCTGCACCCCTCCTCTCCTCTTTTTTGATTGTCTTCATTTGCAATTAACTTACTCTCTATTATCATGACAATAGATCATAGAATGTGATCTAAAATATGAAATATTGATTAAAAAACCTAACGTAATCCAATCTAAAACAATATTGATGAAATATCAGTTTTATTATAAAATATTTAATTACTATTTAAATAATGATTTCCTATTAATAAATATAAAAACGCTTAAAGCACATGCATATATCTAAAGTCTACTGAATTTTTCCGTTGTCTTATCCTTCTTCTTTTTTTAATTGGAAAAAGCATCTATTAATAGTAAAAAGAATAATGTACAAAAGACTCTTTCAAGATAAGAATCATGAAAGAAGCCGCAAAGGAATCTACATCAACAAGAAACAACACTAAAAGAGACAAACCAGTTGAAGCTAACAACTTACAAAATGATCAATATTCTCCCAGAGTACATAAAACTTGCTCCTCTGTAACCATTTCGATAAAAGAAAGAAGAGACTTTTGGTGTTTCTTAGCAATCTCTATCAACTAGGACTGTACATGAGCTATTTGGATCTTGAGTTTTGAGTTGAAGCCGAATTTATCTTTCAATGTTCTAACAAGTATTGATTGCTGCAAAATAATGCTAGAAAACAAGCCATGCACAATAAATTCCTTACGCTGCAAAGCATTAGAGAAAACAACATTACATCGTAGCTTCCAAATATACAAAAGCATACATTGACAGAAAGATTCTGAAACTATATTTTCTGAACAATGCAGCCCTACCAGTGTTGATTTCCATCTTAAATTTCTGTTAAAAATAGTTGGGATCTCAACCAAAATTGTTTGCCAAATTTCCTAGGTATACTTGCACATCCAAAAAGCATGTTTAATGGTTTCAAGCTTGTGGCAAAAAGGAAATGTAGAGGAGTGAGAAGGGAGGAAAGTAAGGCATTCTCCCACAACAATTTTATAGTGGATAATCTTCCATGCAAGAAATTGTGCTTTTGCTTCAACTTTGGATTTCCAAACAACAAGGCTCAAACTGAACCATTTAGATTCACTCCAATTCACTCTCCATTTCAAATTTAACCTTGGTTGCATTTGGATTCGAGGAAGAAGCTTATTGTAGATTAACTTCAAAGGGAAGCTAGCTATATTACAACCTTGATGCCACCTCCAATCCTTAAAGAAGTTGCATGAAATGCGAGTATAAATTTTCAATTGAAGATCAAGAGGGACAATTTCTTGCACCTTGTGGATGTCATTGATTAAAAGATTAGACAAGTTAAAATCATGTTTGAGCTAGAAGTCATTTTTCCAAGTAAGAGACGAGAACTCTCAAATATCCTTGAACTCGATGATGCCTTTTTTGAATAAAGTCTTGCTATGTAAATGATAATTAATGGCCAAGGGTTGTTAATTTAAAAAAATCAATCTGTTCCACCAGATAGATGAAGAAGAGAAGCTCATCCCATGACTAAGATCTTGACCATTCCATTCAAGAAGAAGAGACACTCTTTGCCATGCTCTCCATATGCTTAGAAATTGTCTAGAAGCTTGAGGTTTAAAGCAATTAGCCATAAGGATTTTATCTTTCCATCCCACCTCTCTCCAAGAGTTAAAAGCTTTGGTTGTAGCTATTATGTGTCTAATAAGAGATTTCTATGGGGCTGCTCCATGTAAAGATCTAGTAATCCATTTTGCAATGAGGCAAATCCCTTGAGTAAGAGGATCAATCACTCTTAGACCCCCTTTATTCTTTGGTTGAATACAATATGACCATGAAGCAATTGGATGACCTTTTTTGTTATTCCATTTTCCCCAAAGAAACCCTCTAATTAATCAGATTAATTGGTTATAGCTGCTTTTTGAAGGAAGCCAACATGATGAAATATAAACATGATTGGCTATGAGGATTTTGTTTGCAATTTGTATGTGCCCAACCATAGAGAGCAATTTATTTGACCATAGTTAAAGCTTTCTTTTTTATTTTTGTATGAACCATCTCCACATTTCGGATAATGAAACTCCTATCCCAAAAGGGATGCCAAGGTATCTTGAAATAACACCATGGTTGTTGAATTTCCATTGTGAGGGTATCCAAGGAGGAGGCGGGTCAGCTGAAGTCATCCAGAATTCAGTTTTATTAAGAGATAAATGAGAGCTAGTAGCTGTACAAAACAAATCCAAAACTTCAAGGGTGTTGTTAAGCTCTTCTTGAGAGTTTTGAATGAATAAAAGGCTATCATCAACAAAATGAGAATTAAGAGCAACATCATTGCGAGGTAAGGAAATACCATGGATGAGGTTCTTCTTTTTAGCATGACTTAAAAGGTACCCAAGAGCATCAACAGTTAGGACATAGAGGAAGGGAGCTAAGGGACAACCTTGCCTTATCGATCTATGCAGAGGAAAGGATTGGGAGATGGACCCATTAATATCTAGGCAAGCATTAGCATCAACAAAGAGGAGTTTTATGTGGGCAATACGCTTGGGGCCAAAGCAAGCTAACCATTTCAACATTTTTAAAATGAACTGCCACCCAATCCTATCATAAGCTTTATCAAAATCTAATTTGATGAGAAGGCAATTTTGACCAGTTTGTTGAGCCCATTCCACCATTTCCCATGCTAGAATCAAGTTGTCAAGAATGAATCTCCCCCCAATAAAACCGGTTTGCTCAGACCTTACAATTTCTTGCACTGTATGTTTAATTATTTTAGCAATAGCTTTGGCAATAATCTTATAGGATTTGTTAAGAAGAGTAATTGGTCTCCACCCTGAAATGTTGTTCTCATTTTTCCCTTTTGGAATTAATTTAATCAGCCCTTGATTAATAAAAGAACCCAAGGATCCTTGAGCTAAGGCTTCTATGTAGACCTCATAGAAGTTATTTCTAATGAAAGGCCACATTGTTTTATAAAATTATGCAGGTAAGCCATCAATACCCGAACTCTTAGACACAGCGATATCCTTTAGAGCAGCATCAAATTCTTCAAGAATGAACAAGCGATCTAAGTATGTTTGCTGCTCAGGATCAATCTTATTGGGAATTTAGTTACCAACCATATCTTCAATAATATCTTGAAGTTGACCACCTTCGGTGGGATCCATAAACAACTGTTGATAGTGCTGAAAAAAGATAGATTTGATATCTTCTAAGCTATCATGTTTGTGCCCCTCTTGATCATATATTGACGTTATTCTTTCTTGAGAATGTTTGTGTTTGAGATAACTAAAAAAGAACTTTGTTCCTTTGTCTCCTTCTTTCATCCAATGAAGCCTTGCCCTTATTTGAGCACCTCTACCTTGATAAAATTCAAATCTTCTAAGTTTTGGTTCAGCAACAGCCACAACATGTTGAAGAGAGATATTGGTTGGTGTTGAGTTTAAAAGATTTCTACTCTTTTCTAGTTGATATCTTAATGTTTTTTCCATTCTAACTCTTTTCCTAGCCATTCTTTTCCCATAAGACCTTAGGAAGTTGGTGAACGTATGATAGCTTCTTTCCACCATTGTAACCAACCAGATTTATGAGGAGGTCTAGGAGCTTCGTTCCAGATAGAAATAAGAGAAGCAAGGCAGTCGGGATGGTTAAGATGAGAGGTGTTGAGCTTGTAAGGTAGTCTAGTGGACTATGAAGGACAAAGAGAGAGTTGACAAGTCAGCAAAATTGGAAGGTGGTCTGAAAGAGAGGCAGTAGCATCAACTTTAATAAGAGTGTTATGCGAGGAGGGGACAATGGAGAGGGAATCAGCAAGGTAAAATCTATCAATCCGACTAAGTTTCCTTAAATCACCCTCTCTTGAGTTGGACCAAGTGAACCAATGTTGGACCACTTAGAGGCCTTATAAATTTGGGAGCCGCCATGTTATCCTTACTCGGCCCTCAACGAAAAAAAACAAAGAACTTTATTTGAACAACTTTATTGCTCGCTTTGACACCTAGCCTATTCAACTTGCCCTTACACATTTAAAACAATACGGGCGACTTTTTGACTTTGTAACGATGATGCAAGATGGTACGCCTTCTTGATTTTACGAATGGATGGAAATGTCGTCCAATGCTTCACATTAGGTGAACGTGAGTTGAACCATGCACATTTCAACTCTTGTGTTCACTGAAGTTGGTCAAATTACCAAAGATGAAAGGTGCAGATTCCATGCAGAGAGCTTGGCGTGCATTCTGTACATTTCTGGATATTTGCGAAACCAGCTTAACCATGTACGCCATTCGGAGATTGACAGGTAGCCGACTAAATTTTGATAGCCTTGCCATTGGCAATACTGCTTAAATTTGGGGTCTGATTATTCGACAGTATATATTCTGTCTTGATCTTGGACCCCGTATATGGAACTCTTCCTTCAGTACTAATAGATTAGTGTGCTCTTACACGCATGTAAGTCATATTATTTGATGATGGACGTAATTAATTTCATTTCATAAAAGAATTTAACGCGAATTCAAAAGCACTCATGTATTTAGTTGGTTAAACCATTTCGGTTCTATTAGATTCAAATTTTGTGGGGTACCAATTCCACAAAAACAAGAAGAGTTTTGCCCGTGCTTTCTACCGATGGGAAACAAACAATCCTCTTTGCATTCTTCATGGCTTCCCACAACTGGATATGATGTATTTCTTAACCACAGAGGACCAGATGTTAAGGAAAGTGTAGGCAGCCTTCTCTTTCATAATCTTCAAAACAAAGGATTCAATGTCTTTTTCGACAAGAAGTCAATCCAAGTTGGAGACAACATACCTCGATCAATAGAAGCAGCTATTCACTCCGCATCGGTGCATGTTGTCATATTTTCGCCTAATTATGCAGAGTCGATTTGGTGTTTGAAGGAGCTCAAACTCATCGTCGAAACAGGTGCTCCCATCATTCCTGTGTTTTGTGGAATTCAGCCTTCCGAACTTCGAATGGAGAACGAAGAGGGTGTGTATGCTCGAGCCTTTCTTAAGCACACTGGAAAGTTTGAGAGGCATTTACTTGAAGAATGGAAGAAGGTCCTTCGTGACGTTTCACATATCAAGGGCTATATTTTTAAGGGGTAAAAAGTTTATTTCCTTATTCTCTTGTTTTGGTTTAACATTTCGTAACTTTTTAGCCGGTGTTTTAGTGTGAGGATAATTCTTTCCGGTTTTCTAGTTTGAGGATATGATTCATGATATTATTTTTCCACTATAATGCTTCACTAAACTTTGGTGAGTTACATTAGTATAGAGCAGGGATGGAAAGGAATATTTTGTATCAGTTATTATGATGAAACTTTTGTTGTTTTCTACTTCGACTATAGGTTATTTTTTGACCCTTTAACAGTTACCTGCATCATAATGACTATATCACACAGGTGCATCCACCCTCGTGAAATGACGTGTTTATCCCTATACACCTTCCACGCTTTTTCATTGTATGCTTTCCGAAGAAAATTCCGCAGTTTCATAATTTCTCTAGGCCTGCGCGGCTTTTCGCTGAAGAGAGGACCCCTCATTGTTTAAAGCCCTTGAGAGGTTCACGTAGCTCCTATGGTGTGCACTGCTGTAATGGCTGCTGGTATATAAAGTCAAAGTGGCACCTTCCTTAGGTAATTCATAAAGAGGGATTTTCCTGCAAACACCATGCTATGTATGCCCACAATATAGTGTTGTTCGCCCTTCAAGCAGCCTTTGGATGTCACTGATTTGATTATCGAGCCCAACACGTCTATTAGTTGAGATCTTTGTTGGTGTTTCTTGTCATACTTGTCAGACTTAGAGTTGCCCGCGTGGCACGATCCACAGGCCCTCGCTTGTACAACTATTGGAAACACATTTCCTATGATGATGATCCCAATTCCAAGGCCTTATAAACTTATTTTTGGTTTTTTCTCCTTGTTTTTCTTGTTCCCGTGGAATGTTGTTGTGTCTGAGCTTACCTCAAATGAATTTGCAGATCCCATCTCAGAAATTCCCGATAAAGTAGGTGGGAGGGTGCTTTTAATGATATGATCACGCTATGGTAGACATGAAATTCCCGTCTGTAGATTCATGGGTTGAAAAGTAGAAATGGCCTTGTTTCTGGATTCTCAAATGGATTTTATCTGTGTACATGGGGCATATTGAGAAAACTGCTCAAGTCCACATCATACTTTTCTCAATCCGTCCCATGATGCTAAATTCCTTTTTGGACGAATTGTGCTTAAAGGTTAATTCATACAATGCAGGGTCCAGCATTTGTTTCTTGGTTAATTCATTAAAAAATTACATCACAATAATATTTATAATAGTACTTTTATATTCCCTCAAAATTGAACATTACTCTTGACTATGAAAGTCTTCATTATTACAATCTCATCTCATTTCATTTGATAACAAACCTATTTTTTTCTTTCTTCCCAGAAATAGTCTCAAATTTATGTATTGTACCGTGATCACTTGCAAAGCCCTTTCTAATTGAATGTTGCAAATTCATGGCAATATTTTATAATTATCGCATTCACTTACTTACCTACATGAAAAAATTACGGCTTATTATGAATTTCATTATTGAATCCTACGCCAAAACATTAAAAAGATATCACAGATTCAAATTCCAGAGTCGAAGTAATATAAATTCCTTAATAAGAATACAAATTCTGAAATGAACTATGAAAAAATTATGATTAGAGCTATTTCATTGGCGATTCTTGGTTACTTAAGGGAGGTTTATTGTGTATATTCCAGGGATCTAGGAGAGCTGCTAGAACAAATTGCAACGACTGTAAAGCAGTTCATTGACAGGGAGAAATTCAAACGAGGGAAGGATCCTTCCGAGTTGAAACGAGGAAATCGTGCCCTGCTTTGATCTTGAATCTATGATTCAAATACTCAATCTCGTTACTGTGCAGTTGTACAGAAAAAGGCCTATATATTTATTTGTTGTAAACCACAAGGTTTCATACATATTGTCGGTCTATACTCCAAAAGTCCTAGATTTGGTACGGGGGCGTGAGTGATCGCTGCGGAATAGAAGAACAAGCCAACATCTTATCGTTATTTTTAAATCTTTGGTCTATTGTGTTAGCAGTGTTGAGGCATGTGGAGAGACTTGCGTGTGAAGAGGCCATTGTTCTCTTATGTTTCAAGTAGTTTTGAACGGGCGAGCTGCTCTGCGACACAATCTTAATTAATTCTATCAAATTTTATTGCATCTTTGCTTGGAGTTTTAAAATAATTTTTTAAAATGATAAAACTTCTTAAAACAATATTTAAAAATTACTATTTCAAAAAAGTTACCATTTTAGAAGGAAAACAAAAAATAAAAATAAATAAAAAAGAAAAAATAAAAAATAATTCATGTTGGAGTTTTCAATCTTTTTTAATCGTTTCTTTCAATATATTAACTCTTTGTTTCAAGAAAATAATTAGTTCTCATTTTTCTGTTTATATTTTATTTATTTTTAGAAGAATTCTTCTATTTTTTGATGTATGGTTATATAATGCAAAGTGTTTATAAATAAGGAAGTTAAATAAATTATTGTTTATGTTATATTGTTATATTTGATAGTTCTTATTGAAGTCAAGTATTTGATGAGGTTATCATTTATATTTGCTAGTCATAAAATTTATAGTCTTTGTTCATTTGGTTTATGAAAAGGCTAAAATCCTAATGAAAATGCAAGATGATACATGCCTTTATTGATTTTACTAATGGATGGAAATGTCATCCAATGCTTCACTTTATCTAGGAGTCAAACCATGCACCTTTCAACTTTGGTGTGTAATGAATTTGGTAAAATTTCAAAACGTGAAAGGTGTAGATTCAATGTAAACTGTTTGACATGCATTCTACAGAGCTTGAAGTGGAGGTAGGGAGAGGGCCCATAGTGGGGCACCCTATCTTGTGGTATTCATGTAGAGTGCCACATGAGATGAAGGTCTTTTTTTCCTCACCACACATGTAATGAGGTGACACAACTAGAAATATTATTTTAAGGGTGTCTGAGTCAATTGCCATGTGAAGGATGAAGAGAAGAGGAGACTCCAAATTTGTGTGGATCATGAGAATCCCCAATGGTAGCTCCCAATATACCAAGTATGTGTACACCATGCCATTGAATCAAATAGAAAATGATTAATGCCAACATTATCTTGTGTCACCTCACACTCCACTACCAACCTACCACATTTCAATGTTCAGAATGGCACCAAGCCTTGAAATGATGAAGCCTTCAATACGACTTATTACAGCATAAATCTTCCTTTGCCACTTCACTATTGAACCTCTTCTTCACAAAATACCATTTTATTGACACCAAAAGTTGTTCACTTTTTCTCTACTTTGTGTTAGCATTATTACATAACTATTAACTCTATATACAACTTTAACCTAACCGCTCGCCAACCACTCACCTTTTGTCGGTATAAATACTTTCAAGGCATGAAATGTTTCATGGTCGATCACTCAAACCACAAACCATGTTGAGAATGTTGATGTTCTATTGAATTTTTTTGTCCATCCATCCAAGGTTGTAGTGACAAAGTTTAAGCTACGTAAGGATATAAATGCTCTTCTAGAGAGGAAGCTAAGGGCAGTGCATATCAAACACATGTTTCCAAGAGGTTATTTTTAAATAAAGAGTGTAATATGAACATCTATATTTTCCATTATGAAGGGAATAGTTTAATTTAATTTGAATATTGTATTTTGGGAGATAATATTTTTGTTTGGAGGGATAAGATGGTATTAGTTTGTATTTTGTAAAATGGAAGTTCTATTAGACAAGTATTTTGGATTTCATTTTCATATTTGAAAAATGAAAATTCAAATGCAATTGATGAATAAAAAATTATGGGGAATAGTAAGCTAAAAAAAAGCCCACATACAAATACAAATAAGTTATTTGATTGGAATAGTAGAGATGATAAAGTCGGGACTATTATTGGTCTTGCTCTTTCTAACTCTTAATTACATCACATAGATTTGGACAAATCATCAAGAGAAATTTGGGATGATTTGAATAAATTTTTTGAAGCAAAAGGCTACAATGTAACTATTAGATTTTAGGAAGATCTAGAAGATAGAAAACAAGCACAAAATACTGTAAAAACCCCATTGTAGATTGATTGAAAGAGCAACCATAAATAGGAAATAACAAGAGATCAAGATCCACAAGATGTGAAAATCAAGATCAAGATCCACACGAAGTGGATAGAAGTGAGGTGTGAACTCAACTAACATGACAGCTAACTAGGACACCTAACTAGGCTTAAGTAAGCCAGGTGTAAAGCTAAGTGTACACCAATAGTACCTCACAAAATTAACCAACTTACGAACCCAACCATGAACTTACAATATCAAAAAGGGCTAATGCAACCAACAATACAAATATTGAACTCAAGAAATATAATAATTGTAATTAGTACATATTTAAAAATATGTGGAAACGGGTAGCCCCCTATAAACTGAAATGTGCCTGGTAATTTTTTTGCATGATTGGTGATGCTTGCATAACATGACCTCTGATACCATGGGGATGGGGGGAGATTAGACCTCATGACCTCTTGCCTACAATAGGATGCTTTAGCCAATCAAACTAGACCTGCCCAAAAGAGGTTTTATTTTTTTAGACTATAGGAATTAGGTCTAGCCCCCTATAAACTATAGCACGCCCAGTAAACTCTTTTCATGTGATTGGTGACATTAGCGTGACATGCCCTTTGATACCATGGGGGTGGAAGGGAAACTAGACCTCGTGACCTCTTTCCTACAATAGGACGCTTTATCCAATCGAGCATGGCCCTCCACCCAAAGAGGTTTGATTTTTAATTAATATATAATTTTATCATTTTTTTGGGTTATATTAGATATTTAAATGGTATAAAGTGTCATGATGTATATAAAATGTATAATACATTCACACATTATAAAAAATAAATCATAAAATAAAATTTTAAAGAATGTGTTGATCAAGTGCATAAAAAATAAACTAGAATATTAATTTTAAAATTAAATAAACTAAAAAAAAAATACTTCAACTACTAGAGTATTCAATAGAATAAGCTTATCCGGTTGCACTTGTCAAGCATGCCGAATTCACAGAAAATATCGATTGCAGTAAACCCTAGGGTTTCACTACTACTGCCACTATGAATGGTGACACCTTCTCTATTTTTTCTTTGGATAGGATCCTTGTTGCAGATGCTAGCATTGATGTGGTTTCACAGAGCGTTCCAGAGGGCTTGGTGAGAGAAATGACCACATACACGACCTCTATATTTTCTTTTGGTGCCTCTCACGATAGGTTGGGGGTAAGAATTTACCTCCTCCCTTCTCTGTTAATACTTCTTTGCATGATTGTGACAAGATGTTGGATGGTTTCAGCCAAACGAGGTCAGACATATTAACACCCATGGATCCTTTGTGTTCTACTTTGACACTTAGAGATCTACCTCTTTTTTGGATGCAACCAAGTTTAAATGTTATTCCCCTCTTGGCTCAACAAATAACATAGGTAATAGGAAAATTATTCAATGGTCTGCCAAACCCTTGACATAACACTTTGATGACACTTTGACAAAAGAGTTATGATCAAATGAAGAATTCTTTTTGGAGAATGGTTTAATTGGAAGATTCAGCCATGTCTAGCCTAGCCTCCTTAATTTGCATGACTAGATTTTGAAATCTTGGCTTCCACTGATGGAAGGAGGTTTGGAAATTTACCCTAGTGCAAGGAGTTTTTTCACAATGGGTTTGATTGCAAGAAAGACAAAAATATCATTCTTCATTATGTCTAGTTGTGGGAAGAAAATTTGACGCATCTGGAATCTTGACATCCAAAATTTGATCCATCAACTGAAGCATTTTTAGTTTTTTTTATTTGGTTTCATCTCCCAAATATCCCCCTCCACTACAATTTTGAATCATGTTTGTAGCGATTGAAAAATCCATCTGTAATTTTTTGTATTCAGATCACAACTCAATAAATTTTATCTACACAACTTATGCCAAGATTTTGTTAGAACTAGATATCTCCAAGGATCTTCTAGTGAAAATTATCTTGAAGGCCAATGGCCAAATTTGGAAACAAGCTTTGGATTACAAGGGTTTAATTTTTAGATGTAGGAGATGTTATCTAACTAGGCACATTGTTTTTGATTGCCCAATTGTCAAGTCCCAACCAATTTGGGAGGCTTCTCAATGGAAGGATTCTTTCCCCAAACATTATTTCATTATGAACTTTCCCAAGTAGAATAGCTCTCCTTCAAATATGGCTCCCAGGAAGCATAAAGAAGAGGTGGTCAACAATTCTTCTCTAGAGAAAAAATCACTCCAAAAATTACCCCGTGTTAGTGAAAATGATGCTACCTCTCAAGGTTCTAGCGTAGTAGGTGAGGGTTCTAACCCCACAATAGTTGAATGCTCCTTCTCTCATGCTTCACTGCATCATCTAAAGGATTCAAATGGTGGGGATGGGGGCAATGAATGAGAAACTATAAGGAAAAAGAATAGGAATACCAGACAAAATATGGTTATCTACAATAAATTGCAGCCTCATTCTCACACAAAATCAATTTCAGAGGAACCAAAGAATGCAGGGAAACAAAAAAACACAAAACATAGAAAATGGAAAATGTTATTTATAAAATAGAGCGAATTAGAAGTAAGTTGTGTCCTCATGCTAAAATTGGCGTCAACACACAATAGGCAATGATTTCCAGGTTGTGTGTCATAAAATGGTTTGTTTTGGTCGGTAGCTCAAATATGTGTGTTGGGCACTTGTGTAGTTGGGATGGCAATGTTTGCTATTTTTGTTTCTGTCTTTTTAATTTAGGTAGAGTTGGTTCTTGGTTGTGGCACCAAGAACAAGTAGACAAACATTTGATTGATATAGTACAAATATGGTTGAATAAAATAGATTGAATCCCAAATCTATTGAGATGGGATCCCTCTTCTATAATCTCACCTAGTGCTGGCCAAGCCAAATTGTAGCATCTTTATTAAACTCACCTCTTACTATCAAAAAATTAAAAATAAAATTAAACTATAAGATTTAAAATAAAAATAAAACAAAATAATTATGAAAATAATAAATGATGATTTTTTGAAAAATAGAATTTACTTACAAAAATAAAATAGTTCTTAAAATAAAAATAAAGTATATATGTCCATGTACTAAATAAAATAATTTTGAAGTAAAATAAAATAACTCTTGAGTAAATAAAATAGTTCGATCTACCTATATCTCAATATTTTTTAGATAGATGTATCTAAGATATCTATACTAGTTTATATTTAGACAATATATGAGTATGTTGTGTATTTGGTTTTATATCAAATTAATATAAATTTACTTTTTTTAGCACTAAAAGAATAAGAATTGAGGTTTGTGAGTGCCTTTGGCTTTTTATTGATGAAAAATAGTCAACAACAATTTCTATTGATAATAAAGGAAATCAAATTCACATTGTTATTACATAGGTAACCTACATGCTATCTTTGATATCTCTTATTCCTATTAATTTGGTTTGCCAGAGAGTTTGATTTAGGAGAACTTATCTATTTACTGAATCAACAACCTTCTCAACGGTGGTTTTAGAAACTATGTTGATAGATTCAAATATCAAGACCTAAAGGAAATTAGTAGTTCAACTACATATTTTGTCAATTCACTCCCATCAAATTTAAGATCATAAAGACAAGATTAACTTTATAACATTCTTATGATAATTGAGTTTATGACATATTCATTAGATAGATACAACCAATCTTCTAACAATAACTATATGACTTAAAATATCATTAACATTATTCTTCTATCATCAATTTTAAAACTAAATAATCTTATCTACTCATTTAATTATTATATTATTTTAATTCAATTATCAATATCAAATTTATTATCAAAACATTTTTTATTAGTTAATAAATTTTATGTAAATTTCCCTCGATAATAAATATAGAAAACCCTTAAAGCTCATGCAAATGAATTCCAGTGAAATCCCCCGCCGTCTGTATCCTTATTCGTGCCTAACCGACTTTATTTCTCAATGGGACTACCAACCCTTGACTTTTTAACGAAGATTGCAGATGATATATGCCTTGGTTGATTTTACAACTGGATGGAAATGTCATCCAATTCTTCACCTTTCAGCCCAGCTGTTTACTAAAGTTGGTAAAATTTCCAGCTTAAGTGTGTATGCCATTCGGATATTGATAGGTAGGCGACTAAATTTGGATAACAAGCCTTGAAATTGGCGATACTGCTTAAGTTTAGGGTCAATTAATTATTCGACAGTATCTATTTGGTCTTGATCTTGGACACCGTATATGGAATTCTTCTTTCAACACTCAAAAAGTAGTGTGCTCTTACACATGTATGTAATTAGGGAAGGTTCAATTTTTCATTTCTGTGAGCATCATTTATATGTAATGAGAGTTAAGTGGATTATTCATTCTCATGAAAGATGTTTTTTTTGAATCACTATTCATGAAACATGGGTTAATGAGTTTGTTTCAAAAACTACACGGTTGTAACCTAATAGCAATATCATAATAATTAATTTCATCTCATAAAATAATTTAATGCCAATTCAAAAGCACTCATATATTTATGTTGGGTTTGATTTTTTTAATGTGTGAAACTATGATAATTTTTTAGCCCTTATTTTCTATGTTTTTATTATCCATGGATAGGTAAGTTTACTACTTTTTATAATATAATCATGCTATGGTACACATGACATTCTTTACCATGGATTTTATCTATGTACACGAGGTAGATTGATAAAAGTGTTCAAATCTATATTGTATTTATTTACTTTTCTTCTTGTTAAAAAATAATAATGAGATTACTAAATATTTGTAGTTTTAAAAGTTATAATTTTGTTCACTGTTTAGTTCCTAAAAATTCTTAGTAGTACTTGTGAAACATTTTAGAAAGTATTCCTTCTTGAATATGGCCACCTAATTTATTGACTAGTAAGTACATAGTTTTGAACATTACCTGTTATCAAATTTAATCATTTTAAAATTTATTGACTACTAAATAGATAGTTTTGAAAATTATGTGAGTATTTTCTTTTTTGAAGTTTCAAAAATATAATCAACTTATTTTTGAAAATTAATTTAAAAAATTAAATTAATTTATTGATGTAAGTATGTGTGCATACCTCTTTTAGCTGTATAATTTATATTTTTCTTAATATTTAAAGAAACAATCAATTTCTTTTTGGATACCAAATGAGGAGACTAATTTATTAATTCAACCATGTTTATGCAGTTTTTAAAGTTTCCTTAATGATAAAAATTGATGATTAAAGCCACTTTCATTGGCCATTGTTGGTTTCTAACAGACAATATTTAAATGACACTTAATTTTTGAGATAATCTATTTAAGGGGAAATTTATTGTGTATATTTTAGGGATCAAGGAGAGATGCTGGAGAAAATTGCAATGATTGTAAAGTAGTTTATTGATAGGAGAGAAAAGTGTTGACGAGTAGAAACATGGAAAATGTGTTTGATTTGATTCAAGATGATTCAAATAACCATCATATAAAGGAAAAAGAAAAAAAATCATCTCATTTGGGAATTTCCAATCCATTTGCATTATTTGTTCATATTTGAAAATCAATGCATGGGAATTGGGAAAGCTTTAAGGGTAACCCTAATATATTTACATTTTTTTTTAAGAAAATGATTGGCCCTCATTTTTGTATTTAATTTTAAATATTTTTTAAAATTTTCATTTGATGTATGGTCATATAATGTGAAGTGTTTATAAAGAAGGAAGGTGGAAAAATTATTGTTTATGTTAATAATATAATATTTGATAATCTTATTGAAGTCAAGAATTTGATGCTCGATTATATTTTATATTTGTAAGTTGCAAATTTTATAATTTTTTTGTTCATTTGGTTTATCAGAAGGTTAATAAGAATGTAACATAATACAAAAAATACATTTTGTGTGTTGTAGGTTTGATATTTTTCAAGCGTCCACAGTTGTGTGCTTGTGAAATTTGTTTTACTACTATTTTCTGACCTCATTTGAAAGCTCTAATATTGTGATTTGTGCAAAAATATATGGTTACAATTATTAAAATTGGAAATGTAAGATGGAATGTATTCCACAAATGAGATTAGTGCAAAATCAAGCCTCATGTTCAAAATCTTATAACAACTAAGAAAATATAGGAAAATTTGCAAACAACGTATGAAAGAACAAACAAATTGAAAAGTATTGATCTTAAAAGGAAATTGACTCATTTGAAAATAATGTAGATATCATGAATGATTATTAAAAAGTCATAGAGACTAAGAAATCAAACTACAAGAATAATGGTGGAATACAAAGAATCATAAATTGTAGATCATTTGATTGGATGTCTTCCAAAAAAATATCATAATTTCATATGCACATGTGAACTTATTGAAATTTTTGACAATATAAAACTAAAAAGTGTATGGGGATTTCTTGAATGAATATCATAGGCTGGAAATGTTTATAGGTGAGTCCAACAAGAGTTCGCAAATATTCATGGCTAGAGGCAAATTAAAAAAATTATAATAAAGGTGAATTATATCAAAATAAAAGGCAACAACATCAAGGGAATCCATAGAGAAATAATTGAAGGTAATGGAATCAACTAAGGGATTATAAAAAAAGACACTATAAAATAGAAAAACTTATATCGGATGTTAGAATTGTGGAGAAGAAGAGTATAAAAGTGATCGTTGTCCTATGAAATCACATGTAGGAGGAAAATAAAATTTTATCAAAGAAGATAATCATTTTTTTCTCAAGAAGGTGAATTTTTAGAAATTAATATTAATATTATGTTCAATCATTCAAGAAAAATCAAATAACACATTGTCCATGGATTTAGGGGCTGGCCAACATATGACCTATAGTAAGAACTTGTTTGAATTTTTAGAAGAAGGAAAAGGTGCAAGGATATTTCTTGGTAATGATAGTTCACATGAAATTGAAGGAATAGGTTCAATTCCAATGAATGGATATGATGACCTGAGAAATTAGAAATAATAGATGTGAACCTTGTGCGTAAGTTAACAAAAATATTCTCTAACTAAGTCAAGTAACTCAACATGTTTCTAATAAAGGAGGACAATTTCCATTATGAAAAGTGACATGCAACTTCATACAAGAAAAAGGCTAAAAAATACACCTAAGCAAGCCTATCTCCAAAAAATAAAAAATAAATGAGAGAGTATACCATGGAATATTCTACATCAACACCCTGCTTAAGGATAGCTTAGGTAGGTACAAATAATTTGGGTTATGATAACTAGGCTTGATGAGGTACCCAAGTACAATGCAATATCTCATAAAGTGGAGAAAGGAAGAGAGCCTAATGGGAAAAAAATCCCCCCCCAAAAGAGAGAAAATAAGAGAACTAAAAAGCCCTCAAAGATGATGATGTTGTTGAAGTATACCACATATAAAGAATATATTGAAGATAAATGAACTTTCTCTTAGTAAATTGTTTGGTTAAAATGTTTGCAACCTACTCTAAAGACTATCAAAAGACCGAGTCAATGATCTAACTATGAATGGTATTCCAAATGTAATGTGTGTGTATCTCTATGTGCTTGTTCCATTAGTTTTAAACCAAATTCTTGCATATTTGGATGGTGCTCTAGAGTTGTCAAAATAGATGACTATGGGTCACTTGAATGAAATGCTAAACTTAGTGAGAATCCCCTTAAGCCAAATAGCCTCAATAGTGTTAGCAAATCCCCTATATTCTACCTTTGTGGATAATAAAGAAATAACATTTTTCTTCTTGCTAGACCAACTAATAGAATCAAAACCTAAAGAAAAATAGTACTCTGAAGTGGAATTATGATTCTTAATATCGCTAGCTAAATCTAAATCTATGAAGCCAACCAACTCAACCTTTATACCATATTTGTAATAAATCCAAAAACTATAAGTAGCTTGAAGCTAGTAAAGGATTCACTTTAGATGTCTTGCTACATGGTGCCCATTCTCCACTCCTTTTCGTTGCTAGTCTACACAATTTCTTTCAAATGAATATTCATCTATGCCTCGTGACAAGCACCCAATTTTGATGTTGGTTGTCCATTCTTTCTCAGACTACTCCTTTCCTCGCCATGCTCATTTCACCACCTTCTCCTTTGCTTTGACAAATGGTGTGGTAGAATTATTTTTTGAGTGTAAAGAACGTTTTGTTATTTTATTTTTAATCTATGGTTTTCCCCAACAAGATTTTTCTAAAGCTATCCTCAAGTAGGTACTTGCACTTGCCTGGAATTTTTTACAAATATTAATGATTATTTATTACTTTTGAGTGTGATCAAATATTTAAAATTGCTATTCATTGTTTGACTATTGAATTAAATAATTTTTAAGTAATATTTAGTGTAAGTGTCTACATTCAAATAGATCTAAATAATAAGATTGATTATAATCAATTTTCAACCTATATCTCCATAAAATGAAACATAAAAATTCGATGTAAAATTATTATAATCACATCTTTAAGATTCTCTATGTAGTGCTATATTAATGTCATATTGTTCACCTAATGTTTGTAACTCCATTTTAAATTAAAAAAGAAAATTCAATCACCTAGTAATACACTCACCTCTTCTCTATGATAAAGAATGCATCTTTATTGTGACAAGCTTGATATATGCAACATGTTAAATCATATTGCCTATTTCTAATAAAATTTTACAGTGTTATCAAACTAATGAAAAATATTCTTTATTCATATATTGTATTCCTTTTTATATTACTAGTGATTGCACTTGGGGGTGCAATGGGTACGCTGAAATCAAATATTGAAATATTCTTGTTGATTTTTTTTAATTTGTAAATGGGAGAAATGATTGAGAGCTATAGTTAAAGTACTTCTCTAAGAATTCATTAAATATCGCATAAAGTAGCATATCAAATAATTAACAGTTAAAATGAATCCAAAATTTACTCGTCGAGTTGATTGAGAAATGTAAACTCACATCTATGGTCACTTGACAAAATCTGTCATAAGTGAAAAAATTTAAGGAATTTTTGAACATTGTAAATGACTGCAAATTATTGATTGAATAGTAAGTAACTTGGCTTAATTTGTACAGTTATAAACCCACTGCATAAATGAGTGAAACAAAAAATAACTAAGAGACCCGAGGAAAATAGATGAAGCTTTGTAAAGAAGAATGTATTAACATATGAAGCTGATCCAATCTATGTTGTGGAAACCATTGCATTTACAACTTCAGCAACATGTACTATACATTCAGGTTTGTGTCATGCCAATCGCTTGCATTTTTCTATACTATTCACTATGTGAAAGAAGCTATAGAAATCATTGCATTTACAACTTCAACTGCAACAGGTATACATTAAAAATTAAATAAAGTTTTCAGGAAATGTGTCATAAAAATAGCTTATCTATTGAAACAACCACAGATAAAACCACATAACCAATGGCTTCATTTAGCAAATAAAAAAAGAACTGTAATATTGAAATGAAACACAACAACCATAATAAATACTATTGAAATCATGGCAAGTGAGTTACTTGGGTCTCTATGTACTAGTGATTATTTTTGTGAGTTGCTATTCTTTGTTCTATTCAGGACATTGATGAAGTATAAGAATGTGTTATGGAAACCATTGTATTTACAGCTTCAGCAGCATGTGCCATACATTCAAGTTTGTGACATGCCAAACCCTTGTATTTTTCTTTACTATTCACTATGTGAAAGAAGTTGTAGCAATCATTGCATTTACAGCTTCAGCTGCAATAGGTATACATTAAATATTAAATAAAGTTTCCAGGAGAAGTGTCATAAAAATAGCTTATATATTGAAATAGCCATAGATAAAACCACATAACCAATGGCTTCATTTAGCAAATAAAAAAAGAACTGTAATATTGAAATGAAACACAATAAATGGCCTTGTACAAATTCCCATAATAAATATTACTGAAGTCATGACAAGTGAGTTACCTGGGTCTATATGTACCAGTGATTATTTTTGTGAGTTGCGATTCTTTGTTCTATTCAGGACATTGAAGAAGTATAAGAATACTATTTGTAATCACCATTGTTAGAAGTATAACCATTTGAAACAATATGATTGAATCACACCTGCATACAATTAAGAGATTTTATAGCAGAAATGAGGAATGTATAAAATAATCGATGTTTTACCATTGTGAACATAATTGGATGGTGAGAACTCCACTATAAAGAGTAGCTTCAATAGAAGATGCTGGAAGATTGCTTGTATTTTGATTGAGTAGATGTTGAAGAACTCTGTGCTGAATGTAATATTCTCGTGAGTAAACAAATTATGCTGAAAGGGTTGATCTAGACAGTTATGCAGCTTCCGTTTTGAAGTGGTTGATGCTGATAGTGTAGAAGTTCCTGAAAGACTGGTTGTATGTCATTTGAGTAATTGTCAAAGAATAAATCTCTAAAAACTGAGTTTAAAGTGAACATGCCTGTATGTATTGGCTAGTTGAATTGAAGTAGGGCATTTCAAATGGTTGATGTTGATAGTTCTGACAACCGAGCTTCCTCACGGATCCTATGTGCAACATATGGTATTTTTTACATGCATGTGTATCTTTTGAAAGTGAATGGCAGGTGGATTTGAAGGCCAGAAAGATGAGTGACTCTAGAAATAATTGTGAACGTCAAGCCTTATCGATCAATGTTGCTGATGTCAATGGTGGTCATCTGAAGTGTAAGCCCTTGTGATTTGTGGATGGTTAAGGCCCATGCCATTTTAAGTGGGATTTTCCATCGACCACCAAGACTAATGGGGGTAATAGGGACATCTTTGGGATTGTTTGTATCTTAGGTAGGGCCAATATAATTCTTGAATTGAACAACAACAAAGAAAGAGAGTTGGGGTGGTTTATCAGTCTCCTTGTAGACTATTTTTTTTACTATGCCAAGAGATCCATTAACAAGGCCAGTATTAGTCCAAAGATTACAAGATAACATAACCTTTTGGTTGATAGAAACTAGAATCTTAGGTTGGAGTTGCTCATTATCTGGATTTGAGGTGAAAGAGATCCCTATTTGCTTAGCAATGGCAATGGCAACAAGCTGTGCTAGAGACAACAACATACGTTTATTATGGAGTGAAACCTTTTCATTGGTTGCATAAAGATGTATGAATGATATGAAAGTAGTTTTTTCAGTAGGTGATAGTGTCGAGCTTGACCTTGACATTAATAATTGCCAATCTGTAATAGTATATTCAACCTTTCTTAAATTGCACAAGAGATCGTGAAATAAAATTTGAGTGGGATCCTCTCCCGCTTGACAAAATATTTTGTTTAGTGTAACAATAGTTTTGAAGCTACGCCATAGTGTCTCCCCATACGAAGTAGAAGAGTACATAGGAATGTCTTTGACCGGTGGTAGTTGGCCGAGGTCTCCAAAAAGTAATATTGAGCAACCTCCAAAAGGGCTTTGGTTGTTTGCTAGGAAAGCTTCGCGTAAGCGATAGTCTATTCACTCAAGCAATCTGGGACCGATGAAGCTCATTTTGTCTATTAAAATGTAGCGAACAAAGTGCATTCTCTCTTGGAAGCTTGCTAGTGTTTGGCCCTGTAAGGGAGTGAAATCTTTGATGGGGATGTGCAGTGCTGAATGAATAGTCGATGCTCCAATGTTGAATGCTACAACACCTGTTGGTGTGAGAAGTAATAGTGATGTTTTCCCATTTGGAGTGAAAGAATTTAGTGCATACCTGATTTGTTTAATTAGATGTGACTTTCTAGTTCCTATAGTTCCTTGAACTATTATTTTGAGTGGTGGCTAGTAAGTGATGGAGGATAGGTGTGACAACACTAAATCCAGTGTTTTCATTTGTTCCAATGAAAGGTTGTGCTGGGTATTTACAAAGGGCGGAAGGGGGACTTGATATCTTGTGCAGTTTGAGTCTACGAAGTTGGATGCTACATTGAATTCTATTGGATTTATGGAATGAGTATTCCAGTCATGGTTAAGGTCTAATTCACGGTTGCCTAGCATGTCAAGTGCATCCAACTGGAGTGGATGGCCTAGGTGAACACTTGACAAGACTTTCCATTCAGATTGGTTGCATTGATGTGGGGGTTCTATATTATTTGAAGGAGAGTCAAATTCTATATTAGAGGTTGTATCTAGTTGACTGCATCGAGCATGCCATGGATGGTAAGTGCATGCCATCCTATCCCACTATGCAAAAAAATTGAGTTGGTGTGGAACCAAAGTCAATTGTAATGTTATGAAAAGGTCTATAGAGAACCACTTCACTCCAACAAAAGTTATGAAATCTTGGACCGTCTTTAGAAGGAATGCTTGTGAAGCGAGGGGAGACTCAAATAATTACTTTAGAGGAACACTCTTTCCATTAGTTTGCTTTACGTGTTGTTTTGAAGATCCATTTTTGAGTCACCTCTATCAATGGCATTGCCTCCAAACTAATAGGATGAGCCATGTATGCATCAAAGTAGTTTGTATGTGGTGATGTACATGTGCTTGAGAGTGGAACGTGTTGATATTCTTTTGGTTGACATTTATTGAAACAAATGTTCAGCTACACAAGCAGAGTGGTAGTTTCAAAAGAAGGTGGCAACTCTCTTGAGCACTAATATCATGATCCAAAAGGTTTTCAACAAGAATTTTCCTAAAAGCTATTGGTGTTGGCTTGTCAAGATCAAAATTTGTTGAAATACAAGAAAGCCTTGCATGGTATGTTTCGGGTATGGTTTCTAATTTAGCTGCATATTTCGTGATATATTTGGGCACTGCATCTATTGAGAGAACGGGCTAACAATCTACATTTACACACCAAATAGAGAGGATAGTGGGGTTGTGAAGATTGACTCGGTCATCATTATGAGCGTGGGTGTGCTTTGGCTACCCACTCTCATTTGAGAGTGTTGAATTGTTGTGCATGGTCCAAGTGGATTTATAGCGACATTCAATGGTACCTCCTTTTCTATGCAAGAATGTTTGCAAGGTACAATGTGTATGGCACTGAACACAATTGACCAGTTCATTGTTGTCATCTGAAGGGGTGGACAACATAATAATTCTTGTATCCATTAGGCAGGGGTTGTTTAAGGAGGACCTTGGAACTGTTGCATTTGAGCTTTGGTTGGGACATGGGTTCCAAGTAGAGACATAGTTGTCAATGTAGTTGATTGCATGTTGTAAGTTGATCCAAGATTATTCCTTTGCAATCTGGCAATATCGGGTGCATCTTTGAGCCAAAGGAAACCATGGACATGTGTAGAGCCACAATGTTTCCATTCATACCTAGACACAAAATATGTTATTAAGCAAATGATGAATGAAAGACGTAAATATAAATGATTGTGGAGTTAATTTACCTGTACCAATTGTCAGTTGTGCAAAGAATCTTTTCCAAAACCTCCGCACAAAATGTAGTAAATCGGTGATGCATGTAAAGTGCATAGAGGTGTGGGTTTTCAACTATATTCTGGATCCTCCACCGAGCAGCTACTAAAGGATTTGCTGGTGTGGCTGATGGCATGACATTTTGTAAGTCTAGCCATTTACTATCTACTGCACTAAGCGTGAAGAATAGAGTCGGACAACCAATTTGAATAACTATGTCTGATAGATCCCCCCTACGAAGAGTCCAGAAGGGGCAGGTACCATGGATTTTTGAGCCAAACCGCATAACTTGGTCTGCAAGATGTTCGTCGACGAGGTCCTTGAGTCTTTGGCGCAAGTCAAATATTGTTGGTGGTAGTCTACTTTCGAAGTGTTTTTGAACAAATACGGAAGTTGTGGCCTAGCTATGGTGATGCATAAGAATATTAAGTATGAAGTATCTAAATCGTGGGTGCTGGACGAATCTATTATCATGGTATCGAAGAAGATGGAGGGAATATTCATATAGCTTGACCTCTTTCATACTTTGTTGATTGAATGCAGCTCTACCCTTTGGAAAAAATGTTGGGAATGCCATAACAAACAAACCTTCAATGGTGTATTCATTGAGAGGTGTAAGAGAAATTGGTGGCCAATCAATAGTAGGAGTAGGGTGTCCTTCCCCTAACTGCAACAGGGCTCACAATTCTTACACTTCAGTACATGCAGGGGGTAGGTTTGCAACAAATGAAGTTGTTGCTTCCACATTCTCTTGCAATCGTTCTTCGATTGTATTATCTATCTCCATGAAGCTAAAATCAGGGGGGTCTAATGTTGAGGTTGTTGCATTTAGAAGGTCAGAGATATCAGTGGAGGCAATAGGCAAGGATAAGAGAGAGGTCTCATCTAATTGGACATCCTTGTAGTAGGGGTCATAATAAATCTTATATTGCAAATCCTTGAGAACATGTGCTTTGCAAACATATAAATTATACTGTTGGGAATCAACATTTTTTTTATTGACTATTAGTATATCCAAGTCATGTATATGGTGTGGCAAGTAATTGGAAATTATTGTAATATCATGAGGAAAACAAATAGTGTGGTCACTATATTTTTAGTTGTCCCCCTCTTGCGTAAGTAACTTGGAGGATAGGGATAACTCTTGATATAAGCATCTCCTCAATCTGAGATAGGTGTTGTAAACAAGCAGGCTACTCTCTAGGGTCCATGTTGTTCCACTTTGAGAAGAGATTGCCATTTTTTTCTGAAATGCATCTTGAACAAGCACTACTACCATTTAATAGCCTAGTTCTTATTCCTGGATATCGTTCCATACATACTCGACATGCTGATATGTTTGATAGGCTATCCAACATTGAACAGAATGAATTCCTAGCAATGTAATAGTTTGTAGGAAATAGTGGAGCATGGAGGTTTTGGGAGGCAGAGCAAGGGTGAAATGTAGATTAAATTTGAGGTGGTGGTGGTTGCAATGGGGGAGGGATATTGGAAAGACAAGGCAAGGGTGTGGAGGATCTTGCAAGGTTACTTTGATGGTTTTCTCTACTTCGTCTATTAATAGAATCCTTATTTGCATGGTACCATAATCATTTTAGATGGTTACGATGAGACCGCCGTGCTTCCATACTTTCATCTTGGTTTTCCATGGTAGTGGTCGCTGAGGAACAAACCAATGTAATATTATTTTGCATTAGATAATGAAAAAGTTGAAATAACACGTTTAAGTTAGGTGTGTAAAATTAGCAAGAATAACGGTTGAAGTAATAATCCTTTGTATTGACTAATAATTAACTAGAATATATAGTTTGTAAAAGGCATAAATCATATTATGAAACATGTGTACAAGATAAAATTGTCATATCAAAAAAGACTTTGTATTCAGTTTATTTGTAATTTTAGGCACACATCGTTACATATGGTGGTATAGACAACAACAAAATTTGTACACCATAAGCAAAGACTATACAATATTTTGGAAAATAAGAGGTACATGCAAACTTTAAATAGGTTTTATCGCTGTAATTAAAAATATTTGTACTTCTTTCCCAACAAATGAAATCATTGTGATGGCCACTTCAAAGAGAAATTGGTGCCCAAGAACTTGATCCAACACGTGTTTAGCTACATCAGGTTCAACTATATGTAGTTGAATATTTTTAGTGGAAACTCCAAACAAGTTGTTTGCGGGTTCTTCAAACGCAATAACTTTATCAAGAGAACCTGTCCCATCGTCCAAGTCCACTTTGACCATGTAGCTAGAATCAAATCCAGGGAGACCAATAGAATACTTTGGGCAATTGGGGTTCTTTTGTACAACCTTCTTCTTACATTTCTTATTGCCCACCAGAAGAGGACAAGAGAGGTAGTAAATTTTTTCCAAGTGGACTTTTGATATGCTTGCTTTTACACAAACATTTTTTTTTCTAGGATAGTTTGTACTATTGATCGATGTAATCTCAATTGGATTTCCAAAATTGTTGGAAGAAAGATGATCTATTGAGAGTGAAAGGAAGGGTTTATCCTTCCCTACAGTGGTATACTAGTCATGCAACATTGACAGTTCTAGCAGTTTTGGGTTTAGGACAATTGTAGTTGCAAATATGGTATCAAGAGCTTTTCCACGCCAGGAGATTATACGCCCAGATTTGATCAAGATAATGGGAGGGGTTTGTAGAGGAGGCAAAGTAGATATTTATTTACCTTCAAATTCACAATGATGACCCCAAAGTGTAACATCAATGCTCCAGGATGACATGTCTGTGATTGTTGCAGTGCACTTTACTGTTTCAATCCCATCTCTCTTACAGATGGTTGATGCAGGGGAGATAGATAAAAGTATGCCGAGAACATCAACAATGGAATTAATAGGTAGTGATAGTAGGGAATCTATGCTTTTGATATGCAAGCTATGCATGGGGATTGTAGAGTCTACACATGGTGAGGGAGTAGTTGTTGATGATTTGTGTAGGAAAATTTCAAATGGGTTCGTCGAGCTTTTATATTTTTTATTAGCAACTTGTATGCGACCATTAGAAATAATGTATACACAATTAGAGTTCACACAAAATTATAGAATTAATCAACAAGTTCATTGAAGCATGTGACATGTATGTCAGTGCCTTCTTTATCAATCAAGTCAAAACCAAAAAAATTTCCTTCTCGGTTAGCATTGTGAAAATCATGGATTGGACTATTTGTTAATACTCTACCCTCAATGGACCAATTCATATAGTATGGGGTTAAATATTTCATGGGATGTATTTCAGAAGCGGGGATGGTTGGTTCTTGGGTAGATATTGCATCTTGCTATAATCCAAATGGGCCTTGGGAGCTAGTAGATGACAAATGACTTGTTTCTTGTAGAAGAAGAGTTGCAGTGCCAACAAGTGGTGGCTTTATCCGATACCATTTGAAGACTATTGATAATTATAGCCTTGAAATTTAATGATGTAAATGATTAAGGAACATCACATCAGTGAATGAAAGCAATATTAAAAAATAGAGTAAGGTTGGAAGTACATGTATTTACCGAACACTTTGGATGTATATTCTGTAAGGTGGATAATAGACCCAGTGACCATCACTTTTTCAACAACAAGATTGTTGAATTCGCTAGGAAGCAAAGTTGGATGTGTATGGACACCATAAGAGAGTTCAACCCGTTACTTAACATCTATTGAATGAGCATGTTGTATTGTGTTTATGAACATGACCTATAATGAAGGGTCAAGATCAAACTTGCCTGCAAGAATATCTTCAATGAAATTTGGAGTTAAAGTTTCCATCGAGAAGGTGAAAGGTAGTTGAAGCTTTGCTCCTATGAGGTAGTTGTGAGTGTTAGAATTGGCTTTTCTAACACTTCAAATAAAGGTGTTTCTTAATTGTATGATTGTTGCTAATGGGGAAAACCACAATTGCAAGGTAAAGAAGGGAATCGTATAATTGATAATATATTGTAACATAGTTTATCTACACATTTATCAAACCAATGGTTTGTGAATGGGTTAAATTTTATGCAAGTTATATAGTACAAGACTTTCTTCAAGTGTTATCTTTAAACAAAATATATGTCGAAGTATTGTGTGTTTAGTTTTTAAGATTTACAAAGACCTAAATTTTTTTTATGGAAACAAGCATTTAAGTATTTACTGAAGGTTAATTTTAAAGAATGAAATTTGAAAACACACAATCTATGTACATGATAAACAAATATATTTGTAATATTGAAGCCCTTTTGGGGAAAAATAGTACAAGGAAAATTTGCAACAGTTTCATGTTCAAAACAATATTTACAAAACTTATATTGGAAGGGCATATTAGACACGACTATAGAAGGCTATATTGTTTCTTTGCATTGCAGCCATAAGTAGACATAGTATAGGCCCAGAATAAAAAGCTTATAATGGACTAAAAGGTCTCAAGGTAACTTTGGAACGTAGCGATTATCGCAGGAGTTGCAACAATATTATAGTGTTGATCATATTTTAGCTCCCTTACGAAATTGCATAAACCCTCTAATTTTGCATAGCTAGATTGGTAAGTTGACACTAAGGCCTGAAGCATCATCCAAATCTTCAGTAGGACTTCTTATCTGGCATGCAAGTTTGAGTTTTTCAACGATGTCATGGAAAATATTAGATACAATTGCAGAAAGATGTTGAATGGTTGTGTGAACTGAGTCTGGTTTATTAATAGTAGATAATGACTTTGAAACTGCTTGTGTTAGATGCACCATAATGGACAGGCTTGGTTGCATAGGAGTATTTGAATGTGTTTGATAATTCATAATATCAATCTTATGATGATGCTTTTATGTTTTCTATTTTCTATTGATGTTTTCTATTTTCTATTTCCTTGTTTTCAGCATGTTAGACTATCAATATGATGTGTTTTCTATTTACAAGTTTTGAAAATCTGTACGTGAAGAAGCAAATAGGGCTCTAACACTATGTTTTACAATAATATCACATATGAAAATAGGCACAAATATGTAACATATGTGTTACATATCAAATTCATTTCACTGTTTAAAATTTTTGTTAATTTGATAGATAACAACATAAGTGTTTATAAAAGAAATAAAACACTTTATATTTCTTTGTTTTCATTATTTTCTATCAATATGACATGTGTTTTTCAAAAATCATCTAGTTTTCCTCTATGTTTGTTGTGTTCTAAAGTAAACAAAAAATTCATTTCACAAGTTCTAGAAATATGTACATGAAGATGCAAATAGGGATCTAAACATTTGTTAATTTGATAGGTAACAACAAAAGTGTTTAGAAAGGAATTCAACACAACACAAAATGATGCGGCAAGTGACTTACCATAAGATTTTGGAAAAAATGTGTCCTGTTGGCAATGATGCAAAAGAGATAAAATGGGCAAAAGTCGCTTAAAAGTGAGACAAACCAAAACCAATCTTCTTAGAGCTATTGTTTCAATCTATTCATAATAAACAAAAATTAGATCTAAGTATATTGGAATTGAGAGGTTTTGCTGAAACAAAAATGAAAAAGTGAAAAAAACTAAATAAACATAAAATTCATTGCACACTTAAATTGTAAAAGTCTGTATTGAAAACCACCAAGTAAACGTAAAATTAATTGCACAATTAAATTATAAAATTTTGTATGTGAAGAAGCAAATAGGGATCTAAATGTATATACAAGAAATTGAAAACTATCAAATAAACATTAAATTCATTTCATAGTTCTAAAAATTTGTACGTGAGGAAGAAAATAGGGATCTAACACTCTATATTACAATAATATCACATATAAAAACATAGATATATAACATATGTGTTACAAATAAAATTAATTTCATAGTTATAAAAATGTATGCACTATCAAGATAGCATATTAGAGTGAAATCATTCTTATTACTTTATATATAATACTACAGCCTTTGGAGTATATTCACCCTTCAACCTTAGATTTATACGCTACTTTTTTGGTTTGCACAGTATCTAGAATTCTTCTACAAACCAATTTGGTTAATCTACAGATCCTTTGTTTCACTACCGATAAATTGTTTGGTGGATATGTACAATATGGATTTGTAAACTATCTTGGGTTGTCATAAAACTGTTGTGAAGATCGAATTGGATCTCTAATTTAAACAAATCAAATTGGATCTTAAAACTAAATAAAATAAAATCAGATCTCTGAATTAAATTAAATCATATCTTTAACTCATAACCAATATTTTCCTTATAAATTCTGCAAAAGTTTTACTTTCACCTCAAGAATCGAGTAGCTCTAAAATCTTGATTCACTTTTACCTTATTATAATTAGATTGAAGCAGTAGTTGTACGGAGATTTGGTTTTGGTTTTGAAATATTTTCCTCATTTTTATTTTATTTACATTAGTTTTGAAGCCACTGCTATCGAGTAGCCTTCTCTTGACGTATTTTAGTTTATCTCATATTCAATTTTTATTAATGAAACAAAATAATACATAAATCGCACAGGTAGGAAAATAGTATCCCTTCAATGAATGTAAGAGTCAATTAAATCAAGATTAAGGCCAAGAAAATGAAATGGGTTAATTGGTGTTTGTGAGGAAGGGAAGCAAAATATGCTTATCTAGCCACCCAAGTACTGTATACAAGATTTAATAGGTATATATGTTTGAAATTTTTCTAACTGAATGAGGTTTGCAGAAGGTCAAGAAAAATTAGAAAGAAAACAAAATGGATTTTTTAAAAGCTATAGAAACTATCCTTATAGTAATGACTTCAATGAAAGGACATTTTTTCAATTACAAATTGAAAAGTAATCAATTTTTTACATTTCTAAAAGACTTGCAAATTGTCTTCAATCAAATAAGAAAAATAGAGTTACCATGCATACCAGAAATGTGAATTATATTAAATTATATTATCAAGTGGAAAATTTGATATGGGTTAGAGATTTTCTTTTTATTTAGTATTCTAAAAATCAGTGAGCTATGATTTGACAGTTAAAGTGCAACAATGTTTTGACAAAGGGAAACAAGTTTCACAATCAAAGAGAATCAAATTTGACAATCTCATGAGCATAAAGAATTATGAAATATGAGTAAATATGAACATAAAATTGTAGAATATCATGAGCAACAAATAATTATGAAATAATGAGCAAAAATATGAGTACATAATGAGAAAATAATGTTGAAATATGAGAAGCAAATAATGGCACTAACAAATGCAACAATACTGACATGAAAAGTGCAGAAATAGTGCAACAATAATACAATCATATGAGCATCAATAATACTATCAAAAGTGCAGCAATAATACAGTCATATGAGCAACAATAAAAGATTATTGTCATTTCTATGATGCAAAGTGGAGAACTTTCATGGTATTTCACATGGCTAACTCTTTCAAAGATATATGTTTCCACCTTGAGGTTTTGGCATAGGTAGTCGTATGGAAAAGTGAAATGAAGGTCCACCAATAGCAATATCATTTTGAATAGGAAAAAAACAATCTTCCATATAGATACACACACTTTCACAAGCCTCAAATAAAAGTGTACATTTTAAAGGGGTCTGGTGTTTGAGAACGAAAAAAATCATTGTATATTTCCAAACAGGTCATTTACAATAAGTGGTGCAATGGAACCTTTCCTATCACAACATAGATTGTTGGAACTCGTTAAAAGATTTCTGGATTATATGGCTTGTGTACAACAATCAAAATAATTACTTGTGAATGTCCAATGGAACCAAATCTTCATAATGCTTCATGATTGTTGTTTAGGCATAATCACATAGAAAATAATCAAGCCATGGTAAATGGATCATAAAATATACCATGGTTACTATAATCAACCTGAGAAATTTAGGTTGAATTTTTCTAACTTTGACATATACTCTACTTCAGTATAAATTTATTTAACTTTTCCTAAATCTTTGGATTTCAATTTATGATACCATATCAAAACCTTTGTTGCACCCAAGAGAACAGACTAGAATGAAGAGTATCAATCAATAAATAGACTTTCAAAAGGCTGAGAAACAACTTGACTTAACAAACCATGAATACAGTTGGTGTACTTGTATGGAGAACAAGCTTGAACTACTACACAATTGATTTCATCTCTAACAGTAGCAAACTCATTTCATCAATCCTTGCGGGCATGACAAGATAGCGGTCAAGTAACTCATCTGCTCATGAGTTTTTACTCTATGCTTGGTGTGCAAAATCAAACCAAGAAGAAATTTTTTTTAGGACTTCCTTGCACATAGAATTAAAAATAAAGAGGCTTGAAAGACCTTGACAAAGAGGAAAACATGCTTTATGACTTCTTCTGTGCATAGACCTTTATAGATTCTCTTTGGTCGAGGTTCTTTAAAAAAAATTATTCTACTACAATCATGATATCTGAAGTGTTCTTTTACTTAAATTAAATTTATAAGTACCCTTGTTGTAAGGTGTACTGCAAAACTCTTGGTGTAAATTTCTGCAAAATGGTCCTAGCAACAAATACAATTTTGACCTAAAAATCTCTATGAAACATCAGAATCACTTTACCATGCACCTAGAGCACCGCACACATTAAACTAAAGTAAATCTAAAAATATAACGGTTTTAGAGCTACTAAATTATTGAATTCATGAGTTCGAGACAAAAAATTTGCAGCCTAGCGATCTGAATCTAAATTACCTATAACCACTTAGCAATGGAATTTTTTTTAATTAAAATTGTACACATGTAATGGAGACCATACCCATAACCCACTCCATCAGTAGATAAAGCCTTGTCTAGTCTTTCTTCAAAAGGTGTGGAATGCTAGATAACCTTCTGATCCTGTAGATAAGAAAATCCAACAGTCCAGTAGGAAGAGGCACAAACCCTACCACGACAGGTATTTGTAGAAAAATAGGAAACCAGATTCTCCCGACAGCTTCAGTCTATTCACAATAAACAAAGACTAGGTCTAAGAATTCTAAGAATATGGCAATGAAAACAATTTTAGGTTTGGGTCATTCTATTTAAGGGCCATCCGATTGACCTCCAAATGTGTTGTGCTATAAAGATGGTGATATTTCTACATCTTCTGCAATAACTGTTGTGTCGATTTTTATCTTAGTAAGTGCTATGCAAATATTTCCTTCTGCAATAACTACTCTACTAGTACATTGTCACCCTTTGCCAGGTGGAGAAATGAAAGGTTAAGACCAACGAGGAAGAGTTTGGAGGAGCGGGGAAAATAGGTGAGGAAAATGATGAACAGTTGGGATGCATTCCATCACAGTCGGTTGGCTCTTCACCATTCTGCATCGTTTGATATCAAAAGGGCTGCAAATGTTAAGCATGGGGTGCAGATATTTCTTTTTTCAATAACTGCTTTGTCGGTACATTGTCACCCTCTATCAAGTGGAGAAACAAAAGGTCAAGACAAGTGAGGAAGAGTTTGGAAGAGCGGGGAAAATAGGCGAGGAAAATTATGAATAGCTGGGATGCATTCCATCATAGTCGATTGGCTCTCCACCATTCTACATTGTCTGATATCAAAAGGGTTGCAAATGTTAAGCATGGTGATGCCTTCGGCGTAATAAAATATAATATTCATACTTTTAACACACTACAAATAGAACCACCTACTTTCTAAAACTTTCCTTTCCGATAAGACAACTGATCTGAAACCCTCTCTAATGAGGAGAGATGAAGTAAACTTGAAAATGTCAAATCACATATAATATTTATTTTATCAAATGTATCTAGTCAAATGTAAGGGACTACGTAATTTGAGGGCATAATTGTAATGAACGTCGGATTATGTCATCCTTCTCGAAGTACAACAAGTTCATTTTTATTTTTTAATTTGAAGATTCAAAAAGGTTTGATTTTTAATTAATATATAATTTATCAATTTTTGTTATATTTATATGTTTTATAAGGTATACAATTAAGAAAGACGTGTAAAAAAATTAAATTATAAAATTAAAGTTTTAAAAATGCTTTGATGATATAAAATAAAAAATCAAATTAGAGATGCTCATATTTAAAAAAAATAATAATAATAAACATTATTTAAAAAAAAATTAAAATATAGGTATATAATATTTATTAATTTTTTTGAATTTAAAAAAAAATGAAAGTAATAAATGAAGGTTTTTTGAAAAATAGAATTAAAATACAAATGTAGAAAAATGGTAAACAATATAATAAAATACAAAAGTTTTTAATTAAAAATTAAAATATATATGCTCATGTAATAAATACAATAATTTAATGTAAAAATAAATAAATAAAAATTACATTATTTCTATCATCTTTTATGCGTCCAACCATGTGTAACCTTTACAATGCATCCCCTCTCTTTTTAGTCCAATCAACCATTTTTTATCTCTTATAACTCTTTATTATCTTGATGATAAATGATCCAATGTAATTGATGTAAAAAATCTCACCCAATCTAATCCAAAACAAAAATGAGCAAATATCAATTTTATTATCAAAATATTTATTTACTATTTAAATGATGATTTTTCTCATAATAAATATAAAAACCCTTAAAAGTGCATGTACATATCTTAAGTCTACAAGGGGAAATGACCCTATGTTCCAATAGTTGTCATAGCATTTGTTGATTTAATGCCAAATATTTTTAAGAATATTGAATCAATAGTTGTGACTTTAAAGTTGTTAGTGTTGATGATAACTACCAATAATTGAATAATATGTATTTCTTAGATCTAAAAAGCAACAAATCATGTGATGCCACATTAGCACACCAATAAAACATGATTTAGTGCACAAGTATTAGTCTCATTTTTTTTGGGACTTTTTTGGACACCTCGACAAAAAACATGCTTATGTGGCATCATATTTGATGATGTGGTCCTAAAGCCTTAGTTATAAGCACGGGCGTTGCCAAGCAAGCTGCTGTAAAAATTTGGAATATTTTTGAAATTTCCACGTAAAATTTTGAGAAGCATGAAGTTAGTTCAGCTGTCTAACAACAAAACAAGACATCAATTAATTGAACCTTTACATGCCGTCAACAATAATACAACTAATCCAAATAATAGAAACCAGCTGTCCAAACAACAATATAAATCATCAAATAGATGAAAAGCAGCAAAGAGACAACCAATCCAAAAACCACAGGAAGGAACACTAAAAGCACCGTCTCATCCGTACTCACCCCCAACGAAAAAGAACAAAAAACTTTATTTGAACAACTTTATTGCTCACTGTGACAAATAACCCATTAAAACGTGCCTTAGATAATTAAATCAATACAGCCGACTTGTGACATTTTAACGAATATGCAAGATGGTACGCCTTCATTGATTTTACAGATGGATGGAAATGTCATCCAATGCTTCACCTTAAGTGGACGTGAGTCGAACCATGCACCTTTCAACACGTGTGTTCACTGAAGTTGGTCAAATTATCAAAGATGAAAGAAGCAGATTCCACGCAGAGAACTTGGCGTGCATTCTGTAGAGCTCCAAGTGGACGTACACCAACGTCCCGTACAACATTTCTGGACATTTATGCAACCAGCTTAAGCATGTACGCCATTCTGAGACTGATAGGTAGGCCACTAAATCTGGATAGCATTTGCCATTGGCAATACTGCTTAAACTTGGGGTCAATTGATTATTCGACAGTATCTATTCGGTCTTGATCTTGGACCCCGCACATGGAACTCTTCTTTCAGCACTAGCAGAGTAGTGTGCTCTTACACGCATGTAAGCCATATTATTTGATGGTGGACGTAATTAATTTCATTTCATAATTTCGTAATTAAGTTATATTTTCACTTTCTTAGAGTGAACCATGCCTGGACATTGACGGGCGACTATTCCTCTCAACCAGAGATTTCACGACCGGTATGTCATAAAACTGCGATTAAATTTAAGTTTAAAGATACTAATATAGTCTCAACTCTCAACTTTTCTATACAAATATGCAGAAATGATCATCAAAAAATTACATCACAATAATAATTATAATCAGTACTTTTATCTTCCCTCAAAATCTGAACAGTGCTCTTGACCGTGAAAGTCCTCATTATTACAACCTCATCTAATTTCATTTGATAACAAACCTAATTTTTTCTTTCTTCCCGGTAACAGTCGCAAATTTATATATTAAATGGTGATCACTTGCACATCCCTTTCTAATTGAATGTTGCAAATTTATGGCAATATTTTTTACTTATCGTATTCACTTCCGATTAACAGGAAAAAATTACGGCTTATTATGAATTTCATTAGTGAATCCTACGCCAAAACATTACAATGATGTCACATAGTCAAGTTCCAGAGCCGAAAAAATATAATTTCCTTAATAAGAATACAATTTCTGAAATAAACTGTGAAAATATTATGATTAGAGCCACTTCATTGGCGATTCTTAGTTACTTAAGGGACGGTTGAAATTAAATATTTGAAATAGTCTTTTGACAGGAGATTTATTGTGTATATTTCAGCGATCAAAGAGAGCTTCTGGAACAAATTGCAACGACTGTAAAGCAGTTTATTGAGAGGGCGAAATTCAAACCAGAGAAAGACACTGCCGAGTTGAAACGAGGAAATCGTGCCCTGCTTTGACCCTCATGATGATCAAATACTCAATCTCGTTGATGTACAGAAAAAGACCTGTATATAATTTGTTTGTTGTAAATCACAAGGTTTCAAAAATATTGTCAGTCCATATTGCAAAAGTCCTAGATGTTTTTACGCATACCAAGTAAATAGAAATAAATCGATTAACAGTGATGGAAACTGCATATAAACCAGAGCTAAATCTGTGTAAAGTTAGAATAAATTAATTTGTAGTTCGTCGACCACAGACCAAGCGGGCACAGCCAGTTACTGCCGTTTACAGCCACTCACCGCTGATAAATGTCTGCGTTCATAAATAATATCCAACAAACTGCTATGAAATGTGGATGATTAATATTATATAATATACTATTTCTCATTAATAACTAATTTTATTTAAATTATATTGAATATAAAATATATTAAAATAATTATTAATTATTAAATATTTTATATAATATTAAATATAATTTAAATAAATTTTTAAGTTTAAATTTATATTTTAAATATTGTTTAAGTTCAAAGAAAAAAAATAAAGATAAAAGTTTCAACTTGATAGTAATGAAAAGGAATAGAATTAACTAGGCCCACGAATCAAGGACTTTGACTAGTCGTTAGTGTGTTGGTTAAGCCTACCTAGAAATCTTGGAGCTATAGGTTGTGAAACCAAACTATATAGTAAAGTTTCCATAAGAATCACATATTCATTGCAACCAAAGGAGAAAACTATGTGGTAACGATGACTATAATGTATGTATGAAGCTAAGAGTCCCCTGAACTGCACAAGTGTCTGGGTGATACAAGTTTTCTTTACTTATGTTCAGTTTCAATAGTTTTTTAAAGTGGATTTTTAAGAGAGATATTATTCAAGTATAGGGGCATGAGTGGTCACTGCACCATAGAAGAACAAGCCAACATTTTATTGTGTGACAAAAGTTGTTTTAAAATCTTTGGTCTTATGTGTTAGCACTGTTGAGGCATGTGGAGAGGATTGCATAAGAAGAGGCCATTGTCCTTCTATATTGCAAGTAGTTTTCAAGGGGCAAGTTGCTCTATGACACAATCCTAATTAATTCTATCAAATTTTATTCTATATTTGTTGTGAGCTTTAAAATCATTTCATGTTGGAGTTTTGACTATTTTGTATTATTTGTTTCATCTTTGAAAAATATGTGCATGGAAAAGCTTTAAGGGTAATGGTATATGTTAACTCTTTGTTTCAAGAAAATAATTAGCTCTCTTTCTTTTCTATTTCTATTTTATTTATTTTTAGAAGATTTTTTTTAATTTTTAATTCTTTTTCGATGTATGCTTAAATAATGTAAGTGTTTATAAAGAGGGAAATTAAGAAAAATATTCTTTATATTATATTATTATATTATTATATTTGATAGTTCTTATGAAAGTCAAGAATTTGATGAGCCCATCATTTATACTTGTAAGTCATAAAATTTATAAAGTCTTTGTTGATTTGTTTTATGAAAAGACTAATACAACTGTAATATAATACAAAAAATTCATTGTGTGTTGGTAAGTCTTATATTTTTCAAGCCTTCATGTTTGTGTGTTTGTGGAATTTGTACCACTTCAACTATGACCTCATTTGAAAAGCTTTAACATTTTGACTTGAGCTAATTATGGAAATTGGAAATGTAAGATGAAATTAATTCTACAAATGAGATTAGTCGAAGAATCAAGCCTCATGTTCAAAATCTTATAATAACTAAGAAAATATAAGAATCTTTGGAAACATGGTATGAAAGAACAAATAAATTAAAATTAGGGATCTTTAAAGGAAATTGACTTATTTGAAAATAAAACAAGTAGATATTAGTATAAATGATATTATTACAAAGTGGAAGAATCTAAGAAAATTTTAAAAACCATTAAAGAATATGCATATATCTAAATTCTTCTATATTCTTCAACTTTCTTTATCCTTATTCACTCTGAAACAAAAACAAAATAAAAAATTTATTTACCATGCTCACAATTAAGCCATTGAAACTTTCCCTTAGGCATTTAAAATAACCTAGCATTTATTTTTTGACTTTTTAATGAATATGCAAGATGGTACACCTTTATTGATTTTAAAAATGGATGGAAATTCCATACAATGCTTCACCTTATATGTGATTCAAACCATGCACCTTTCAACTTGGGTGTTTAATGAATTTGGTAAAATTTCCAAACGTGAAAGATGTAAATTTAATGTAAAGTGTTTGGAATACATTCTATAGAACTTGAATTCAAAGTAGGGGAGAGGGCCCATAATGGGGCACCCTATCTTGTGAGAGTCATGTAGAGTTCCATGTGATATGAAGGCCTTTTATTCTTATCACATGTGTAGTGAGGTGGAAAAGCTAAAATCTTCTTTCTAGGGGCATCAAAGTCAATTGCTATGTGAGGGATGATAAGAAGAGGAGACTCCAAATTTTCTTACCATTTTAAATCTTGACTAAAGTCAGATCATGAGGATCCCCAATGGTAGTGCCCGATATACCAAGAATGTTTACACCATGCCATGGGATCAAATAGAAAATGGATATGTATCATTCAAAAATATGTTAATATTTATCCCATGTCACTATTTGGTTGGGGAAAGGATGAAGACCCTCTTCCCAATCATTTTGGATTGAATCAAAGATGGCCTCAAAAACCACTTGGCTACAAACTTATTGGGGAGAGCCAAAATGGTGGATTATAGATTTTATTCAATGTTTTATGTGGATGATGATGTGTGGATGTGATTTAAATAATGACTAATTGAGTATATTCTAAAATGAAATGAGTTAATTATGAAAGCTATGCAAATGCAATAGTTTATTATGATTCTTGATAAACTAATTGTAAAAAGGAAAAAATCAATTCCAAAAATGTAGAAGGTAGGGACAGAGGAACTTAGTATTAAAATTTAAAGTAGATCTAGCTGGTCTAGGGTGCATTATGCCCTAGAATATCCTCCTATTATTCAATAACTAAAATAATAGACCTAAGACACCAAGTATGTAGCTTTTGTCTTTTAGGAAGTCATAACTTCATTTGTTGATGATAAAATATGGCTTGACAACTTGTAGGGTTAGAATGCATGAATGTACAATTAACCTTCAATCTTCCTTCAACTATTTCAAATCTACAACCTACACACATAAGATGAGAGGAAGGGTTGTGCCATATAGGGGCTTGCCTAAGTCCAACCCCATATTATTATTTCTACCAGGCTATAATGGAAATTTATGATACAAGGGAGTATACCCTTGGACAGATAGAGGCTAATTGATTATAAATAAGTAATGTATTGACAAATTTTTGTAACTCACCACTCAAATTTGATCTCTTGATGGACTGAACTCACACTCATCACCTTCAAGGATAAATTATTGCTTGACTTGACTTGATTTGATAACCTACAAGTGTTAGTACACAAATAAATAAAATGCATACAAAATATATGACAAACTTACATAAAACATGACCTGATGTTTGAATGATGAAATGTTGCAATAATCTTTATAATTCTTCTCTTGATTTCTCTTAAATTAATTTTTAGATTCTCAATTTTCTCAATGAATAATGCCTCCTTTTAAAATGGTGAGAATATTTTTATTTATATGCAATTCTTCTAATTTCCCAAAAATCAAATATCGATAGCCAAAATTTGAAATTTGAAATTAATTTATAATAAATTACCAACATTGACATATCCAAATTTGGGGCCAAATTAGGTGGTCTAGGGTGCAATGTTCCCTAGACTAGATCCACCTAAATTTTGAGGATTATAAGTGTCCAGGGAAAAATATGAAATGTATAGTTTGATTTCTCATACATTTGATTTTTTAGTAATGTTTATAAAAATGGTAAATTAATGCATAATAGGTCTAAGCAAATAGAGGAGAAAATGCCTTTTATAAAATTGTCAAGGGTAACAATTTTTATGCTACATTTAGTCCCCACTTTAGTGAGAGTATGAACTTACACTCAAACTTACACTAAAGTATAATATGTCAAGAGTGGTTCAATTATGCAAATATTGATGAGATAGGATAACATTGAATTTAGGGGAAGCATTAGCCCCCAAGATTCAAGATCCTACATGGAAAGACAACATAAGGACAAAATAACATGCATATATTAGATGCAATGCAATAAAACAAACATGCATGATGAAAACATGACACAAAATGCAAAAATAAATGAATGAAAATACAAAACAAGATGCAAGTTCATAATACAAATGAGATGCAAACACAATGTACACATGAAAAGGAGGGTATGATAATCATGGAGTAGTAAGCTCTACAAAATTCTTACTATGATCCATACACAAGGAACTCATATTTCATAGGCTAACAAAGTGTGATATTTTCTAGGTAAACCATGAACCAAAGCATCATAGGCTAGTGAAGTTCAATATTCACTAGGTGAGCTTCCTCAAAGTAGCAAAATGAGAAACACACAAGGGCTAGTGAGGACTGATTTTTACTAGGTGTGATCCCATGTCAACTATACCAAGAGTTATGTTCCCAATAACTCTAATAAGGTGCTACACAAAATTATCAAAATTTCAAGTCAACGCATCACTAAGTTCAACATGTGTGAATAAAGTGAAGCACATAACGGAATGCATGCTCCCACTATAAAGTAATTTTTAAACTCCAATTGCGAGGAATTTCTTTAAGATAGAATAAAATGATAAATGCAACATGAAAAATAAATGTCATGAGAGCTTATTGGAAAAATCCTATGCCAATGATATGTTCCCAATAGAGATGCCTCATAAGGGGTAGCCCCCAAGATAAAGGCATGTATAACAAGACAAAAAATGACATATAAGGGATCCATAGATTCAGGGTTAATATAGACCTCTACTAATATATAATATGATTATTCCTGGAATTGACATCATTCCCCCATATATCTATGGAACTACAAACACAATGGAAGAAATACACATAGAGATGGCAAAACAAACCTTTTGGGTCAATGTGGAAGAGATATAAATAACTCAATGCCTTGTATTGTCCCCAAAAGGAAGACACGAGACAACAATAAATGTTTACAACATAAAGAAGAATGAAGATACAAATAGATGGATTTTACAACATATTCACTTTCTTTGTATCCTTGTGCCAATAAGAGAAACAAGGGACATCCAAAGAAAACTCACAAACATAAAGACACACTAAGAAACAAGTCATGAAAGATCACATCACATTCAATCAAATACAAAGGGTATTGTACATGCGAGTTGATCAAAAGAAAATAATTTATATCCAAATTTTTCTCAGCATAAGTAGAAGGTGGACAATATGCTAAAGGAACTACAAAAAGTGTTGTGCAAGGAGTATTACCAAGTTCAATACATGGTAGATCACTCTCATTAGGAGGATCATCATGGTTGACCCCATCTAAATCCATAGATTTAGAGAATAAAAGATATAGTTCATTATGCACTTGTTCTTCTATCTTATCTTCTTCATCTTCATTATCCAAGTTTATCATAAATAGGTGGCTTATGAATAATATCATGCATATGTTCAATTTTCATTCATTGTTTAGGTTGAGACATGTAAGATTCAATTGCACATGGTTTGGCGAGGGTGGCAGAGTGGAATCAAGTGATGATGAAGATGGATGGGTGGGAGGTAATTCATTGGATTTGGTTTGGACTATTGGTTGGTCATTTTTATTTATTTTAGTAAGTTGGTGAGCTAAGGCTCATTGTCTACGTTTATGTTCCTTAGCACTTCTATTTCTCCTTACACGAGTTTCAACTTTCAAAATGTGCTCTTTAATTCCATCCAACTCTCCCAATAGTTTGTAGCCATTCCAGTCCTAGTCTATCCAAAAAATTCTTGTTTCCATTTATTAACCTTCCAATTCAGATGCTTACTTATGATTTTTTTTCTATCCCATAAAAATTCCAAATGGGTGATCCTCCATTATAATTTCCTATATTTAAAATCCTTTTATGATTAGTATTATCCAATTCTTTTTTTTGAAATATTTTGCACCATAAGATACTTGGATCCTTGTACATTTTCTATGTTAGCCTAGCACCTAGTGCCAAATTGTTTTCTTTCATTTTTCTTAAACCTACACCACCATCATTCTTTGCTAGACAAACCTTCCCAATGTACCAGTGGAATTTTTTCCCCTTATTTTGTGCCTTCCCATAAGAATTTTTGAAGACGCTTTCCATATTGGCCTCAATCTTGTGTGTAATCTAGAATCAAGACATTACATATATTGGGACTGCTACAAGAACAAATTTAATCATTACAATCCTTCTAGCCAATGTTAGCCATTTGTTTATCCAAGAAGAGGTTTATCTTTTACATTTTCCAAAACATACATCTAATGTTGTGAATGACATGCTCTAGAAAACAAAAGTAAAGAGGACAAAGGATCTCCTTTTCTTAGTCCATTTGTGGTAGAGAAGAAACCATAGATATAACAATTCAGATTTAGTGAATATCCAACCATTGAGACACATTGCTATATAAATTCTATCCAAGATTTATCAAATCCAAATCTTTTGAGGATTTCTATTAAAATGCTCCATTTTACCCTATCATAAGCCTTTATTATGTCTAGTTTAATCATAATTCCTTGTATTCTTTTTGTAAACATTGTGTGTACTGCTTCATTGGCAATAATGATAGTATCTGTGAGTTCCTTGCCTAGACAAAATCCACTTTGTTCTTTTGAGATGATCAAGTTCAACACCTTTTTTAATCGGTTGGCTAATACTTTGGTAATGGTCTTATAGATTATATTGCACAAAGGCATTAGCTTGTAATCATTTAAATAATTACATATAATTGCTTCTTTGGTATTAGGGAAATTATTGTGTTATTGATATCTTTGACAATTTTCTTCTTGAACCTGAATTCTTCTACCACTTTCCACACCTCCTTTCTTATTAGTTGTCAACACTTTTGATAGACGTTGGTTGGGAATCCATCTGGACCTGGATCTTTGTATGGATGTAGTTGAAATGTGGAAATTCTAACTTCTTCCATTGTTATTGGTTCATTTAACATCTAGTTCTCTACTTTTGAGGCACATTTTAGAATGTAATTTAGAATTGTTTTATTATTGTATGCTGCATCTTTTATCTCTGCACCCAAATGTTTTCGAAATATCTGACACCTTATGTTTCTATTGCATTTTTTCCTTTAGCAATATCTTTGTTATCTATCTTTACTTCACTAATTTTGTTAATTTTCATCCAAGTTTTAGAGGTGGCATGAAAGTATCTAGTATTAGTATCATCTTTTTTCACCCATGTTTCTCTGCTTCTACCCCACTAATACACTTCTTCTCTAGCCATAATTTCTTTGCAATATGTTTTCAATTTCTATTCCTTTAAGTAATCCTCTTGAAAAATGTCATTATTTATTACATTACATAATTTAATTCTTCCAATTCCTTTTGTACCTTTTCCTTCTCCTAAAAAGTGTTCTTGAATACTTCTTTATTCCATTTCTTTAATTTTGTCTTTATCATTTGTATTTTTTTCATGAAAATGTAACTAAGAGTGCCACTGAACCTACACTCTTTCCACCATGATTCTATAGTAGGTATTAGGCTTTCTTCCCTCCACCACATGTTTTCAAATTTGTATTTCTTCAAGTCGTATTGGGTCCAATTCTTGTCTCTATTTGGACTAGGATTGTGATATGAAGTAGATATTGAGAGCATAGAAGATTCCATTGTTAAACCTTTTTTCTAACCAATTGGACAAGATTAAGAACCTAAATAATCTCTCTTCTATGTTTAAGAATCCTTCTCTTCAATTTTTCAAGGTATAGATTCCATTTGATGTTTGGAAATCTATCATTTATTTCTTCCACAAAACCCCTAAAGTCCTACATGTTCATGTTAATTTTCTTAAGTGCTCCACTTTTTTTAGATAACTCTATGATTGAATTAAAATTAACACCCATGATATATAGTTGGTCATTTATTTGACTTATTCTACCCCTTGTTTCATTCCATGTCTCTTTTTTGTCCTTAGTCTTGATGAGACCATAGATACTGAATAAATTAAATTCCACATTCGCATTAAAGTCTGAGACTTTAAATTCCATCAAATTGTTGTGTTTGAATTAGGTTTATTGTGATACTAGTATTTCTCCATAGTATTGCCAAACCACCAGTTGTTCCTATAGCTTCTTGGAATAGGCTTGTCCAAGATTTGTAGTATTTGATGAATTTTTCTGCTTCTTGTTAGCTTAATTTAGCTTATTGCGTTATTACTATGTTAGATGATATATTTTCCATCATATGATGCTTAATAAACCGTCACTTGTTAGGGGCATTTAGGCCCTTGAAATTCCATGTGGATATCTTCATTGCCCTCCAAGGGAGGAAAATCCTTCCTTGGATATCAAAAAATTAAAAATAATTTTTAATCCCTTCTCCAACACTTCCTCCTCTCTTTTTGTTTGTTTGTTTTTCTCCCTTTCCCCTTCTTGATTTTACCCATTGCTTTGGTAGTAGTTTGTCTTATGCACCTTGGATCTATAATTTATAGTTCAGTTGTATCTAATTGATCTTCCTCATACAATTCCTCTAATTTTGAGTCGTCCTCAATATTTGGGGGTTTGTTCATGTTTTTCTCTATCCTATTTGAATTTATTTTCTCTATTGTTTGGAATTATCTATATTTGGTTCCCCCATAGCTGCAGCTACTTGATTTCCCCTCAAGCAGCTTTCCAAAGAAGAATCATTATTGATTTTTTGATCTTTATCTAAATGTGCAAAAACTATGCTTTGAGAGTTGATATCCCAGGTGAGGGAATTTATATTGGTTTTTTGTATCCATACCATATTTTGGGGTATATGGTTTTTATGAATTTTGACACCACCCTTCTTTTGGGGAATGCTATTGGTTTTCTACTACCATAGCATTTGTTGCGATATCTACTTTTTAGGGTTTTCCAAAAAACCCTTATTTTGACATTCTTTTTCATTATGCTTTCTACTACGAAATTTAATGCTATAGTGGTTAAATTCTTCCATTTCCAACACTTGTTTCTATTTTTCACCTCTTACACATATAATTATCTCGTTTGGTATTTTCCCAATTGTTGCTACATCAATTCGGGTGTATAAAAAAGATTCCCCCTAAAACATTCTTGCATCAATATCCATCAATGCTCCTAATGAGCAACCAATTTTCTCCCTACATTCTTTTGATTATTATTCTAGAGGTAAATTGCATAGTTGAATCCAAATAGGTCTATCATATGGATCCATTTCAAGGGGATTGAATTTTTGGTACCATTTTTGTATATATAGGGGATGGCCTTCCATCTCCTATAGTCCCCTGTATAGAAATCTCCCCCTTTCCTTCTTCTAAAACAAATATTGCAATAAAAAATCCACTTGGAAGAAATTTAATTATCTCTTAGGTTTTTCAAGTTTTTGCAATCCATTCCTTAATCTTGCTTCTTTCAAAATTGGGGGATATGAATCTGCAAATGATAGCCATGCCCTCTAAAATTTCCAAATCTTCTTCCACTTCATCAGATGAATCTATTGCTTGATACTTTAAGTGTTTGGTTGATTCACATAAATTTATTGTTTCTTTATAATCCTTTGTTTTTTTAATTTATCTGGATCTTTCTTTTCCAACGTGGATTTTCTATTCTTTATTCTCATAAATTTTTTCATAATTTTTTTAGAGGAGTATATATATCAGATGTATATGCAACCCTATAATTATTAGTTACAAATAAAATAAAGAATTAATTGTACTTGCAAGAACAATTAGGATTCACAATACTTTTTCCTTTTTATATTACAAAGGGATTCAGATTGTTTCATAGATTCTAAAAATTATTCGTAAGTGGCTTGGTCATTTTTGTAGATCAATTTTTTTTTTCAATTATTAGATACTTTGTTATTATATTTTATTATTATTATATTATATTATTCCATTTATATTTTATTATATTATTATATTATTGAAAATATTATATTATTATATTATTGAACATATTGTATTATTATTATATTTTATTAAATTAACAAACATTATAAGAAGGAAAAAATAGCGTAAGTTGTCGAGCAGCAGCAAAAAAATGCAGAGGAGAAGAGGAGTCAATGGGGTGACATGGTGGAGGATGGTGATCCATAAAAGAAGGTGGAATGAGCCATCAACCAATAGCAGGTGGATCATATCCTGCTATGGGTATTCAAGAATGGTGCTTGGGTGGATAAGTGTCACCCAAATTACCGCCACAATAGGAGCATGGAGAATTGAGTTTGCAACTAGAGAAGAAGCTAGTTCAAAGATGGTGAGAGGAGGGCTCCTCATCAAAAGTTGAAGACAATAGCGTTCCAAAGGAACAACCAAGGTTGGAGCATGTGCAAGCCAATGCGTGGGTGGTTTCAGGAAAATGACTTCCATGGAAAACCATTGGATCTCACCTAGCACAACAAGGGTAGTGGCATTCAGAAGCACACCAAGAAAGTTTAGAGAGTTAGGGGTTCAAGAAACCCTAAGCCAAGAAATAATGGAAAAATGAGCCAGAAAGCAGGAGAAGAATTTGAGTTTGGAAGAAGAATGAATTAAAGAGACCAGGATCTGATCAGAAGGAAAAAAAACAAAAGAAATTTCTAAAACAAAGTGAGTGAAGGTGGTTGTTTGTGACCACGGGGAAGTAAACTGTACCAAATTCCTTTCGAAATGATCAAATGAAGAGTGATCAGATTGATGGAGAGAGTTATGTTTGCTAAGTGGACTAGTCCAGGCTGCCTCAGGGAGGAAGTCAAGGTATGGTGGAAAAAAAACAAAGACCAGGTAAGCATCCACCAACTACCAAACTTTTTTTTTCTCATAGAATGTATAGATCAAGAATTAAAGTTCGAAATTGTAAAAGGGAAACCTCTATTTATGAAGGGTCATAGTTTTCATTGCCTAAATTAGAGATCAAGTTTTGATCCCTGGAACTAAAAAATAAACCAAATACCTACCTAGATCAAGCTAGTGGATCTACCCTCAGAATTATGGAATGTGGAGGCTATCGTGAGATTAGGTGATGCCCTAGGGGTGTTCTTAGGGGTGGATGCAGATTTCATAAATGGAAAAGATGGGGTTGAAGCCTGCATTCTAGCAGAAATAGATGAGGGGGTTGGAATATGCAAGAACATAGAAATTCTGACAAAGTATTGAAGCTGGCAATAGGAGATAGAGATATGGGAAGGAGTAGAACCCAACATGTTTCTTTAGAGAATCATTCCTAGAAGGCATCTCAAATAGGGGAAATGAGGCTAATTCAAAGAATAAAGAGAAGGAAGAACCAAGGGATGGAATATCCTAGTAAGTGGCAACCAAAACCACATAAGATACATCTGAGGATGATATAATTGAGCCAGAGTAGAAGAAGCCTGGATGAACCCCTTAGGAATGCAACAAAGACCCCCCACCAATAAAGGAAAGGGAGGGGTTGGGAAGCATTTAAGTAGAGGAAACTCTCAATGCTCTTATGGATGATGCACAAGAACTCTAAAAGGACATCATAACCCAAATTTGGAAACTAACAAAGGAAGGAGAAAGAGAATAATTGGATCCCTAGGTAATAAGAGAGGGGGCTGAAAAGAATGAGTAGAACACTAAAGTTAACAATCTAGATGCTCTCCAAGAGGAAGAAGATGACTTTGCACAGTCTAAAGAAGAGGAGAGTGATCAATCCTTATATGGAGAAGGTGAACCTTGGGAGGAGGAAAAGGAAGGTGAGTTACTTGAGGTGAGACAACTTGAACAATCAGAATCAAAGATAAATGTACCTAACATAAAGAAGAAATCCAAAAGGGGTAGTATAACAAACAAAGCCAAGTTGATGATTGTAGGCAATTCCTCTGCTTAGAAAAAAATGGTTGTTGGGAAGGATTGCCTCCTTCCCATGAAAAAATGAGTATTATAATGTGGAATGTTAGGGGCATTAATGCCTATGACAAATGGCACATGGTCAAGCACCAAATTGACCAATAAAATGTGGAAATAGTTCTTATACATGAATCAAAATAGAGTAAGGAAGAAGGTCAGAGGAAATTGTGCAATTGGAGACAGTGGAAAAGTCAATTCAAGGAGGCCATAGGAGCATTTGGGGGTTTGGGAGTCTTATGGAACCCTCTAATAGTAGATGGGGAAGTAGAAAAAGAAGAAGACAATTGGCAGTGGCTCAATTTAAAAGAACTAGAAAGGAATGACACCTTCTTCAACATCAATGTATATGGGCCAATAGCTATAGTGGCAAAAAAACAAGTGTGGGACAAAATATCAAGTGAGCTATTAAATAGGAGAGATGAGATGGGAATAGTGGTTGGAGACTTCAATGCAATGTTGAACAATGAAGAGATTGGAAAGATACCTACTCTAGGGAGATTGGGGAGAAATAGAAGCCTCACAGGAAGCTCACATACTACCTTTCACAAGGTCAGACCATTTCCTTGTCTTACTGACATTTGGACAGGATGACCCCCCTAAAGGATTCCATTTAAAATTTGAGAACATGTAGCTAAGAGATGATCACATGAAATAGCTAATAGAGAAGTGGTGGAATAAGATCAGGTTTGGAGATAAATCAAAGATTTTCAAGATAAGCAAAAAATTGGGATACATCAAGAATAAGCTCAAAGAATGGAACAAGACACACTTCAAGAACATATTCCAGGAGAAAGAGAGGCTATAGAAAGAAATAAAAGTCTTGAATGAACACATAATTAAGAATGAGAAATGTCTAAAAGAAGAGCTGGCGGAAATCCTGAAGAGGGAAGAGTTTTATTGGTGACAGAAGTCAAAGGAAACATGGTTGAAATAGGGAGACAAAAACACCAAGTTCTTCTACAAATCAACAATCTCCAACCGAAGTAGGAATAGGATTGTAGAGATCAAGAAGGCCAATGGAGAAGTAGCATGGTCTATTGAGCAGGTTAACAAAGAGGTGGTCAAATTCTTTGAAGAAATTATAAACAAAGAAAGCTAGGAAAATAGGGCAGCAAGGGATAATCTTCTAAGTGCAATTCCCAAAATCATAAAAGAGGATCAAAATATGCACCTGTATCAAAAGATCTCCTTGGAAGAGGTCAAGAAAGTAGTTTTCAAGATGAACCCTGGTAAGGCCCCGGGCCCTAATGGATTCCCATCTGACTTCTTCCAAAAGTTTTGGGACACAACTGGGAGAGATCTAGGGGTGGTAGTAGAGGAATCAAGAAGAAGAATGACAATGTTGGGGGCAGTGAATCACACATTTTGGTGTTAATACCCAAGAAAAAAGAGCCTCAAACAATGAGTGATTTCAGACCAATCTCACTATGTAGCATGATGTACAAGGTGGTCACCAAAATAATGGAAAACAAACTCAAGGAAGTATTGAACGAGGTTCAATATTAGAAGAACATAATGGCTTTGCTCCAGGAAGGTCAATAGCGGAAGGAATAATCACTTCTCATGAAACTATTCATTCAACTAGAAAAAATAAAGATGCCTACATGATTCTAAAACTAGACATCCTCAAAGCATACAACATAGTAGACATACAATTTCTCTTGGAGGTGGGTGATCCCACAATAGTGGTTTACAATTTTTGGCCAAACTAGACACTGAAAATATTATTTTTAACTAAATCTTCACATTCAGGCACCTATAGCAGCTAAACTGTGAGGAATTTGAAGATTATGCAAACTAGAGTCTCGTCACTTTTTGTCTGTAGATTCTAAATTTTTTTTTTTCAAATTTTTTGGAATCAAATTGCATTTCTTTTTCCATCTCCCGTGAAAACTAGTTTTTTTTTTTAAAAAACATTTTTAAAAAGTGACACTCACCGTATACAACATAATTTTTTTTGTATGAAGGATAAAATTCTATTTTTTTTGAATTTAGATTTTTTAACTACGATATCTAGAACTTTCATTTGGTCTCATAGTTTTTTATTGAATATTTTTTCCTTAATCAAGTTTCGAAGTCAAACCAATTGCAATTCAGACATAGGTAGACTGTATACAACATAACTTTTTCTGTATGTATTGAAATTCAAAACAAAAAAAATTAATGGATCAAGGACATCAATACCCAGCATGAACAAATTTTAAAAACAAATATTTTTATAATCTGCTATTTTTCCACATGTGCGAATCAGAGAGCTTGATTTTCGGTGAAAACCCAATGTTTAATAAAACTAAAAAAACACATACATAATAAAACTAAAACATTTTAAAATTATATTCATTGGATAGATCGTTCTAAGGAATACCTGATTCTAGTTGGGTTTGTGAAGATTCCTCCATTTTCATCCTCAACCTGAGCTCCAAAGTGCCAAAATTCAGGTTTTTTTGGTGTCTCAGATGGGGGATGAGGGATAAGGGGGGTTTGTACGAACCCATAGGGGTTCGAGTGAACCTCTAGAGGTTCGAGTGAACCATGGTTTGAGCAAAACCCTTCAAAGAGCTTCGCTCGAACCCCTTTCCTATGCATTTTTCTATTTTTTTTGGCGACCAAGATTCAAAGGGGTTCACTCGAACCAGAGTTCGAGCAAATGCCTTATTGGTTCATTTGAACCAATAGGTTCGTATGAACCCCTAAAATCACTTTTTTTTTTTCCTTGGGGTCATTTTTTGTGAGTTTTCCTTCCTCACTTGAATCGTAAACCACTATTGTGGCTTCATGCAGGTGTTGAGGAAATTTTTCTTTAGGGAGAATTGGATTAAGTGGGTCAAAAGCTACATCTCTATGACTAAATTCTCAGTGCTAGTGAATGGATCTACTCGTGGATTCTTCCCCTCCACAAGGGGCTTAAGACAAGGTGATCCCTTATCCCCATTATTGTTCATAATCATGGAAAAGGTGCTTGGGAGAGGGATTCAAAGATTGAGAAGGGATGAAAGGTGGAAAGGTGTTCATATGGCCAAATGGAATGGAACCCTCAACACATCTCTAATTTTTAGATGATACAATTTGATGGGTGAGGCTAGTAGGAGGGAAGCAATAGCGATCAATTTTTTTTTAGATGACTACAACAGGGCTTTAGGGAAAATCATCATCTGGGAAAAATCATAGGTCTTTTTTCTGAACACTCAACCAAGCTTGCAAAAATATTTAGCCAAAATCCTGAATTTGAAAGTAGAAACATTGTCAGGTCGCTTCTTGGGGATGCCCCTAATTCTAGGCATCAATTAAAAATGTTATTTGGGAGAATCTAATTAATAGCTATAGGAACAAGCCGAGAACTTGGAAAGACAAGTGGTTGTCCTTAAGAGGAAGACTACTAATGGTGAAATCAATCTTGTTAGCTATTCCAATGTACTCAATGTCATGTTTAAAACTACCAAAAGCAGTGGAAGAGGCCCTCACTCAAATTTTTGGGAAATTATTTTGGAGTGGAATAGGGGATCAAAATAAAATTCCCCTATTGGCCTGGGATAAGGTGTGTACACCCAAGGAAGCTAGTGAAGTAGGGATAAAATAATTGTCCATAATGAATCAGGCCATGGGGGCCAAACTAGCCTAAGACCTTCACACAAAAGGTGAGCAAAAGTGGGTCAGAATCATGAGGAGAAAGTATCTAGACTTAGATGATTTGACTAGAATTATCACCACAATAAATCCTTTGAGAGGGTCAACAATCTAGAATTTTATATTAGATTATAGGGATATAATAGAAAATCATGTAACCTAGGAAGTCAGAAATGGGAATAGTGCATCCTTCTAGAATGATTCTTGGTGTGGAAAACCACCCATCAACAATACTCTAGGCTTGGATGAAATTAAATAGGAAACAACAAGGCTTTGGGGGAACAAGGTTTCCAACTATTGTAGGAGGAATGCCAATCAAGGATCCTACAAATAGAGCTGGAATGATCTCCAAACCCTTAATGCTCCTCCAGCACAGAAAGATGCATTAGCAAAGATCCTCAAAGATAGGTATTTTGTCCCATCCAATGATAAGGACAAGATCAAATGATGTGGGTCTTCAACTAGTACATACAAGGTGAGGTTGGGATAGAGAATTAAGGAGATGGCTATGGCTCAGCAATATTGGCCATGCAAATTGATTTGGGGAAGGATATGCCTCTCCAAGGGTGGAGTGTTTGCTTGGATGGCGATACAAAGAAGAATCCTCACAAAGGATAGGCTAGCTACCTTTGGAGTACAAGGCCCGGGAAGATGTTCTCTATGCAAAGAAAATAAAGAGTCAACAAACCATATTCTCTTGACATGCCCCTATGTAAATGATTGTTGGAATAGAGTGAGAGGCAAACTGAACCTGCACTACCCCATAAGAGAAAACTTTGCATCCTAGTTCAAAATGTGGCCCCAAAAGGGCAATAAATCAATTTTTGGGAGTATATGGCAGATAACCCCATCCATTGTGATATGGGAGCTTTGGAAGGAGTAGAACAGGAGAATATTTCAAGGGAAAGAGATGAATAAAGAAAAACTCTGGGAAAAATTGAAAGAGCTATAGTACAACTAGTAAACAAGGATGCTCAGACCAAAGTAGGCAAACAAAAATATTTCACAAACTGGGATGATTGTCTAACCAAAAAATTCCTTGGCCTCAAACCTCCACTTATGAGTGGGAATGGATCAACTTGGTAAAATAAGGCAAAAAGAGAAGAAGTAGTATGGAAAGCATCAAAACTAGAATGGACTAAGATAAATTTTGATGGTGAAGCTTGCAAAAGCCTAGGTCCAAGTGGAGTTACTTGTATTGCAAGGGATGCATAGGGAAAGATCTTAGCAGAAAATTCCACACCTCTTGGAATTTGCTCAAACAATGAAGTTGAGTTCGTAGCAACATCCATAGGTCTACAGTTGGGGCTCAATTTGGGAGTAAAGAAAATTCACTTGGAAGGAGATTTGATGATCACGATCAATGCCATTAGAAGAGGCACCACTCCAAATTGGAAACTCAATCATCTATTGCAAAGTGTCAAGCAATTGGTGGATAGGTTCAAGGCCTTCAAATTAGCCATATTTATTGAGAAGGAAATGACAAGGTGGATGAGTTGGCAAAAAAGGTGTCAAAAATTCCAAGTAGGCAGAGGCTGAAAACTAACATCGAAGGAAATTACCGGCATCGACACTTCATCTAGTGGTGAAAGAATAACACATGGTATCAAAGACAAAATCTAGAGATTGATTTGACAAGATAGAGGTCATCAGTAGAAGGTAAAGAGCAAGCAAATCAAAGAATTTTTGAGGAAAGGGTAAGGATGGGCGGATACCATATTACCATGCATTAATTTTGCTAAGTACCATCAGCAAGGTGGTGGCAAGAAAACACACTCCAAAGGGTATGAACATAGAAAAGATAATTATGAGGAAGTAAGACCTTTGCTATTCCTCAGCTGGTGTATTTCAAACATAAAAGTGGCATTCTAGAATTAGAGAGTGTAAGTGAATTTCAGAGAAGTGTTGCAGCTGGTTTGTGGTAGCCTAATGGAGATTTCGCTAGCCCTGGATATTTAAAAGCAACAAAAATCATTTAAAGGTGAAGTGATGGAAGAAAGGTTGCACAGGCTATTGGCCTCCTCTCATCCTTTGGTTCTCTAGGTAGCCAAGAATTTTATAGGAATAAAATTCATGAGAGCGTATCACAAGTTTTGATCAAATTCAAAGATTCCAACCATGTTCCTGGTTGTTCTCTTGCACATGGGTGTTTTGAAGGAAGTTGGAAAGAAGCTAACACAGATGGTATTCATCCACACATGGCTAGGGGACATTGATACAACCCTCGACAATGTGGCTGAGAACAAGAAAATCCCAATGACTCAAAATTATTACATGATGCATATGCATGGAAGGGAATTAATAAAATTTCCCTTGATTTGAACCATTGACCCAAAAGGGTTCGAAAACCTGTAGCATGAGCATGAGTGGAGCATCTCCTTCCTTCTCAGAGCAGCCAAGCTAGTGATCAACCTTCCTCGAGGCTGGCCAATGAGGTATGTGAAGGACGAAGGGCTTACAAAATAAATTGTTACAAGGGATGATGACGACTAGGACTTTGGCTTCGAAGAGGAATGGTACCAGAATGACCTGAGAGACCCTGAGAAGAATACAAAAGGCTCAAGCCACTAGAATTGCGGAGTGGATTTCCCAGTGGTAATGAACTACATTGCCTACATGAAGCACATAGAGTTAGATGATGACGAGGAGTGAAGATGTCTGGTCTAGTATAGTATCAGTAATTCTATAGTTTTATCAAAGTAATAACAACAGTATTAAGGTCTAGCAAGAAGAAGTCAGTCACGGGTTAGTCAGTAATCCCTATGTCACGAACTAGTCCATTTTGTATTGAAAAATATTAATGCATACTCATACTGATAGGGAAGAGATTTAGTGACGGCTATTTTGTTAGGAAAGGCCATCAAGGAAGGTTTTTTGGTTATTAGAAACTCATGTAATTCTCCTTTTTGAAGCAATATAGGGTGTTGCTCCTTGACAATGATTTAACTAGCAAAAAATAAAATTGTTATTATATTTTCTTTATGATTATTATTTTATTATTAAAAATACAATATAAGAACTAATATTAATATAAGGGCTCTTTTCTAGTGTAATAAATTACTTAATCAATAATTAATATTAGTATCATATATATTATATTATTATTATTATTTACATTCAATTATATTACATTTATATAATATGGCATTCAACAAATTCATCACTAGCAATTCATCACCATGGAATATTTTTCGGTTAATTTTCCACCACGATGAATTGATGGCGGTGAATTTTACTTGACGGTGAATTTTTTCATCACTGACGGTGAAGTTTCCTTATTATATTTTATGATTATAATATAATATTATTATATTCAATTGAAGTTAACTTCAAAATTATATTATATTATAGCTCTATAATACTATAGTATATTTACATTATAATTCATTATTTTAAGATTATATTTAATTACTAGTTTATTATCAATAATAATTATATATATTTAATATTATTTTATTATTAATATTAATCTTATGTAATATTATATTTATATAATATTATTGTGTATTTATATTATGTTTTTTAACATTTTAAAAGGATTAGAGAAATAATTATATGATATCATTTTTAATTTTATATATTTATTATTGTTATGTTTATATATTATTATTATTATTAGTATTATATTATTCTTATTGTTGTAATATTTTATTAATAATATTATAATTATTATATTATTTTTATTTTTATAACATTATAGTATTAAATTATTCTTACCATTATATTCTTCCTAATATTATAATTAGTAAAATATTATTATTAATTATTATTTATATTATTAATAATTGAGTTATATTATTATTTAAATTATTCTAGTATTATATTAATAAACATAAAATTATTAAATTATTATCTTATATTATTATTGTTTTATTATTATTATTATTCTTATTATATAAATTCTACTATGTTATACTTTTTTTTTTATATATATATACATATGTGACTAATCTTCTCCATCTTTTTTCTTTTCAATAGGGGATAAGGGCGAGTAGAGTAGTCATGCAGGCCAATTTTGCGAGCATGTAGCGGTTGGATGGAATATCGTAGGATCTTCATATTTTTTGAATGTGGGATGGCCTATTATATATTTATAACCAAGGTGTGGAGGTGTGACTCATCGTAGAACTTGTCACACTAGCTCTGAAATTTGAATTTTTAAAGATTTGACCAAAACTTAATCATGTACCTCTAGTAGTCAAATAGAAAATGATCATTTGTTGCTTGTAGAATATCATGTTTTTATTTAAAATATAACTTATGTGCAATCTAAATGGACCAAATACCTATTGGTAACCATAAATCTTTGTTATCTCCAACTTTTATATCCAACACAAATGGACGAATAGTTAAACACAAAAAAATATTTGTTGTTATAAAAACAACACATTATTATTTAAAATACAACTTATATAAAAAAAATGGATCAATAATTGAACACTAAAACTTTTTGACAATCTCAACATTTCATGGGAAAATACAAGATATTTATTGTGGTCAATTTTTATATTTGTGATAGGAAAAACTATTAATATAAATACTCCAATGTATATGCATTGCTACCCCAATAGTTGTCACATAAGAACACTATTTCTCACTATGATAACAATACTTGTTTAAATGAATGTCCTATTTTATTAAATGAATATTTTATTTTATAAATGACACATTTATAATGGATAGTTATGATGTTTTATTTGAGAAAAAAAATATTTATTTCATTTGTTAATAGCCGCATTTATGTTTATTTTATATAACATCTATAGGTTCTCACATTTTCTAGTATGGATCCATCTTGATCAACATTTGATTTTTTTTTTAAAATTTAAATGTGAACTATTTATTTACAATATATAGTATAAATATATGGTAAAATTTAATATTATAAACAAGAGAGTTATAGCAACAGTTGGACTCTCCACAACTAAGGGCCCCTCTCCCCTACTACACATTAAAAATATGTTGTATTGTGTTGCTTAAATTAGGATTTTTCCCTTTCCCATGTGATGAAAATAATTTTCAAGTAGAATCTCTCCACGCTAACATCCACAAAACGACTGATCGTTTTGTTTTTCCATACCTCCATGACTTTAACAAGGTACAAAGATGCAACACAATAAGAAAGAGGGATGTTTAAAGGGATATTTCTTAGTTCATGCAAGGTCTCTTCTAAGGGAACATTATGCCTAATGTCTTCAAGAGATGACAAGTCAAAGAAATATCACACTCTTGGAGGAAATCAAACACAATGAAACCACCAAGAAAAGGACACATCACAAGAAAAAATAAAATCACACAATGAAACATGAGTGTCAATGTATGCCCTCACTTTAAAGTAGTTGCTAACACCATTGTTGTGAGAAATTTCTTTAAAGTAGAAGAAGGCATGAGAGCTTATTCGGAAAACCCTATGCCAAGTCATACATTTCCAATAAGCTATGTCATGAATATGTATGTCACATGCGAGTCAACTTAAGGTATGTCATCCACATCCCAAGCTTGCGCTTATATGTACATGGAATGTGATCAACTAGCCAAAAGAGACAATGAAAAGTGACATACAAGGACAAGGCTATCTAGCCCCTTGGCCCCACTTAGTGCAAGACAAGGGTGAGTTGATGAGAAACATGCTATAGTGAAAATCAATATCAATTAGAGGAACTAGGCGATTCAACAAAAGGAAGAGCACCACACTCCTTAAGATACTGAATTTTATCACTTAAATCCTTACATGTATTCATTAGTAGAATGACCATGAACTCTTGTAGTAGAATTTCTTTCGTGTTCTTGAAGGGAAGGATATCAAACAATCTTGGAGGATTCACGACAAGATACATTTTTGATCAAAAGTAGAGGACGTTTCATTATTTTGCGGAAAAGATATCTCTTGCTTAGTATTAGGTGTCATACCTACACAAGACTCTTTAGATTGCAAGATTTTGTTGTCTTCTTTAAAGGTGTAAAATCTATGGAATTCAAATCATAAGTGTTTTGTGTGATGCCATTGATGTTAAGCAAGGATTTATTTGTTTCTTGCAAATGATAAAAATCAAGACCACTAGTGTCTATCAATTTAGGGTGCACTATTGTTAAAGTCAGCTTAGAGAAATCTTTTGTTAGAGTGTTGATATTAAGTAAATGTTTGTTTGATGGTTTGATTTCTCTCATAGGACAATAACCAAGACCATGAGTTTTTTCTTGTGTGTTAGGATCTATTGGGAAACAAATACCTTGTTCTCTAGCACCACATCCTTTTCCACTATATCCCTATTTTTTCATAAGATCATAACCTCTTCCATAAATATTTTTCATTTCTTTAGGATTCAGTGGTTGTTGATAGTCTATCTCATTATAATTTGTCATATAATTTTCTTCTTCTTCTAAAGTGGTTGAGGTGGATGCTTTTGAAGGGTCATTTTAATCTTGTGGTTACATTAATACCTTTTATTTTCCCTTTTTAGAGTCTTTGTTTATAATGTTGTATTCTCCCATGAATGTTGGTTCAAAACTCAATGAGCCCAAATCATCTAGTGATATCATTTTGAAAGGTTTGGGGCATTTATCTTTTTGTTGTTTTTGCATGGGTTCTACTTGTGTATTTGGTGTCAATGTGTTTAAAGGATTATCCTTGTTTTTCTCGATTTTTAACACTATAAGACTCATTATCAACACCCAATGTGTACACTTTGTTGTTGTAGACATACTTCATTTTACGATGAAGAGTAGAAGGCACCCCATTCATTGCATGAATCCATGGTTTGCCTAAAAGAAGTTTATATGAAAGATAATGAGGCATTGAGGTATAACATGGATCGGTGTTTCTAATGTGGACTTTCCAAATTTAATAGGTAAAGTGATTACACCAAGCAGTTGTTTTCACACATTATCAAATCCATTAATAGATATAGAGGTAGGTAGGATTTTTTATTTATCAACGCCAAGCTTATCCAAAAGGTTTTCACTACACACATTTAAGGCTAAGCCATTGTCAAAAAGGGTTCATTTTATCCTTGTTCTATTGTATTGAGCTATGATCAAGAAAGCATCATTTTATTTTTGCACTTCCAAAGGAGGAGCTCACTTTGGTGGAAAACAATGTCAAAATTTATTCCTTGAATCAGGGTTGCTATGCCATTTGGTTATGCATTAGAAGGGATAGGAACTTATTGCAAGGTTGTCTGAAGCATAGAGCGATAATTAGGTGAATTTTGAATTAGGTCCCATAGGGATATCTTAGTAGGAGTATTCTTTAGTTGTTCAACAATATCATACTCCCTCCCACTATGCAAAGGTAAACAAGGAGGATCGGGTAATATAGGATTAGGCAATGGAAGGGATGTTTAAGTTATTTTTCTTGGTTGTGGATTGTTCCTAGTGTTATATGTATGAGCAAAGGTATTGTAACTCGGTTGCTATGAAACATTCTTCATAGGTGGTTCAAGGATGAGGACAAGTTTATTTTGATGTTTTGGTTTTTACGAGGGTGGATAAATGATAAGTTTAGGTGAGAGAGAGTACTCCAAGGGGTATCTAATGTGCATAACCTCAAAAGAATTATCGTTATTTTCATGATATTTTAGTGAAGGAGAGTCTAATGTCACTTCATCATCTTCATCTAAGGAATTTTTGTTGTCAATGTTCTCATTGTCTTCCACCATGATATCTTTCCTAGTATGAGAGTTTTTAGGAGAACTATGAACCAAATTTTCTTGACATTCAAGGATTGGTTCTTCCAAAATGACTTCATCACAAGTAGGGGAATGATCAATGGTTGAATTATTCTTGCTTATCAATGATGTCATTATCTTGTTCAATAATGTTTTCCTCATGAGTTTCATTGGTAGTATTTTCTAACACCCAAGAATCTTCCTCACAACTAGGAGAGATACTAGGAGAAGAACAAATGTGATTATCATGATTATCTATAATTTAATTCCTTTGTCCTATAATGTCTTCCAAAATAGGATAAGTAGGGGAAGGGTCATAAAGAGGATTGCCATAGATCTTAAATTTTTGATCATCCAACACCAACATATCTTCCTCACTTACACTTTGATTCTCTAAAACATTATCACAAGAGGAGAAAATGTTGGGAGATGAATGTAGACAAGTTGAAGTTTCAATGGTTTCTTGTTGTGTTATGTTGTCATCATGATTACATATGGTTGTTCTTCTTGTTCATCAATATCTTACCTAACAACTAGGATTCTCAAAAATCTCATTGATTGATTCTTCTATCACAAAAATACCTTCTTCACCAATAGGAGAGATATTAGGAGAAGAATGAATATGATCGAACGTTAGGATTATCCAAGGTTTTATTCTCTTTCACTATAACCCTCTCATAGCCTAGAGGGGATATGAACTTTTTCTTAGCATGCCTAGAAAGGTAAGGTACTAACATTGTTTGACCAAAAATGAAAACCATTTTTAACCAACTCATGCAATGCTTTAATAATGTAAGCAATGCATATCCAAATATGAACAATAATTTTATCTAATGTATGCAAAACTATAAGAATGCAGACAATGTGTATCCAAAAATAAAAAGCACTTTCATCAAACTCAAGCAAAGTTTTATGAATGTAAACATTAAATATGAGAAAGTCAAAAAGTAGTTTTATCCATGTTATACAAATTTCCATAAATGTAAACATTTTCAGATTTTTAGACCTAAAACAAGGTAATTTATTGATTACACTATGCAATAGACTGAAAATGTGGTGTTGTAAATGCCATTTTGAATGTTGAAACTGTAGTGACTGAAGACAAATTAAGCTAGATTCACTAAATCTGATGAAACAACAAATCACAAAATTGAAATAGGAAAGTAATTGTAAGAAACAAAAGCACAAAAAAGAAAATTTAAACCCTAAAAATTATAGCTTCAAACTCAATAGGGACTAAGACGCCCTTACTATCTTATTAGTCTTGCCACTATTTTTCAAGGTAGATGCAAAATCTTCGAATGTCATAATCAGATCTGGAAGAATTTCTAAAAAATACCCTTGGGAGGACTAAGATGCCCTAGGTGGTGACTTAGTCCTATATTGAATTTATGAAATATCTAAATGTGATCCCGAGATCCAATTTTGTACTTCCTTCTTCTCAAATCTTAGGTCTTGAATCTTCTGGATTTAGTCTGTAGGTGAGTTTTTATGAAGATGACAACTTTCCAATGAAACTTTGCAATCCAAATGATCTCCAAGTCTTCAACCTAAATCTACAAAAACAAACATGCAAGAGAGGAAAAAATTGTTGATTGTTAGTAAATGGGGGTTTGCCTTGGTCAAACCCCTTGTTGGTAATTAAAGATTGAAATGAAATGAAATAAAGGAGGGAAATGGTGAATGAACAAAGTGCTATATTGCAACTCACCAAACCCTTGTTATGAAATTTACAAACTTGTGTGAGATGGCTAACTTGAATGTAGATCTTGAAATGCGCGAATTCTTGATAGATCTTGACTTGAATTGCTTGGTTCAATAAAAACCCTATATCACAAATGTTATCTCAAAAACACACATGATGCAAGAATATTCTTGATATGATGCTCGAATCTTGATAATGGCTCCAAATGCTTGATGAATTGCTCTTGATCTCATAAAATTTTGTTAAGAATGAATACTTGAATGCTTGGGGTGAAAATGAGTGAATGAACCTTGTATTTATACTTATCCATGTTTAATATTGCGAAATTACACCATAACAAGCTGACATATGGATTCATTAATTAGAGGAGGCTAAATCCCACCAAGATTTGAAATTAAATCTTGAAAATGACTTCAGGGGGACTAAGATGCCCTAGGTGGCATCTTCATCCCAAGGCTTGAAACTTGGGGCACAGACTCCACAAAGGGGCCCATTTAAGGTGCACTTGAAAAGAGGGTCCCAAGATGTTTGGGGGACAAAGATGCCCTAGGTGGTATCTTAGTCCCAACCCAAAAATGAGGGACACACAACTAGAATCATTAAATTATCATGTATCCTTTGATGTTTGTTGGGATAAGCCATAAAAAGATATAGTTTATTAGGCTTGTGGATGTAAAATAGGACCAATTAGGACATAAATAAAGAAGGTAGGCCCAAAAAAGTGTGAAAATGTAAGGGTATTCATTTTCCTACACTACAACTACACTTCCATAAGCTTCAACCATAATTATGAATAGAAAAGGGGGTAAAGGGTCTCCTTTTTTGAGACCCCTTGAAGCCCCAAAAAAACCAACTGACGAACTATTTAACAAAACTAAATACCTTGGGCAAGAAACCTAGTTGAAGATCCAATCAATTCAACCCGAGTGAAATCCAAAAGCCTCAAGAACTTTAAATAGAAAGCACCAATTAACCTTTTCCTATGCCTTCTTGATGTCGATATTTATCAACATGGCTTGCTTCTTCATTTTTGTAATTGAATGTATAGCTTCTTGTGCAAGAATCACCCCATCTAAGATTGGCCTCCCAGGAAAAAACCTAGTTTGTTCATCGGAAATGATGGTAGGGAGGATTAGATTAACATGATTGGCCACCACTTTCACCAAAATCTTATACAAGGTGTTGCACAAAGCAATAGGACATGAAACTCCTCTAGTCTTTTTGGTTTCTATTTTTCTTTGAAATTAAAGAAATGAAGGTGTTATTAATTTATTTCAGTACCTTTCCCATGAATATTGAATCTTTAATTGTTTCCACTACATCCTTTCCAATAATCTCCTAACAATGTTGGAAAAAGGCAGCCAAAAATCCATCTAGACCTAGAGACTTATCCGGGTGGAATTCGAAGAGGACATCTTTGATCTTTATTTCAATAAATCTTCTTGTTAGCATGGCATTTTATGCTTTAGTAACTAATTTTGGAATGCACCCAAGGATTCACTGTTGATTCTATAAATTAGACCCATCCCAATCATTTAGAAGATTTTGGAAAAATTTGATAGCCACAACAAAGATGTCTTCTAATTTATCCAATAATATGTCATCTACCAACCTAATATTAGAAATCTTATTCACCTCCCTTATTGATCTTGTGGAATTTTGGAAGAAATTTGTGTTCTTATCTCCCACTTCAAGCCAAAATTCCTATGATTTCTGATGCGAAAATATTTCCTCTATTTCTAGAATGTCCCCAAGTCTTTAAAGAGATCTTTCTCTTGCAAATATTTTCTACAATCCATCCCAAAATCACAAATTTCTTAATTCAATTTTCCTAGCTCTTCCTCTATTTTATTTTTTCCTTCGAAGATTTTCTTGAAGCAGTCTTTGTTCCATGTTTTCAAGTGCCTCTTAACCATTTTCAATCTAGTTGCTAGGTTAAAAATTTTTGAGCCATCCAAGGTAACCTCATATCAACATTGTTTTATTAGCTCCAAGAAGCTATGATCCTTTAGCCACATGCATTCAAAATTAAAGGTGCAATTGAATGGTTTTATCTTACCCAACATTTCTAAGAGCATGGGGTAGTGATTCGATCCAAAGATCAGGAGGATCTTACACTCCAAAGAGAAGGGAAAGGAACTCAGATCTCCTTTGAATAGAAACCTATGATTTTTTTTTGAAATACTATTAAAGCCTTTCCTTCTGTTCATCCATGTATAATGACCATTTGAAATTGGGATTTCAATCAACTTATATTTCTCTCCACAAAGTTCTCAAAATCCATTTGAGAACTCAATTTATAGCCCACACCACCCCACTTGTCCTCTTGGTGCGGAATGGCATTAAAGTCACCCCTAATCAAGATGAACTCAAAACCAAGATTGCAACAGATTCGGTCAAGCTCCTTTCAAACTTCCTTCTTTTGAATGTAAGTATTTGTGTTGTACACATTGATTAAAATAAAATTCAAATTCTCAAAGAGGCAATTCACCCTACATGCCAACCACCTTTTCCTTATAGCCACTTCTTCTATTAACACTTTGTGGTTTCCAAGTAGTGATGACCCTGCCAGCTTACCCCTTCGCATTGAAAACCAATAGTTTCTAAGATCTCATTTTATTATCAAAACTTTCAACCTCCTTTTGACAAAGTCTTATGTCCTAAATGATATAAATGTCTTCCTTAAACATCTCTAAATGTGCTTGATCAAGCATTTCTTGTTAGGGGAATTTAAGCCCCTAATATTCCAAGTTACAATCTTCATTGTCCTTTAGGAAGGGTCTCTCCCTTCCCAAATTTTAACATCTCATTGATCTTTTTTTGCCCACTAGCCTCTCCATCCAATTTGAGTTTTTCCAAATTTGGAATTCTCCCACGCCTTTTATTTTCACCACAGTTTGGAAAAGTCTTTAATGATTTCTTTTGATGAATACCTAGTATCTCCAACCTAGATGAAGGAGTAGGTATCACCTGGTCATCAATTCTATTATTTTATTCTTTTGGTTCGGGAAGTTCCTCCCAAACTTCCTCCAAATCTGGTACCTCCATATTTTCACCCCTTGAGATTTCTTTCACCTCCTAGGCAATCTCAACTAGTTCCTTTCTACCTTCATCTGAGCATTTAGATCATCCATTCACATATTGTTTCCAATCAGGTTGATGACCTTAGTTAATTTGGCATCTAGAGCCATGCCAATATCATTCACATCTTTGGCCTCCGAGTTTGATACACCCGTATCTCTGACCTCCATAGGCTGGCTTTGAGATTTGGGAGTCGATAAGGAGTTTTCAAAAAAACCCAATTTAGCATCACCAACTAGTGTATGGGCCTTCCACTGATCAACCCACACATTTGTGTTTGCAAGGCGAATCAATAAGTGCCACTCAATTGTATTGATTAGTGAATTTTTGAAAAATGGATCCAAAATGAAGGATTGATGTAGATTTCCCCAATATGTGATAATTTCAATTTATTTCTAGTGTGGATTATGTGTCTTTCTTTCCAAACATATCCTGATATAGGTAGTGACACCATCTTGGTTTAATCTTTCCTCTGCACACACATATTTGCCTAAGTGGTTCCCGATTTCCTCTAGAGTATTTGGTTGCTAAAATTCCAAAGGAAAGTTAGGTAGCTTATACCAATCCCAAATCCATTCCATTTGGTTTTGGATGGGATCAAAACCAACCTCCCATCTACAAATGTAGAACCCACTGTCATCCATTAGCCATATCCCATTGACAATATCTTGTCCAGTTTCATGTGAAAGGAAAGTCACCATAAAATATCCATTTGCAAGCATTTTGAATTTCATATTTCCCCCCCATCTCTCCTACAGCCAATGAACTAGGCTATCCCACTTCAATTTTTTTCCTAAGCCATCTCACATCTAATCCACATTCCTTCAATAGATCAATTGAGGGTTTTAGTAGGTTTGCACTCAAGACCATAGAGGTCCAATTCCCTGTCTTTGTACCTTCATAATAACTCTTCATTTGTGATGTCCCATCCTTTCCTGAAGGTTTGGAAGGTTCCTCTTGACCCATTCCATTAGGGAATCTATTGGGGGGAAATTTCCCATTTTTCCATTTTTGATTACACCAATTTTGATTCCTCCTTTGAGGACCATTCTAGTGTCGTCCATTCTAATTGACATTCCGTCGATGAAAGTTAGAGTGTTGCTTTGATTATTGTCGCCAAATTTCCTTTGCCTTTTGATCATGCAGATGCTTGAGAGGCATCACCTGCTCAGCCACAACTACCCACAAACGGATCGTCTCCTTTGCATTTTTGAATCCTACCACAACATTTTCACCTTCTACTTCAGCCTTTTCACACCTTACACACTCTTGTGTGTTTTCACTCCTTTCACATGCTCCTACAACTTTTCACTTTTACTGCCTAATCTAAAATATATTTAAGGTTTGGGCCTTAGGTTGGTGGCACTACTGGTAAGAAGTATTGTTATATGGAGCCTAATTAGACTCACAGGTTAAATTTTCCCCTTTTAGTGTCGTGGTTTCCCCCCAAATTGTTTAATGGGTTTTAGGGGGTACCACCTCCAAGATGGGGTCAAGGGGCAGCACCCCTTGCAGGGTCCAAGGGCAGTGTCCCTAGCACACTCCCCATCACAATACAGGGTGAGGTCGAGGGGCAATGCCCCTCAAGGGGCTCGGGGGTAGTGCCCTCGAAACCTCAAATGACTAATTATTTTATAAAGGCGTTGAGAGTTATTTTTCTATTGATCGACATAAAAAAAACCCTATTTTTGTAACTGACATAAGTCTTGATAAAACGGCTAAGGGTTAGGGTTTCCGTTGATATTGTATTGTAGCATTTGCAGTGGTATTGAGTTGCAAGGATTGTTGGTTATAACCGGTTTGATTTTCTAGATAATAATATTGGACTCTCTATTGGTGGATGTAGCCTGAGTTTGGGTGAACCATGTTAAAAATTATCTCTTACTGTTATTATTTCTGTGTATTTTTCATTCTTTTGTTTAATATTTATCTACATTTAAATGATATCTTCTTAATACAATTCCTAACAAGAAGCCCCACTAGTTCACCAAGGAGCCTCCCCTTAACACTAGGGTAAGCAAACTCCATTATTGATGTAGTAGAGAGCAACCCCATGAGGTTTTAACCTTGGTTGTGGGCTCTATAGGGAAGAAGCCCCACCATTTCACTAAAGGGTCACTCCCTAATATTATATTATTCTTATTCCTATATTTTTTACTATTATATTATATTAATATTAGTATCTATCTATAACTAGAAGGTTTGGAGGTGTGACTCATTATGTAACTTGCCACATAAGAACATCTAGTTAGAAGTGTCTAAAATTTGATTTTTTAAATATTCAAATGAAACTTAATCATGGTACCTCTAGTAGTCAAACAAAAAATGATCATTTATTGCTTCTAGAATATCATATTTGTATTTAAAATATAGCTTATATTCAACCTAAATGGGCCAAATACCTATTAGTAACCATATATCTTTGTTATCTATAACTTTTATATCCAACACAAATGGACCAATAGTTGAACACAAAAAAAAATTGCTATTATAAAAACAACACATTATTATTTAAAATACAACTTATATCCAAAAAAAAGGATCAATAATTGAACACTAGAACTTTTTGACAATCCTTTACATTTCATGGAAAATAATGAAGTATTTATTGTGTTCACCTTTTATATTTGAGATGGGACAAATTATTAATATGAAATACTCCGATGTATATACATGGCTACCCCAATAGTTGTACACATAAGAACAATATTTCTCACTATGATAACAATACTTGTTTAAATGAGTGTCTTATTTTATTAAATAAGCATTTTATTTTATAAATGATACATTTATAATGGATAGTTATGATATTTTATTTGAGAAAAAAAAAATTTATTTCATTTGTTAATGAATGCATTTATGTTTTTTTATGTAACATTTATAGGTTCTCACGTGTCCAAGTACGGGTCCATCTTGACCAAGATTTGGTTATTTTTTAATTTACACATGGACTATTTATTTACAATATATAGTATAACTAGTAATTACAAATTTTGTGTGCAATGGGTACACTGAATAATTTTATGAGAATTTTAAAGTTGAGTAGTTTATTTTGTAGAAATTTGAAAATATGTCATAAGTAGGAAAAAAATCACATTTTTATAATTAAGGTTTTTACATAAGTTAGTTTATGTGTGGAAGGTTAAACTTTTAAAAGATGTATAACTTCACAAAATACAAATCAATGATTGTGTAGTGAAATTGGTTAAAATTGAACAATGTGCCATAGGTTAAAGATTAGAGTTAGATGCCTCATTTTGGGAAAACCTCATTGTATTAATGAAGAGCATATGATTAAATAAATGATAGTGTACTTCAATTCATTTGATATAAAAATGTAAATTTTTGTAGACATATATTTTGGATATATATACAATGCTATAAATATACTTTATTGTTTAAACATAATACTATAGATATAAATTACTTTTTTCTTGCAACATTGTCACATGATCACTTCAAAATCTAGTGTATTTGTATTGAACATTAGACTTGTTTATTATTTGAAAGACAAGTTAAAATAAATATGTTGAAGTTGTAAATTACATTAAACTCATTCTGACCTTTGGTAGACTTGATTTGTAGATGTTCAACAATGGGAAACATAGTGTAAGTGGGTCATGAATGGAGCCTGTAATAAAGCAAATATAAGATATAATTTACATGGAAAAATAAATTTAACTTTGTGTTTATTTTTTTCTTATCAAGCTTAGTTGATAATGTAGATATGAGATAAATAAAGGGGAATACTTCTTGTTAGCATAGCCTCCTTTAGGTTTGTGAATTGTTGTTTTGTGATAGTGCTTTCAAACATTCCTCTTCCCTTTTTCATCAAGCCACAAATGGGCTATGTTGTATGTGTGCATATCTTCTGAATGTGAAGGAAGGTTGTATGCGAATGCATGATAGTTCACAAACTCTTGAAATATCTATGAATGTTAACCCTTATCGATCAATGTTGCCAATAACGATTGTTACCCTTTGTAGTGTAAGGCCTTGTGACTTGTGAATTGTCAAGGACCATGTCATTTTTAGTGGAATTTGATGGTGACAACCATGACTCACTAGGGTTATAGGTACATTTTTTGGGTTGTTATGATCCCAAGCTGGTCCAATAATTTTTTTGAAATGGACAACAAAAAATAAGGGAAGTTGAGGTGGTTTTCTCCTTCACCGTATATAATTGCTTTGACTTGAACAAGTGTACCATTCATGAGCCTTGTTTCCACCTATAAATTTGAGCACAAAATATCTTCTTGACCAATATACAAGAGTAACTTCGCTTGAAATTATTCTTCATTTGGATTTGAGTATGGTAACTGCCTAAGTTACTCTGGAATGGATAGTGCAACAGGTGTTGCAAAAGAAAATAATATACACTTATTATGTAGTGAGACCATTTCATTTGTTGCAAATAGATGTATTGCATTTGAGAAAGCTGAGTTTTCTGCAGAGGCGAGTGAGGAACTTGAATGTGACATTAGAACTGGCCAATCTTCTATTGTAGGCTTTGCATTTTAGAGATTTGAGAGAAGTCCACGAAAAGAAATTTGGGATGGATCATCACCAATTTGTCAAAATATTCTTCTCAATGTTATCATTGTTGTGAAGGTGCCCCATAGTGTTCCTCCATTGGAAGTAGAAGCATATATGGGGATATCTTTGACTAGAGGTAGCTAGCATAGGTCACCAAAGAGAATGATCGATCACCCTCCAAATGATTGTTGGTTGTGGCTAGGGAATGCCTCACATAGCCTCATGTCAATTCTTTCTATCAACTTGGACCCAATGAAGCTCATCTCATCTATCAAAATGTACCAAATGAAGTACATGCAAAATAGTAAAAAATAATAATAATAATGTAATCTGTATATATAAAATATTATATACAATAATATGTATCATTCTATTATGTATAATTTAATTTATATTAGATAAATTATATATTAAATATTAGTTATATATTATATTATATTTATATTTAATATTTTTTATTATATATTATATTATATTCGCATTTAATAATTTTTAACACAAAATATAATGTGTAATAAGTATAATCATAATAAAATTTTAAATATAGAATTTGAAATGGCTTTCCCACTCATAGTTGAAACCCTCTTGCTTTTTGTGGATGGTGCGTTGTTGGATTCTAGTATGTCGTTGGCTTCTGGTGTGTTGTCAACTTTTGGTGCGCTGTTAGCTTCTGCTGGGTCAGTTTTTGCCACTACTGGGTCATGCGATGTTGGCTTGTGGGTATTTGTAGATGGTTCGATGTGTGCTGTTGGTCTGCCATTATCTTTAGATGTGTCTCCTAATGGTTCATGACCTATGCTAGGTGGGTTTTCTACTTCTGATTTTCCTCCTTAAGGGTTTGGGTTGCTACACATGGATATCCCTTTTTTGTGCCCTACTTCTCAATCCTTTGCTAAGGTGGTTGGTTCTAGTGGTAAAATCCCTTCTTCTTCTCTTCCCTCTTTTAAGGGTAAAACCTTACAGTGCTCTTCTTCTGCCCCTACTATTATTTGTGGGCAGGAGGTGTTGGATAAAGAAGATTATTTCTCTCATTCTGCTCTTATTTATAGATTTAATGGTTTATGGCCTTCTCTCCCAAATTTTCACAAATGGGTTTTGGAGTCTTGGAGGCCTATTGTTGAGGATAGGATTGAACTCTATCCTTCAGCTAGGGGTTTCTTTGTGGCTTCTTTTCAATCTAAGAAGGATAGGGCTCAGGTGTTGGAAGGGGGTGTTTGGCTATGGGGAAAACACTTGCTTTCTCTTTGGCCTTGGTTACCCTCTTTCAACCCTCTTTCTAAATCTATTAGTGTTGTTCCTACTTGGGTTAGACTTTTGAATCCACCCCTTCAGTTTTGGACTCCTTGCTTTGAGTCTATTAGGAATGTTATTGGTAGGTTTGTTATGGCTGATTTGTCTTCTCTTATCTATGGTCATCCTATTTTCGTTTGCATTTTTGTGGATGTTGATACCTCAAAATATTTACCTAGGGAGGTCATTTTGATGGTGGGGACTAGACCATGGTCTCAGATTCCTGATTATGAAGGTCTTCCTTTCCGTTGTAGGAGATGTTTCTCTACAGGTCATTTGGTTACAAACTGTCAAAAATATCTTCAGAGCTATGCTACTTGGTGGAAAGGTGCTCTTCATGAGCATCTTACTATGGGTGAATCTTATGATGTCTCTGGGGAATATTCTGGGGATGGTGAGTTGGCCCCTAAAGTTGTGGCTTCTTCTACTGATGGTTCTTAGTTGCCATCTGTTGTTGCTATTGTTGTTCCTGGATCTCTTACCGTTGTTGTTGGGGCTTCTAAAACTATTGCCACTGTTGGTATTTGTGGTTCTTATACAATTTTTGGTTCGTCTACAATTGCTACTAATGCGATTGGTTTTTCTACAATTGTTGTTGTGGCTAGTGAGGTTGTTGCTATTATTGTTAATGATTTTGCTACTGTTGATGTGACTGCTAGTTTATCTATAACTCCTGTTGCTATTGTTGTTTGTGGGAGTGACACTCCTGGTTCTTTTCCTCTTTTACCCTTGGTGGCTTGTCCTTCGACTTCCCCTTGCTCCATTCCTTTAGAGGATAATCTTTCTTGGATGGTTGTTCAAAGAAGGAAGAGAGGTCCCCCTAAGCATAATCATCCCTCTTAGTCCCTTGTTAAATTTATTTGTGGTGGTCGAAAGTCTGCATGTGTGGTTTAGCTCTATTTTTTCCACTGTTGCTTGAGGCTGTTTGGCTGTTCTTCTTCTTTGTTTATCTTTCAAGTAGTTGTTTGTATCTTTTTCAGTTTTTGGGTGTTTGGATGCTAGTGACAGTCTAGTGTTGTATCTTTTGAGCAACACTTTGTGTCCTAAAGTTGTAAAGGGTTTCAGGTCCCTTCAAAACTCGTTTTTCCCTTATAATCAAAATATTTTAAATATAAATTTACATTACATAAAATATAACATATAATAATAATAAAAAAATTGTACCAAGTAATTTTTATTTTTTTTAACATGTAAAATAGTAAAATAGAAAAAAAAGCAAGTAATATGCAAAATAGTAAATGAATGATGAAGATGAATCTAATCTCTGAAAATATTTTTTAAGTAGCTTGAACCATTGATCTAACAAATTATCTTGTGCACTTCATATATAAGGAACACCTAATTTATATTATGAATACGTTTTACTATTATATTTTATCCTTAATTTTATTATTTTATATTTATAATATTAATTATAATCATATTACAAATAAATACTATTATATACAATATATATAGAATATTATATACAATAATAAGTATCATATTATGTATAGTTTAATTTATATTATATATTAAATATTAATTATATATTATATTATATTTGTATTTAATATTTTTATTATATATTATATGATATTTGTATTTAATAATTATTAGAAAATATAATATGTAATAAGTATAATTCTAATAACATTTTAAATATAAATTTACATTATATAAAATATAACATATAATATTTGATGTAAGCAGAATGGTGAGCGGAGCGGAGCGCGAGATGCCCAATGGGCAGATTTCAAATGGGAGCAGGTGATGCACGTTGGATGCCCAACGAGTAAATCCGGTTGCTTCACGAGACTATTTGGATGGGGTTGTGTAGGTGGGGGTTGCATAGGGACTACTTGGTCCTCCTCTGGACGGGGTTCTTGGCATGTGTAAAGAAGATCCTCCTTTGTTTTCTTTGCTAGAAATTGGTGTGCGATATGGTGTTGAGTGCAGTGGGAGGGATGCCGATGGTTTTTTTGCTTCACAGGTCCTGTCTATCGGGGCTGCATTGGGGGCTTCTCCTCATGAGTTTCCTTCTTCTGCAATTGGGGTGGATCTTGGATGTTTTGGGTTGTCTTCTGATCCTGTGTCTCATGCTCTAGTTGCGACGAGGTCTAAGGCTACTGTGGCCTGTTGGCTCTTGGTTGGGAGTGGTGGGGGTTCTTTTGTTGAAGCTGCATTGGTGGACTCTATTCCTGGTGTTACATCACTAATGGACGTCCCACCTTTTATTCCTTCTACTGGGGGTTCTTCAGGCTGGGAGAAGTCCTTCTCTAAGGCTGCTAAGGTGGGTGTTCGACCTCCTACTTAGGCTTGTCAGCCTCTGCCCTATGCCAGGGATTCCCCTATTGTGATTTGTGGCTCAGAGGTCATTGATAAAGAAGAATATTATCTGAAGCAGGGCATAGTTTGTAGGTTTAATGTCCTATGGCCCTCCCTCCCCAATCTCCATGACTGGGTCTCGATCTCCTGGAAGCCATTGCTGGGAGATCGAGCTCTACCCTAGCGCTAGGAGTTTCTTTATTGCTACCTTTGCCTCCCCCAGGAGCGAAATAGTATGTTGGATAGGGGGTGGATGTGGGGTATTCATTCTATGTCCACAAAGCCTTGGTCTCATTCTTTCAACCCCCATATGAAGCTATTGAACACCAGACCTGTTTAGGTTCATCTAACAAATCTTTCTCTCCAGTTTTGGGAGGAATCATGTTATGAAGCTATTGGCAACACCATTGGATGCTTCTTAATGGTGGACTCAATGACTAGCAAGCTTGGGCATACTACAGTGGCTCAGTTGTTTGTTGATCTTGACATCTCCAAACTCCTCCATGGTGATGTTGTCTTGCTGGTGGAGGACACACCTTGGAAGTGGCTCTTGGACTATGAAGGTCTCCCCTTTCAGTGTAGGAGATGCTTTTCGGTGGTTCTTTTGGCCTCTGCTTTCCCTCATGCCCTCCGCAAGGGCGTTGCAACTTGATGGGAGGATGCTCTCTCAAACCACCTCATGGTGGGTTCAGGAGTTTCTTCTGTGGAGGTTGACCCTATTGTGCCTTCTTAGGAACATGTTTATGTTCCTCTTCTGGATCTCCCCACTGTGGAGCCACAGTTGGCTCGTTCTGTTAACACTATGTTGACTGTGCCTGCCTAAACTTCATTAAATGTTGTTGCTAGTCCTTTGACAATTCCTGCCTCCTCCCCTATGCTTCCATCTCCCTTGTTGTGTGGTGGCTCTTTTCCCTCAGTGGCTTCTTTGGATATGCTTCTCTCACCTTGTTCGGTGGACTTGGAGACTGAGCCTTCTTGGTCTTTGGTGTTGCGAAAGAAAAAAGGACTCCCTCGATTTGTCGCTTCTTCGCAACCTAGTCCTGGTTTGACCCTTTGGGCTCTCTGTGTAAAGGGTACAACTAGGACAAAATTCCAGAATCTTCGTAACCTAGTCATGGTTTACACAAAGAGCCCAAAGGGTCAAAAAAGAGCTAGTTCAGTTGTTTTTGTGTTTGGTTTGTCCTCCCCTAATTCATTCCTAGTTTGAACTAGCTCTTTTTTGACCCTTTGGGCTCTTTGTGTAAAGGGTACAACACCTTGTAAATGCTTCTTACCTTATAGAAAACATATAATAAATTTTTTTAAATAAAGTTGTACAAAGTAAAAGTAATATTTAAACAAAAAAACATGAAAAATAGTAAAAAAATAATAATAATAATGTAATTTGTATATATAAAATATTATATACAATAATAAGTATCATTATATTATTGTATAATTTAATTTATATTATATAAATTATATATCAAATATTAAATATATATTATATCATATTTGTATTTAATATTTTTAATAATATATTATATTATATTTGCATTTAATAATTTTTAATATAAAATATAATATGTAATAAGGATAATTATAATAACATTTTAAATATAAATTTACATTATATAAAATATAGCGTATAATAACTTTTTATTTTAAAAAAAAATTGTACTAAGTAAAAGTTATTTAAAAAAAACATGTAAAATAGTAAAAAAGGGGAAAAAAAACAAGCATTATGCAAAATGACAAATGAATGGCGAGGATGAATCTAATCATTTAGAAACCTTTTTTAGGCATTGAACCATTTATCTAACAAATTAGCTTGTGCACTTTATATATGGTAAAGTTGAATATTATAAACTAGTGTTATAACAACAATTGGACTTGCACAACTAGGGGCTCCTCTCCCCTACTACATTTTTTTTTTTTAATTTTACATTTGTACTATTTATTTACAATATATAGTATAAATATATGGTAAAACTGAATATTATAAACACGAGTGTTATAACAACAATTGAACTCTGCACAATTAGGGGCCCCTCTCCCCTACTACATTTGGTTGTTTTTTAATTTACATATGAACTATTTATTTACCATATGTAGTATAAATATATGATAAAATTGAATATTATTAACAGAATGTTATAACAATAATCGAACTCTACACAAGTAGGTCCCTCTCTCCTACTAGACATTAAAAATATGTTGTATTGTCTTGCTTAAATTAGGATTTTGGCCTTTTTCACGTGATGAAAATAATTTGCGAGTAGAATCTCTCCACGCTAACATCCGCAATACGGCTGATCATTTTGATCATCGAATGCTTCACCTTATTTGTGAGTCAAATCATGTACCTTTCAACTCGGGTCTTCACTGGCTCTACTCTGTCAAAATTCCAAACGTGAAACGTGCGGATTCCATGTAGAGAGCTTGGTGTGCATTATTCGACAGTATCTATTCGGTTTTGATCTTGGACCTCGCATGTCGAACTCTTCTTTCAGCACTAACAGAGTAGTGTGCTCTTACACGCATGTAAGCCATATTATTTGATGGTGGACGTAATTAATTTTATTTAATAAAAGAATTTAGCGGGAATACAAAAGATTTATTTGGGTAAACCAATTCGGTTCTATTATATTCAAATTTTGTGGGGTACCAATTCCAGAAAAACAAAAGAGTTTTGCCAGGGCTTTCTATCGATGAGAAACAAGCAATCCTCTGTGCATTCTTCATGGCTTCCCACAAAAACTAAATATGATGTATTTATTAACCACAGAGGAGCAGATGCTAAGGAAAGTGTAGGCAGCCTCGTCTTTCATAATCTTCAAAACAAAGGATTCGATGTCTTTTTCGACAAGAACTCAATCCAAGTTGGGGACAACATACCTCAGTCAATAGAAGAAGTTCATCTCGTCATATTTTCGCCTAATTATGCAGAATTAGTTTGGTGCTTGAAGGAACTTCAACTCATTCTCAAAACGGGGGCTCCAATCATTTCTGTGTTTTATGAAGTTCAGCCTTCCGATCTCCGAATGAAGGATGAAGAGGGTGTGTATGCTCGAGTCTTTCACAAGCACAGTGGAAAGTTTGAGAGGCATTTACTTGAGGAATGGAAGAAGGTCCTTCGTCACGTTTCATATATCAAGGGCTATATCTTTAAGGGGTAAACAGTTCATTTACTTATTCTCTTGTTTTGTTTTCACAGTTTTTAATTTTTTTAGCTGTTTTAGTGTGAGGATATTAGTTGGTATGAATTTTTCACAGTTCATGAAATTAGAATGAATCACGCTTAATGATCTACCATCAGACAGAAAATATATATATATATATATTTTTCTCTGACCTTATTAATTTTTTAAATGCTTTCTTTAGAGACCCCTCTCCTCCCCACCATTATTTTATATGATGTCAGGTTTGGCGGAAAGCAAATTACGCCAAGAAGGAAGACATTATGCCTATCGATCTCCCGTCCCCCCTCTACTCCCCTTTCAAACCCCGTCTGGTTTGGTTAACAACTTTGCTTCCGTGTGCATTCTCCTGACTGGCTTCCAGTTAGTAGAAGAAAAAGGTTATATAACTATTTACTGTTTAATAAATATATACATATTTTTTGTATATATAATTACATATATTCGTAGTTATAAATATATATACATATTGTTTGTATATGTAATTGTCTATTTAGGTATAAATATATAAGTATATATTAGATATATATTTATAATTTTATTTGTAGTTTTTATATATGTAATTATAAATGTAAATGTAATTGTATGTTTAAGTATAAGTTTGTATATGTAATTTTTGTAGATGTATTTGGTTGTTTTGTATGCATATGCTTTTTTTCTTGTAAAGTATGTATCATTTTAGAGTTGTAGATGTAGTTGATTTTGTGTTTGTATTTGTGTATTTGGGTTGTTTATTTTTGCATATGTAATTGCAAGTTTAGGTTCTAGTTTGTATATGAATATTTTTGTAGATATTTGTGTTTATAAAGGTTTTAGTATATATATGTTTTTCTTTAAATTGATATTTGTCTACTTTAATTATTGTATATATGCATGTATGTATATATATACAATAGGTTTTATTGTTCTTTATGGTCTTATACATTTTTTGTTTATTTATATACATGTACATATACGCATACGTATATAATTTTTAGTTGAATTTATTTGTATTTGTATATTTTTTTTGTTTATGTTTGTTTTTTATATGTATTTACATGTATTTGTATATGTATGCTCATGGATATATTTTTTTATATAATTATTTTCATTCTCTTATATGCCAAGGTTTCTCATATTCTTAGCTTTTTTTCGTTTAAGAAATCAATTTCTATTTGTTAAATTATTATATTGTTAATTACTTCTATGTTTTTTCCCTTGAACTATTTCCTTTCATCTTAATGATGGATCACTGTGTAATCTGATATGTTGATGCAAAAATTCTTATGCAATTGAATATAGAAATCATTGGTAATAAATTTATAATCTTTTCAAAATAGAATAAATTGTTTTTAACTTTTATAATATTTTTAACAAGATTATCTTGTTAATTGTATATATATATTTTTTAATGTATTACTATTAATTATCATTGCTTTCTATATATATATATATATATATATATGAATGATATCTACATGATATATCTATGATTAATAGAATATTTTATTTAAATTTTTTTTTGAATTAAATATATTTTTGACAATTTATATTTTTCGAAAGCATCAAATGAAAGGCACCAAAATGATCAAACCATCTAAAATTTTCATATAATAGAAACCGGCAACCATCAAATTACAGACCTAATAAGAAACACATTTTCTATAATGATGATGTCACTTCCAAGACCTTACAAACTTTTCTTTTTGATTTTTTCTCCATGTTTTTCTTGTTGGGGTAGAATTTTGTGGTGTTTGAGCTTGCCCCAAATTGAATTGCACATGCCCATCTCAGAAAATGTCCTTTTTATTTTGGGTCTTGTTCTTTTTTTATGTGAGAAACTGTGATAATTTTTTAACCTTGTTTTTTTTGTGTTTGATTATCGATATGGGTGGGTAGGTAAGGTAACGTGGGAGAAAGATAAAGTAGGTGGTAGGGTGATTTTAATTAGATGATCATGCTATGGTAGACATAAAATTTCTCTGTCTGTAGATTCATGGGTTGAAAAGTAGAAATGGCTTCTTTCTCCATTCCCAAATGGATTTTATCTGTGCACATGGGCATATTGAAAAAAATGCTCAAATCTACATCAGACTTTTCTCAATCCATACAATGTAGGGTCCAGCATTTGTTTATTGGTTGGTGTCGGATTCTACTTGTTCCCAGATACATGAGCATACCTGTAATAGTTCGAAGCCTTTTTCTCTTAGAATATAGTAGAAAAAAGTCATGATTTATTACGTGAAGCACAAGTATTTCACTTACAAGGGAAAGCAGCCTATTTTCTCTATAGTTATAGTTATATTTACACTTGCGGGCGACCATTCCTAACAACCAGAGATTTCACGACCATTATGTCATAAAACTTCGAAGAAAATTTAGTTTAAAGATACTAATATAGTCTCAACTTTTCTTTACAAATATTTTTTGAAACCACTTGTTACAGAAATGTCATAAAAAATTACATCACAATAATAATATTTATAATTAGTACTTTTACGTTCCCTCAAAATTTGAACAGTGCTCTTGACTGTGAAAGTCCTCATTGTTACAACCTCATCTCATAACCTAATTTTTTCTTTCTTCCCAGTACCATTCACAAATTTATGTATTAAACGGTGATCACTTGCAAAGCCCTTTTTAATTGAATGTTGCCAAATTAATGGCAATCTTCTGTAATTATCACATTCACTTCTGATTAAATATTAGGTACTTACCTCCTCGAAAAGATTATGGCTTATTATGAATTTCATTTGTGAATATTACGCCAAAACATTAAAAAGAGATCACAAAGTCAAATTCCAGCACCGAAGTAAAATAATTTCCTTAATAAGAAAACAAATTCTGAAATGAACTGTGAAAAAAATATGATTAGAGTCACTTGATTGGCCATTCTTGGTTACTTAAGGGACATAATATTTAAATAAAATTAAATATTTGAAATACTCTTTTGAGGTGATATTTATCTGTTGGAAATAATTCCAACTCCCACCTTACCGCATTACCTCGCCTTGCAGTTTGGTCTCCTGCAGTAGCACACGTTCTCTGTTCTCTGGTCACACCGCCGCACCGTGGCCTATTTCTCTCCTACCCACGGCTTCTCGGTTATTGCTCACTGTCCATCGGGTTACCATGGCCTAACCGCATGATGCCTGCGGCAATGCGGTTAGCCGCCAGAATATATTTACCGCCCCCCCGTCGTTACCCTCCTGACCGTGTGTGGTGGTGCGGTGACCGTCGTTGCTCCTTGCTCCATCCACTCGAAGCTGTTACCGCTTTACCGCGGTCTATTCCCTAGTCGTGTGCGGTGACGCAGTGTTCTTTGTTTGTGGCAGCGCCTTAGTGGACTTCCAACTGGTGTTTAATCAATTCGAAAGGACATCATTCATTAATGTTTGATTGCTTCCAGGTCTTGAAGTGATACGATGAAATTTGCATTAACTCTATGAGTTATCTCCGCACGCTTTGTGGGTGCCTTGAAATATATTTTTTATGCTCTATTCTCTGTCCTTTGTATTTGCTCAACTCTCTATATAATGAATGTAATCTATTTTGTTGAGTACTCTCTGGAGTTCAGCGCAGGAGAGCTACCTGTTAGTTGGTGGTCATTTGAAACCATCCTTGCCTATTAGTTGGTGGTCATTTGAAACCATCCTTGGTAGTTTGTGGTAATTTGAAACCACTCAGTTAGTTGGTGGTCACCTAAAACCATCCCAGTCAATTCGTGGTAATCTAAAACCACCAAGTCAGTTTCATGGTAATCTGAAACCACCTATTTGAGAGATTAGATCTGTCAGTTGATTTAGTGAATTGGTTGTATGAGCAGAAGCTCTGTAAGTCATTGTAACTATTCATGTCAAGAAGTTGTAGTGGTGTTTGTTTGTATAAAAGAGCTCAAGCTCGTATGTTAGGAGAATGCAATGGTAGTTGATTGAATGAGTAGCAGCTCTGAATATTTGTATAAACTGTTTTGATCAAATCAAATTAAAATATCATGGTTTTTATCTCTGCATATGTTTTCATGTTTTTCTCCTACTATTGTTGATCCTTCACGTGGTATCAGAGCCATGTTGGTCAAGTTCACTAGAAGTCTGTCTGGGTTTGTAGTCAAAAGAAGAAAATGTGAAATTGTTGTTTCCAGTTGAGTCCAGTCTAGGCTGAGAGATTTGTAGAAAATGAAGTTGTTTGAAGGAAATTTGCTGCCAAGACAAGAGCAGTTTAGAAAGTGCAGAGTTGAAAGAATGATCAGAAATTGTTGAGAGAAAAGGTAGATGTGTCAAGTATGGTTCATTGGAGTTTTGTCAAGCTTAAAGAATCCCGTAGGCTGTCCAATGTAGAAGCAAGCCAAGTTGATGTTGTCCAAATAGACTTGCAGTTGTGAGTTGATATTGAAGAGGATTCAGAAGAATTTATCAGTGGTATTGCAGACCCAAAGTTGGGAAGCTATTTTTGAAGAAAGATGGTCAGTTTTAGAAGTCACTGCCAGTATGCCAAAGAAAAGAGGCCAGTTCAAAAAGAAAAGAAGTTGTAGCATTTGTGTTTGAGAAAGGGTTCTGAAGAACCTCATGTTCACAAGAGAAGGTGTACCTGTTAAAATTTGGAGGAGGTAAAGTTGTTGCAGTTTGCAGACAAAGGAAGAAAAAAAAGAGTCAATGGTTAAAGCTTGGAGACCTAGAAGAATCTGGGAGAGTTTTTCTTGTTCATAGTTGAAAGAAATTTAGAGAAGAGAGGGTAGAGCTGAAAGAATATTGTTGAGTGATCATGAGTTTGCAATCTGAAAACATGCACAAAGAGAAGTCGTCAAGTTTGTGGTGAAGAAGAAATCACCCCAGCCATAGTTGGAGGAAAAGTTCTTGATAGAAATGATTTGAAAGGATTATGAAGTGATCGAAGAAATTGTGGAGTAAAGCTGATAGAGAAAAGTATCATGATGATTTAGTGAAAAAGGCAAAGGTAGAAATCGACTAAGCATGGATCAGGTGGAAGTTGAAATTAAGGGGGAATGTTGGAAATAATTCCAACTCCCACCTTACTGCATTACCTCGCCTTGTAGTTTGGTCTCCTGCGGTAGCACACGTTCTCCGTTCTCTGGTCACACCATCGCACCGTGGCTTATTTCTCTCCTACCCGCGGCTTCTCGGTTTTCGCTCACTGCCCATCGGGTTACCGCGGCCTAACCGCATGATGCCTGCAGCAATGTGGTTAGCCGCCAGAATGTATTTACCGCCCCCCCGCCATTACCCTCCTGACCGTGTGTGGTGGTGCGGTGATTGTCGTTGCTCCTTGCTCCGTTCACTCGAAGCTGTTACCACTTTACCGCGGTCTTTTCCCTAGTCGTGTGCAGTGACGCAGTGTTCTTTGTTTGTGGTGGCGCCTTAGTGGACTTCCAACTGGTGTTTAATCAATTCAAAAGGACATCATTCATTAATGTTTGATTGCTTCCAAGTCTTGAAGTGATACGATGGAATTTGCATTAACTCTATGAGTTATCTCCACATGCTTTGTGGGTGCCTTGAAATATATTTTTTATGCTCTATTCTCTGTCCTTCGTATTTGCTCAACTCTCTATATAATGAATGTAATCTATTTTGTTGAGTACTCTCTGGAGTCCAGCGCAGGAGAGTTGTCTGTTAGTTGGTGGTCATTTGAAACCATCCTTGGTAGTTTGTGGTAATCTGAAACCACTCAATTAGTTGGTGGTCACTTGAAACCATCCCAGTCAGTTCGTGGTAATCTGAAACCACCAAGTCAGTTTCGTGGTAATCTGAAACCACGTGTTTGAGAGATTAGATCTGTTAGTTGATTTAGTGAATTGGTTGTATGAGCAAAAGCTTTGTAAGTCATTGTAACTGTTCATGTCAAGAAGTTGTAGTGGTGTTTGTTTGTATAAAAGATCTCAAGCTCGTATGTTAGGAGAATGCAATGGTAGTTGATTGAATGAGCAGCAGCTCTGAATATTTGTATAAACTGTTTTGATCAAATCAAATTAAAATATCATGGTTTTTATTTCTGCATATGTTTTCATGTTTTTCTCCTACCATTGCTGATCCTTCATTATCGTGTATATTTCAGGGACCAAGGAGAGCTTCTGGAACAAATTGCAATGACTGTAAAGCAGTTTATAGATAGGGCGAAATTCCAACCAGAGAAAGACACTGCCAAGTTGAAACGAGGAAATCGTGCCCTACTATGATCTACAAGATGATTCAAATATTCGATCTCGTTGCTGTACTGAAAGCGGTCTTCATATAATTTATTCGTTGTATGTAACAAAGTTTCATACATGTTGTCAGTTCATATTAAAAAAATCCTAGTTGTTTTTACGCATATCAAGTAAATAGAAATAAAGCGATTAGCAGTGATGGAACCTGCATATAAAGTACAGCTAAATCTGTGTAATGTTAGAATAAATTATTTTGTAGTTGGTCGAGCACAGACCAAGCGGACACACCCAGTTACTGTCGTTTACAGCTGCTCACAGATGATAAATGTCTGCTTTCACAAATAATGTCCAACAAACTGCTATGAAATGTGGATGATGTGAACTGCAAATGAATCCATATATTTACCTATCATTAAGAATAGAAGGATCTCAAACCAATAGGCTTCTATCATCAGTTCAAATCAGCTATGTAATCTATCTGTGTCTCTCTATTTTCTACTTTTCATGGTGTCAGAGCATTTAAAATCTTCGGGGTGTAGGTTGTGAAACAAAACTGTACAGTAAAGCTGCTATAGGAAGCACATATTCGTTGCAACCAAGGGAGAGAAGTGTGGGGTAATTATGAGTATAATGTATGGATGAAACTGAGGGTGCCCTAGCTGCACAGTGTTTGGATAGACTTGATGCAAGTTTGTTGTCCTATATTGATTTTCAATAGTTTTTGAAGTGGATTTTTAAGGCAGAGATGGTATTGGAGTACAGGGGCGTGAGTGGTCGCTGCGCAATAGAAGAAAAAGCCAATATTTTATGGAGTGGAGGAAGTCATTTTAAAATCTTTGGTCTATTGTGTTAGCAGTTTTGAGGCATGTGGAGAGGCCATTGTCCTCTGTTGCAAGTAGTTTTGAAGGGGCGAGTGGCTCTGTGACAGAATCCTAATTAATGCTATCAAATTTTATTCTTGTGAGCTTTAAAATAATTTTTAAAATGGTACTTAAAAATCAGTGCATGTTGGAATTTCGGTCTTTTTGTATTATTTGTTTCATCTTTGAAAAATCAGTGCATGGGAAAACTTTAAGGGTAATGGCATATTTTAACTCTTTGTTTCAAGGAAATGATTAGCTCTTTTAAAATTTTTTTTTTTTTCAAATTTGTATGGTTTATAATGTGAACTGTTTATAAAGAGGGAAGTTAAAGAAATTATTGTTTATGTTATATTATTATATTTGATAGTTCTTATTGAAGTCAAGTATTTGATGAGGTTATCATTTATATTTGTAAGTCATGAAATATATAAAGTCTTCATTCATTTGGTTTATGAAAAGGTTAATATCAATGTAAAACAATACAAAAATTTCATTGTGTGTGTTGGTGGGTCTTATATTTTTCAAGCTGTCATGTTTGTGTGCTTGTGGAACTAGTACTCCTTCAACTATGACCTGATTTGAAAAACTCTAATATCGTTATTTGTACTAATTAAGAAAATTGGAAATGTAGGATGAAATTAATTATACAAATGAGATTAGTCCAAGAATCAAGCCTCATGTTTGAAATCTTATAACAATTGAGAAAATATATGAATATTTGCAAACAATGTATGAAAAAACAAAAAAATAAAAATTATGGATCTTGTCCCCTATAGTTCATTTTAGGACACTTAGTACTGTCAAGGTTGTCATTTCTATTTTTCTCTTCCACCCATAGTTGGAAGACTCGCCGAGTTTTCGACAAGTCTTGAAAAACTTGCGAGATTTTTTTTCCCTGCGAGTCTTTTTCTTGAGTATTTTCCAAAAACTCAAAAGTTTTCGCCAAAAACTCGCAAGTCTTTACAAAAGACTCTCCAAATACATAAAAAATGTGAAAAATGCAACAAAAAAAAAAGTTGTCGAGTGTTTTGCAAAGTTTTTTGCCGAGTTTTCACTGAGTTTTTGTTGACTCTCTAATTTTTGGCTTGGCACATTTTTTTTTGGGGTGAGTCTTCCAACTATGTTTTTTCCTATTGTTTGGTAGAGATGATGCATCCTCTTTTATTTATGATTTAATAAATGGGAGTGGGCCCTCTTCCCACATCTTACGAAGCAAAAAAAAATGGATCTTAAAAGGCAATTGACTCATTTGAAAATAATGCAAATAGATAGCATAAATGGTATTTTTATAAACTAGAAGAACCTAAGAAAATTAAAAAACCCATTAAAGAACATGCATATATCTAAAGTCTATTGAATTATTCAACTTTCTTTATCCTTATTTGCCTCAAACCAAAAATAAAATAGAAACTATATTTCCCACTCTCACAACTAAGCCATTACAACTTTCCTTAGGTATTAAAAATAATAAGGTTTACTTTTTTACTTTTTAATGAATATGCAAGATGTTACACCTTTATTGATTTTACAAATGAATGAAAATGCCATCCAATGCTTCACCTTGTTGTTAGTCATTTACCATGCACCTTTCAACTTAGGTGTCTAATAAATTTGGTAAAATTTGAAAACATGAAAGGTGTAAATTTAATGTACAATGTTTGGGATGCATAATATAGGGCTTGAATTTGAGGTAGGGGAGAGGGCCCATAGTGGGGCACCCTATCTTGTAGGATTCATATTAAGCACAACATGAGATGACATTTTTCTTCTCTTAACATATATAGTGAGGTGCAAAAGTTAAAAATCTTCTTTTTAGGGGCATGAAAGTCAATTGCTACATGCAGGATGATGAGAAGAGGATATTCCATATTTTCTTACCATTTTAAATGTTGATCAAAGCTAGATCATGAGGATCCCCAATGGTAGTTTCCAATATAACAAGTACGTGAATACCATGCCATGGGATCAAACAACAATTGGATGTATCATTCAAAAGAATGTTAACATTTATCCCTTGTCACCTCACACTCCACTACCAACCTACTATATTAACTTCACAACCTTCCACATTTCAATCTTCAAAATAGAACCTAGTCTTGAAATGACGAAGCCTTCAATAAAACATATTGCAACATTAATCTTCTGTTGTCACTTCACTGTTGATATTAGTAATCTATTCAACAGGTTTAGGATCTCTTTTTCATATTACTATAACTTCTAGAAAAAGTTATTTTTAGTTAAGTTTGTTTTTAAATAAAGTTGCTTTTATTAACTCGTCTATAAATAATTAATTAGGACAACTTAGAATTCTTAGTTGCATATACACTGCTAACACCATCCAAGAAATTATGATTCCCTAGTTGATAAATTAAATATAACACATCTAGGTCAGTGAATTGCTTAATAAGGGATTCATTGGTCCATTGAATTGTATGCATAGATTTTATGTATCAATTGATTGAACATAGGAGTTAAACACTTTAAGCATAATTTATTTTCTATCAAAAATACTATACAAGATGATGTAAATGTCTTCCAAGCCATATTAAAGGAATCTACACCTTACATGTTTAAAAAATTATGCCATGTATGAATTATTTTGTATTTATCTCTAATTAATGCAAGCTTCTCTAAATGAAGATAATAATATTAGTATGAGATACATAAAACACATAAAATGCATTAATATTTCATGAAATCTAAATATTTATGAATGGAATAAAAATAAGTGAGGCTCATCTAGTCATGATTATTAATCTGGAGGTCCTTGCAAAGGATGCCCTTTATTATTCTAAACATGCATTGATTTGTAAAATTATTAGAATTTGAGCTTCACTTCCTTTCCTTGATAATTGGGCTTAATCTACATGGTATCCTAAAGCTGATATGGAGGTGATATTAGTAGTGGGTGAACCCACAATAGTGGGTTATAATTTATTTAATAAAAAAAATTGTAGATGGGGGAAAGGTGCAAACACCCTTCGAACAAAGGTAGACCTTCGAGTGAAGGGGGTTCATTTGAAGGGTGCCTTCGAATGGAGCACAACATAATTTTTACAATTTTTTTTAAAATAAAATATAGCCTTCGTTCGAAGGCGGGCTTCAAATGAAGGTTATATTTTATTATTGTTTTAGCAGAGATTAAGTCTTTTTTTTTTTTTTTTTTACTGTCATTTTCATGTCTTTTGCATAACGATACGAAGGTGACCTATCAAGGTGAGATGAAGGTGAAATTTGAAGGTAATATGAAGGAAACCTATGAAGGAAAGAATAATAGAGGTCAAAATCATGTAGAGGATATTTAAAAAAAGATACAAAAATCTTGTCTTGTCAATAATCAAGTAGCCCAAAAACCTCACTATTTTTCAAATTCTTAATTAAGTTCATGGATAAAATGCGGTATCTCTCTATCTTTTAGTGTTTTATTTTTCTAGGTTTTGTGTTGTTCCATGTTACCAATGCTTTCTAGAAGTTCATTTCCTCATGCAACAATGGATAATACATGCATACAATACAAAAATGAGCTTGTTAGTGTTGTACATGTTTTCAAACAACAAATATACATGTGCCACAACACCCTATGACATGATATGGTGTTGCTCCACATTACCAATACATGCTTCATTCCTTACTTGCTCATGCAAATGGAACAAAACTTCACTTTTCCTTTCTTGAGGTTCACATAAATGGTTAGAATATGTGAAAATGAATTCCTACAAGTTATATGTGTTAGTCTTTTGTGATTTTATAACTATAAAGAATGAAACTATTATCTACATTACTTGTTCTTGCTACCAACAAGAAGTGGATATGTATCATTTGCAACTTTTCAAGAAGTGTGAGGGCTGGAAAGTTGCATAACCTCATACATTTTTTCCCTTCTCCTTGCTTTCTCTCAAGTGGAATTGCTTGCTCATACTCACTCCATAGTGAGTGAAATCTACTCCTTTCTTACACAGCCAAATGGAGTTAGCCTTGAACACAAACCCAATTTACAAAAGCAACCTAGGATGCTACCACATGCTCATACACATGACATCCCTCTTATCAAAGCATCATAAGACAACGCCTTGCTATATCTTGGTGGTGTAGGCTCATGTGAATAGTGTTCCTTCTTGTTACTTAGGTAATTAATTACAACCATCTATCCTCCCCATTTGGGCAATTGATATTCTCCAATTTCTAGAGGAATTGCCAAAAAATATACTTGGAAGAATATATTTTTATCCATTTCTATTATGACCAATGGTGGAGTAATATATCTTGGAAGTAAATGTGCAGCTGTAATCTAGCTCCTTCAACTTTGATAATTATATATTAGGAAAATAACCATGACATAACCTTTCTTATATGATTGACCAAATTCTCCAAAAACCTATTCATAGACATTGCCTCGATACATGAGCTAGTACAATTAGCCATCATTCTCTAAAGATGTCATAACCATGTGAATATTAATTATGTTGAAATAATTTAAAAATACAACAAATATGGATCATTGTGGCTTGTGTCTTTTTTGGAAGTGGTAGATTAAATACACAACATTTATAACATCCAATAAAAATGAAATCATATAGAAATCATCCCATCTTGGGCCTCTTTGAATTGTTTTAAAAAAATTACTGATAATATTTACCCAAAAGGGGACTCTCATTTCAAAATCATGAATAAAAAGGGGACCTAGGTGGGACTAATTGCTTTATATATATGTATCATTTTTCCTAAAATATCTATTAGTGATGTGATCTAGCTTTGGTTTGTTAACCCATGTGTTAGGGTAGGAATTCATCTCATTGAGCTTGTCGTATATTTTATAAATGTTTGAACCATTTCTTAATGGTAGCTACATCATATTGGAACTTTATTTGAGCTACAAATTATATCAAATTGTTACCTATCTCATTTAAAATTTAAACTACTTACTATATAGATCAAAGAATCATTGGAAAAATTTTGAAGATTCAATCATGATCATCTTACCATTTTTTCCCTAGACCCTTCTTTGTCAATATTGTTTACTTCAAAATATCTTAGACCAAATCTGGGCATGGAAAGATATTAAGCTTTCCTCAAGTTTTATGCAATTTTGGTTGATGAATATGCTTGACCCACTATTTCCCTTCTATCATTGGGTCTTCATTCTCTATGTCATATCCAACATCATAATCTTCAAAGTAACTATTCAAATCATTGAAGCAGGACATACAAGGCCAACCCTTTTTGTAAAAGTACTCCAAGTCCCTTCATTTTCTTCTACTAGTAGTTTTACTAGCCATCTTCCTATTTGAATGTGATTCCTACACTCAAGATCACTCAAATTTTTTATCTTTCACCCAATGATAAAATACAACAACATAATTTAAAAAAATTGTTGGAAAACCAATAAAAATTGATTAGCATAGGGAATGGTCGACCAACAAACCCTTTTGTAGGAGTTTCTCTTGATCTTCATTCTAGTTCTCCCCTTGCAATACTTTAGATCACTAATGTCGATTCCAATCAACTTATTTGGATATATATACTCAAATAATTAGACAGATAATCAAATGGTTTGACAATATATAATAATTTTAACTATGCTCTTATGTGCTATGGTGGGTATGTGAGGATCATCATGGAAAAAACAAACCCTTAAGTGGCAATGAAAATTTAAAAAATCTGAGTTAGGCAATTTGACGTAAAAATTTGAATAAGTTATCTATATTATTTAAAAATTATGTAAGAATAGAATCTGTATCAAATTGAATGTAATTTCTAAACTACTACGTTTATTTTTAAAATAAAAAAATCTATTTGGTGAAAATTTGAAATTTCAATGCAGTAGTACTTAAATTTCAGGGAAAAAATAAGAAGTAGGTGTCTATCTGACCACCCTAACCACAATAAAATGATAATATTTTTTATAAGATTTTACATATAAGTAAAGGACTCATGTCTCGATGTGATGCATATTATTTTGTAATTTATTTCCAAGCAAATAATTAATTATGAATTTTTCATTACAAATTTAAAAAAATATAAAAACGCATATGTCTGACCACCTTAACTTGGTCAAAACTTCATGAAATTCAATTTTATTTTTTTAGTCATAGTATGTGATGCATGTTTCAGATTCAAAAAATGTAATACTGTTTGAAAGCTATAGATGTTTTTCAATCAGCCTATCAATTAGGACTTTAGTCATAATTCAAATAGAAAATGAATAATAATTATTTATTAAATTCAAAGTAAAGAATAATTTATATTCGTGGAAAGCTGAGAATCTCCTTTAAAAACTCTTTTCGTTTCATCAATTTTGGGTTAAAAAAAATTCATCAGCCACATGATCCATCATATCACTTACATATCGCCACTTTTTGGCCCATCATGATCCTGCACATACCCTAGTATTGATTTCTACTACTAGGATGCCTATTAATTGTGATATGTTGTTGATTCATCAAATATCACAAAGGTCACGTGTTTTACTTTTTCTTCAACTAATTCAAGATGTGTGTTGTAAATACCATCTATTTCATTAGTCAAGATTTAATAGAAGTGTGAAGGTTCTTCTCTCCCTTTATCCATCTCCTTTGAGTCAAGGATTCACTTTCTCACAATTGTATTTAGTGCTTCATTGTGGTTTAGCAATCTAGTTTATCTTTGTACACTTTCAAATGCATTTGAAGAATGCAATTAATTTTTAATTTTGATTAAGTTGTTCTTAAATGCCCTCATTATGTGTCACTTTTTGATTGGTTTCTTGTTTGGCCTCTATAGACTATTCATTAAACTCTTTGACACATTCACTAACAAGACATTGGTTGGTGGTTACCTATCAATTGAATGAATATTGTAGAAAATATTTGTTATGATTTTATTGGGGATCGAGGAGGTCTCAATGATGTTGTAGTCAAGGGGATGCAATCTTCCCAATCTTCTTATGTGTGATTTCCAAAATAAGAGAATGTTTCCAAGTTCACATATCTCACATTTCTATGAAGTTAGTTTTTATGAGTTTCACTTGTTTCAGATGTTCACATCATTTGATTATGTTGGTTATCTTTATTGACATTTTAAAATGAGCTTCGATTATTATTTGATGTTTATCAATTTTTATATACTACATAATAAAGACTCACGTTGTATATGATTTATTGTAAAATTATAGTTGAAATATTAGAGACAAGCTAGAGATGGAACATACAAATGCAATAACATCTTAATATTATGCAACCTTAAGCTTTTAAAATAAGATATGTAGACTAACACACCTACCCCAACAATGGAAGTTGAAAATTTCAACCCTCTCATGAAATTCGAGTCATATGAGACAATCACTAAATGTCAACATTTCAATATTATGTATTAGGTGGTATTTTGTAGTGTATCAAATTATGTAATAATGTGTCAACATTTCTATGTAGTTTCAAGTCAACCTTCATTAACTCATATTATGTTATTATGTTCAAATCTAGATGATTTGTGCTCAACCATATAATGAAAGACAACTTTTACAACTAAGTTTAAATTCTAGTTAATTTCTCAAGCCTAAGCTTCTAAAACTTATGAAATAAGAAATAAAGTGATGATGTTTGTAATTCTTCTCTCTTTTTCTCTTGACTATTATTTTATTTCTAATTGATTTAATAAATTATAGTGTTTTTAATTATTCTCTCTTCCTCTCTTGGCTGTCATTTTAGATTCTAATTAATTTCTCAAGCCTAAGCTTCTATAAATTATGAAATAAGAAATTGTAGTATGCTAATTAATTAGAAATATAATAGCAATCAAGAGAGGAATAGAGAATAATTGCAAACATTATATTTATATAAGAAACCCTTTGAAGAGAGAAAAACAAATTGTGGTAGTGGCAATTTACTACTACTTATATTATTTAGAAAATTGTCATATTCAATGAGTATGCAAATGATTTGATACAATCTTACCCTTGTTCCATTCAACAAGACCTTGGCTATGGATGTAATGTGTCACTTGCTCCATTAGCTTCCTACCTCTACTGTTTGTTTATGCTTCCATGTTCCTTTTCTTTTGCCTCTCCACTCTTGGAAATGCAACATAATTGTTCTTCTTAATTCTAAAAGAAGATAATACAACATACAATTTATTCCCTTCTCCATCAATCCAGACATATACAACATATAACTATCCTCCCATACCCATTTTGCAAACCAATACAACCTCTTATTTATATATTCACATGCACAATAGAGTTCTCCTAGGCCTAAGAAGAAATTCCATCGACACATGAAGTTGTCTTCATAGAGCTGATGGACTTGCAAACTAAAACATAAGAAATTTATCTCCTTGTGAGTAGACTAAATTAACATACATATCAAGATTAACATTACTTTATGAATAAAGAATTACACTTTTATCTCTACATACATATCAAGATTAACATTAGTTTACAAATAAAGCATTACACTCTTAGCTATTACTGCTATGAAAATAAGTATCCTTCCATTGGTCCATCTTTTGGAAATTCTACGAAGTATTGTATAGTTGATGACAATGATCTTATATAATAGAAAAAAATTCAAACAAAAAGGAGGACATGAGGATATCTACCATCCTACAAATGGGTGTCCAAAAATATCCATAATATTACTTGCGTACAAAAATTAAATTGAAAGAAGGGATAAGAAAGCATTGAGGAATAATTACTTCTAAAATATTATATAATTATTGAATAAAATAATGTATTTATATGATGAGGCTCTAAATACATAAACCAAATGCCTCTATCAGATATAGATAGATAGATAATTTCATTTCCAACCCCTAAAACAAGCTACAAGGTAGTGGGAGTGGAAGAGGAAATACGAGTAAGGTTCTTTGTACATGTAGTTGCATGTGGAAGAGAAAAATGAGGAATGTAGTAGCATGGTCACCATTGTAAACTATGTAGGTTCCATGACATAGTCTAAATAGGTAGAATTATAATTAAATAGTTATGATTGCTTATGGAAACACCTAATTATTATAAAACCAAAAAGGAAAAACAAAATGAATCAATGAATGAATGCATGGGCAGGAGCCAACGACTCAAACAAATTTCAAATGGAGATGGTGTTGCTCTGGTGTCAAGAGCTATAGTGGGGGACTGCGGCGGCCCTCCTCTTGTTGGGTCTTCAGTGTCATTTGTTCTGTCAGTGTCGGTTCCTATTGGGGAAGCGACACTTTCTGTAGATGAATGTAGGTTGTTTGGGTGTGAGAAGAAATTTGTCCCCATGTTGGAAGAAATCCTTTCTTGAGGTTCTGACGGTGGTCACGACAGAGCAGGCTAGTTGTGAGCTTTCCTGGTGTTGTGCAGGAGGATGTCTCTGCTTGGGGCTTTCCTTCTTTGGGTTGGGTAAATTCCTTCTTTTAGTTTGCTTAAATTGGTGCTCGCCCTCCTGCTCTGGCTCATGCTCGACCTCTGCCCTATGCTCGTGATTCCCCTGTGGTGGTCTATGGACTTGAGGTTGCTGGGAATGAGGAGTATTATTTGAAGCAGGGATATTTTTGTAGGTTTAATAGCTTATGGCCCTCCCTTCTCGATCTCCATGACTAGGTTTCCACCTCTTGGAAGCTAGTGTTATCTAGGTAGATTGAGCTCTATCCCTACACAAGGGGTTTCTTTTGAGCAACCTTTGACTTCTCCATGGTGCATGACCATGTGCTGGATAGGGGATGGATGTTGGGAATTCATTCACTACCCATCAAGATTTGGTCTCATTTGTTCAATCCCCTTATAGAGCCGCTAAATACCAAACTAGTTTGGGTCCGATTGTCGAATATCCCTCTCTAGCTTTGGGAGGATTCATGTTATGAAGCTATCACTAACTCATTTGACCCCAATTTCCGATGAAACCTTCCAACGAAATCTATATAATCAGATGTATCATCGGGCACTTGTGCAAATTTTCATTTTTGTTAATTTTTATCCCCAACATTCGTCGGAACATCGACGAACCTTTATTTCATCAACGTTTCGACGAAGATCTTTCGCCGAAATTGCGAGTGACCTACAAAGTTTAATTGTGGTGGGAATAAATTGAAATGAGCTCAACTATTTATTGCGACAGTGTTTTGCTCGACGGTTTTCTTGGGGAAAATCAGAAGAAACTCAAGAAGATATCGCTAGGTTGAGGGTAGTTATTGTATTTTTCCAGAATTCATTTGTGAAGTCAGATTTGTACTTCCAGGTTTGAAAATCATATTTTAAAGCAACATCTCATTAGATTTCATTTTTAGTCTTGTGCATTTTTTGAATTTCATTTCCAAATTTTAGACCTGGCTTCACAAATTCTTTATAAGGGAATTGTTTATAACTGATGGAAAATTCTTGATGGATTTGGACAAAGATTATATTTGCAAGGTTTCAATTTTAACCCTAATGATCAATTTGCAATAGATTTGGGAGCCATAGCTAGATAATATCAAAGGTGTTAGTTATTTTTTACTGTAACCAAGTTAATCTTCTAGACACATAACATATAAAATCTCAGATAATACTGCCTTACAATAACATCAATCTATATTCTAACCCAATAATACTTATCAAATCCGTATATGAACATAGTCACCTATAACCTCACTCAAGCATTTTAATTAATTCCTTGAATTAAATCCAAAATGAGAACTGCACACACCATAGCAGTGAGATGGATAGAATAACCCTTGATAATTTTATTCAAGATAATAATATATTCATACAATGGAGATACATGACCTTGAAATGAGTAATTTTCATTCAGATGCTAGTACTGTCTTGAAAATTAAGTACCTTTGAAACTAAAACCTACAACAGAATGACAACAAACCTAAGAATAGTATTTTCACTATAATATCAGGCTCTTTACAAATTCGCTTTGCAACTTTAGTTAGACTCAACCTAAAGATATCTAACTTGCTAACCTGTATTTTTGGTCTTGAAATCCTTCTTATAGGGAAAATGAAGGAGCAACAAGCATCGGACCAGAAATACACCTGTCACTGGTCACTTTGACTGCCTTATGACATTTCAAAAATTGGTTACAATAGCTAAGTCTCTGGAGAATCTTCTTGTCCATCCCGTCCATTGGAGAATAGCTGGTGCATTTTCCAAACTTTGAAATCTTGCACCAAAACTACCACCAAGATAGCCAAAATTTGTTATAACCATAACCGCTGAGTTGTTAACTACTGGTTGTAGACTCTGTCCTATTCTTGTTCATTTAAGTACTTTTCTACCCATCCTTGATATTCCTCATCCGTTGGCCAATTAAAATTTACCACCTCATTTACCTTGGCACTGTAAGGTGTATACTTTACTGCTACTTGATTCACCTCCCTTCCAAAAGATTCAAAAAATGTGCTAGTGTTAATGATTTTATCCATACTACTCATCAACATGTCATAATTTGAGTCATCACAAATCAATTTGATTTGTGCATTAATGATTTCATCTACCCTGTCCTGCCATTGCTATAGTGATCTAACATTTCCTTGGGCATCTACAATATCTGGTAAAGATGTGTCACTCCAGTCATCAAAACTCTTTACCAACTCTTTAATCCTCCTTCTGAAATCATCAGGTAAGGCCTGGAAACCTTCCAGTTACTTCACAAAGTCTTGAGTAGGCCTTAATTGTTGAGGCCTATTAGCTGCATTTTGAGAATTTCATTTCCAGATTTTGTTGTGCAAGTTCAATATTCTGATTTTACGAGTCTAACGGTTGGAAATCATAGTAAAATTAGAATTTAATAATTTATGGAATTAACATTGGGGTCATTAACTTCATACTATCTTCTCTTTTGTAGGGGTGGTTGCATGCCAAATTTTTTTGGTGTAAAATATCATAATTATTATATTTTGTTACTTGAGTATGATTAAAAATTATTGGAGTGTGAGTTTGATATTTTTTGAAGATCTAAATATTCAAGCTTGGTAAAGAAAAATCATGTCAGATAATATTAGTCCAGAACAAAATGAAGAGACAGTTGCTAGATTGTGGGCTATATTGAAAAGAAAGGGTGATGGGAAATGTTATTGTCCTTGCAATAATTGCAAGGGCTTAAAAAGGAGAAGAATTTTAATCACAACAGTTGAGAAACATTGTAGGTAGCATGGTCATGTTGAAGGGGGGCATGATTATCGTCCATTGGTAATTTGTTCATTATATGTGTTTATATTGATTGAATTTGCAAATGTTTATATTGTTTTAACATTTGATATATATATATATAAAATCACTTGATCATGATCATGGTTTATTTGTGTCTGTCATTATTATAAAGGTGGGGTGCCCTAGGGCACATGATATGAATTATCACAGCCCAGAGAATGTGGTTTTGCAAGCGGAGGAACATGGAGCTATGAATATCGAAGATGAAGTTAATGATCCTATGGAAGAAGATGATCATGGACCAGAAAACACAATTGAAGATGATGGTACAAATACATTGATCCATGACACATGTAGTGGCACATCTAATCATGTTGATTGAGATGACTTTGATGATGTTCATGATTTACCTGTACTTGAGAAGGCATACAAGCCCCTTATGAAGGCTCCCAAACAACTCTTCTCTCTGCTATATTGTTGCTGGTGAACTTGAAAGTTATGAATGGTTTATCCAACATAGCAATCTCACGGATGTTAAGGTATGTCATATATGTCATCTTTTTTCATCTATTTTAATTGTTGTTAGTTCATCGCTAGTAAATAAAGGATGAAGTATGTACCATTAATATTCTTTATATTAAGAATTTATTTTTTGTTGTAGATTGATTGGTGAATTTTTTTTACCACCATCAAATATTTTACCTCGCTCATACTGAAATTTATCTGGCATTACGAAAGATATTGGAATGGAGTATCAAGCAATAGATGCATGTCCCAATGATCATATTATATATCATAAACAACATGAATTTGCAACAGAATGTCTGGAATATCATATCAGTAGATATTGAATAGATCAACTAACAAAAAAGGTGCCTTGCAAGGTTCTTCGTTATATTCCCATTATTCCACGTATGCAACAATTATTTAGGTGTGAAAGCTTAGCACAATTTATGGATTACCATGCACGTAATAGAAGTGGAGATGAGATTCTTCGAATGCCTGCGGATGGTTCTGCCTTTAGGGACATGGAGGAAAAATGGCCACACTTTAAAGAAGAACCTCGTAATCTCAGGCTTCCATTGGCAGCGGACGGTGTCAATCCATTTGGAGAGTTAAGATCTATTTACTCGGTATGGCCTATTTTTGTTATCAACAATAACATTCCTCCATGGATGTCAATAAAGAGGGAGCACATAATGTTGGCAATGATTGTTCCAAGTATTTGTTTACATCAATTTTCTTTAACGTAGTAGCATCTCATTTGTCTTATTTGTTGCATAATGACTTATATGTTTTTTCATTTAATAGTCATGTACATGAATTTATATATATTGTAGTAAAATGGTTATAATAATTATGTAATGTTTATGTTCATTCAACTAGGCAAGTACCAAGTTAAAGATATGAATGTATATATTGAGCCTCTTATCCATGAGTTACTAAAGTTATGGAATGGCATCACTATGTATGATGTATCTAGACCAATAGGACAAAGACAATTTCAATTCCATGCAATGATTGTATGGACAATTCATGATGCCCCAGGGCTAACACATTTTTTTGGTATGTTATAATGTTCGACTGCATGACTTTAACAATATTTAATTTTATGAAGTAGATATCATGCATTTTTTTAAGTAATCTATTCATTATATATAATTATAAAAATTGACATATTTAATCCAATTATATATGATTTGCAGGTCTTCAAACAAAGGGAAAATTTGCATGTCCAATTTGTGGTCCAAAGATGAAATCTCGTCATTCAACAAGTTTAAGAAATCAAGTGTTTGATGAGTATAGTCACTTCCTCCACATAAATCATAAGTATCGAATTACTGAAAAACATATTTTCAATGGGAAAGAAGAGACTACATCAAAACCATGAAGAATGACACCTCGCCTATGGAAGTTGGAATATAATAGAATTAATCGTCAAGGTTATACATCAGATCAAATTGTTTATCTATCATTTATGATATGTTTTTAATTTATATTTTTATATTGTGTTGTGTTTACTCATGTTGTAATTGACAATTATTGTCGTTGTTAATTTGTTTAACTTATATGCTTCATGAAGGTCGTCAAGGCATTAATGGTCGGCTTCCATAGGGACTGAAAAGTTATCCCAGACAATTTAGTAGGTTGCCCTACTATGAGCACCTATAAATTGTGCATTTGTTTGATACAATGCATATCAGAAAGAATATGACATAAACGTTATGGAAAATTTTGGATGGAAGGCATGACAAAGAAAAAATTGTCAAAATTTGTAGTGACATTCAGGAAGTCAGTCATGCAATGAAAAATGTCATTCAATTAAATAGTGATGGAGACCAAATTAATATAAGTGCCCTTCCTTGGTTATTAACGGAGCAACAAAGCAATGCTATAAAACAAGTCATACGAAAAATTCGATTTCCCACAGGATTTGCTGCGAACATAAACAATATCATAACAAAGAAAGGTGAATTTGGGTCAGGGATGAAAATGCATGATTGGCATACCTTCATTAAGGTAATTATTCTGGTATATTATATATATATATGTATATTGCATGTACTTTTCAATGTATTATGTTTACTACTTTTGGAAAAATATTAATGAAAAGATCATTTTATAATTGTTGCAGTACGTTCTACCTCTATCTCTCCCAGACAACTTCGATAAAAATGTCAAGCAAGTTATATATGATCTTGGAAAATACATGAGGTAAGTAGCAATATTTTTTCAATTCATTGTATATTTTTGTTAAATCTCGTTAATATATTTGTGCCTTGAATCACTTGTAGATGGTTGTCATCTAAAGCAATCCATAAAGAAGATATAAATTATTGGAAGAGAAAAATTCCTCGTCTAATGTGTGAAATGCAAAAGTGTCTACCTTCAACATTTTTCAATGCACAAGAACACTACCTCATACACCAAGTTGAGGAGATTGAATTGTGTGGACCTGTACACACAAGGTCAATGTGGATGGTTGAGAGACACTTGGAATTTTTTAAGGCTTTGGTTAGACAAAGAGCACATCCCGAGGGTTCTATGGTGGAGGGATACATGGTATATCAGACTATGGTGTACATTACTGAATATCTTCCTAAGTTTGCAGCAAAGATCCATGTAGATCGCATTTGGGATCCCAACTCCATTAAAAAATTTGAAGGGGAGTACCTAATGGGGAAAGGTAGATTGAGGAAAGTGACAGGTAATTATAAGATGGTCATGAAGATTAACTAGAATAAATTTTACATTTGGTTTTTATGTATATTGTACTTGTTTAATTATTAATCTTTCAATATTCATCAATTATAAATTAATGTCATATACCGTGGTAATTAACTAATTATATGTCCTTTGTGAATTTCAAATTTTTTTTATACAGTTGGTCGAGAGTGGGATGCACTACATTTGTACGTTGCAAACAATCTTGACTGGATGATGGTATGGATTGAACGATTTCAACAATCTGGTCACGCATTAACATGGGAAGGTGTGGCTTCATTGGTTAAAGAAGCTCATCGTAATGGAGACTCCAATGTTACACCAAGGGAAATTGATTTAGCATATGGTTTAAGAGATAAACAGGTATGTATAAATATATTAATCACCCATATTATTTAATTATTTTCAATTATATTGATGTATATATATGTTGAGATTTTATTTTTTTTGCATACATTCGACCAAGAATAAATATGTTTATCAACTGACGATATTGCAATAAGTTTTACATTTTTGACATATTGCAGGTGAAACACCACAAGGCTATGTGGTGCAATGGTCATAAATTTTGAATCAAAAAGTTGGATGACATGAAGAAAACTTGCGATTTTGGGATAACTGTAGTCTTCCAGGTGATTAATGTTTCATTTAGAAGCGACATACATCTAGAAGTCTCAGAAAATCAATACTATGGGATTTTGGATGATATACTTGAGTGTGAATTTAAGTCCTTCAAATTAGTTTTGGTTTTTGTCCTATGGTACAGGCTACGATTGAATGAAAATGATCCTGACAGAACTGTTATTGAACATGATAATGGATTTATCATGGTTAATACAAGATATTTTGAGCGAGCTGGAAATGAGCCCTATGTTCTTCCAAGCCAATGTGAGCAGGTATTTTACTAAGAGGTTCCAAGTAAAGCGGGTTGGTCATATGTTGTTAGACATGATCCAAGAGGAAGGCCGATAAAGTATAATGTGGTGGAAGAAGAAGATACTGAAGAAATAGAAGATGATGTAGATGATGATCAGGATCAACAGTTAGTTGATGATGTGCCTGACGAAGATGTCGAAGAGGAGGAACTAGATCATGATGATGTAGGAGTTAATGTTCATGAAGATGATATCCATGTGGATGATGACATTATCGAAACTGATATCAATGACGATGATGATGATATGACCAATCCTTACAATGTTGAATCTAGATCGGATGATATAGACAAAGAGTTGGATGAAGAAGAAGATCAATGACATTGAAATGTATGAGTTATGTGATTGTATTATCTATTTGATATTAATTTCTTGATAGAATTATATTTGACTTATGTGGTTACATAATTAATTTATGATGTTTTTAATTTTAATTATATTTGAATTATATTAGAATATGTTCAGTTAACAGATGTAAAAAATAAAATGGATAAACCAAAAGATGAAAGAGTGAGACCACTGCCTTGTTGGGTGTATGGAGTCTAATGAAAATCTATACAAGTGTAATCTATGATGGCAATAATTCAAAGTGTTTGGCACATAGATGTAGTTTATAACTTGTATAAATGTGCAAGTAAATGACTGACAAACTCTACTTGAGATAGAATGACAATCCTAGTTATGTGATTCTTCTTATTGATCCAATTAATACTCTTTAGTTACTGTGATTGAGTACTAGAAGGATTTAATCTTTACTTGAAAGAACCAAATAATCACATCACACAAATACAACAAATGTGTATCGGTAAACTGAATATATTTATATGCTTCATATATGAATTTAGACAACAGAAAAGTATCAAAATGGAGACAACCAGATAACTATATAATTCCACAAACTTATACCAAGATTAAGCCACAAGTTCAGACATCTTCATTAACTTCATCAAAATTCATACAAGCATCTGAGTCTTTTAAAGGAAAGTTTCATTGCAAACTATCTACTGTATCTTTCTCCTATCCGCCTATATCTATTTTACATTATGAAACAGATATAAATATATCAAAATTGTGAAAGGGCGCATCCTTTGAGAAATGTATTTTGCTTAACAAGAATAAAAAACTAGACATTATGCTCTATTAAGCCATAAATAGATGTTTTGACAGATAATCTCGGTAAGCTGGCCGCTTGTGTGTATTAGCATCCTCCAATGCATTCCTTATGGCTAGCTCCATTTCAAACAGCTTCTCATTCTATTCACATGCCCTGTCCATTGTTAAATCATTTCCTGTGGCTATCTCCAAAATTGTTTGCATCATCGTTTGGCATTCCTTCATCCATCCTATGGTAATAGACATTGTTTTACTCCTCTTCGGTTAAGTACTTGTCCACCCATCTCTGATACTCTTCATCTGTTGGCCAGCAAAATTTCATGACCTTGTTCACCTTACTATTGTAAGGTGTGTACTTCACTGCAACCTGATTGGCTTCCTTTTCAAAAAACTCTAAGAATGTGCTGGTGTTAATTATCTTATCCATACTATTTACCAACAAATCATAGTTTGAATCATCACAAATCAATTTGATTTGTGCATTGATAACTTCTTTTGCCCCATCTTGCCACTGTTGCAATGTCTTAACATTTCCTTGTGCATCAATAATGTTTGGAAAAAATGTATCATTCCAGTCATCAAAGCTCTTTATCAACTCCCTAATTCTTCTACTGAAATCATCAGGTAGGGCCTGGAATCCGCTCAATGATTTTAAAAAGATTTGAGTAGGCTTCAATGACTGGGGCCTATTGTCCGCATCAAACCTAGAAGCTTTGTACATAATATCCAGATCGTTGGCCCTAGGGATCCATTTCTCAGCCAAAGGAAAAACTATTCCCCGATCCCTATTGATATTTTTTATTCCATCCAAGAATAAAGAATACAAAGAATGTACAGATGGTAATTTACCATCAACCTTTTCATTAAGATGCCTCAAAACTATGTCAACCACCTCACTTTGTTCGGCAATTGCATCATCCTCACTTTCCTTTAAGGTAGCCTACAATTCTATGATCCTATTCAACATTTTCTTCTTGGTGGGATCCACAGAATATTCAACTTCTTCTTCAATTGGCCCTGGTGTAGGACTGAGAGAAGGTGCCTAGATGGGGGACCGATCCTGCAATAGAAGGTAATGCTCTGATACCAGGAGCACTGGAGGATTCTCCCACCTGCCCATATTTCAACCTATCTACTTCAGATTGCAGCTCAACATTCCTTTGCTGCATCCTACTATATTCTGCAATTATCATATTGTATTTCTCCATCAGACTCTTCTTTTCAACCTCTTCTCTCTCAGCTATCTTTTGGGCCAATTTGGCCACATTCACTGTCAGGCTTGTAGCTTTTGTTGTTGAAGTTTCAGAATCTCTCTTGATGATTATCCCTCCCCTTAGGTGTGGGCTAATATCAGTTACATTTGGCTTTTTTCCTTTGGGTGCCAATGCCCATATGGCCAAAGTTTCATAATCCTCACTGAAGGTAGAGTCCTACAGAGCTGCCTTAACCTCTTCTTCACTGTTTTGTATAGGGTGCTTGGACTGTAAGATAGCATTGAATGAAACCGCATCAGCTATGTCCCATTCAAGCAAAAGTAAGACACCAGCCCGAGTCACAAGTCTTCTTCCCTCCTCAGGACTGATTCCTTTGAATTCGACCTTGACCTCATCATCATTCTCCTGCTCAGACCTATCAGGTCTCAATTCTCTCCTACTCTTGCATTTGTTCTGGTACTCTTCTATTTTCATCCTCCAAACTAGTTGCAAGAATACAGGAGTCTTTACAAATGCATCATCATCCAAGAATGCCTTGCAGGCCTCCATCCTAGCATCTTGTACACATTGCCCCTTTACATCCATGTTAGAAAGCACCAATTTTGTTGATCTAGGAGGGGAAGGGATACCAACCTGCATGTCTTGATCAGTCACAATTATCTCATCCATCAGAGTTTCCTGCATTTCCTCAACTCTCTGCCTCTTAGGGCTTGGCTCTGATGGTAACACTGCAGGATCACCTCTTGGTGGTGAATCTAGATCCACAATCCTTATCCCTCCAGGTGCTCTGATCCTTGGACCCAGTTGTGATGATGCTTGCATGACTTGTTTTCCCTTCTTATCCCCTTCATCCTCATCACTTCTCACATTCCTCTTTCTCTTGTATAGAGGCCTGTCAACTGGTGGCTGATAAGCTGGCCTTGTTTCTTCAGGCCTCACATCCGGTCTTTCTATACCAAAATCTAATTCCAAACTAACCCTCTTGGTCATTAAGGTGGCCATGATACTTTTGAAATTATCCATTAAGAAGTCTATTCTCTTGTGAAATGGAGTGAACTCCATTAATGGATCATATTTTGGATCCATTTTATGTATTATAGCCAGGAGCTTTTCATATGCAATCCATTTTTCTTTATTCAACTCCTACCTATTCAAATCAAACTCATTTTTTATTAGGTCCCCAGGAAAGTTGAATTCATGTCCAAATTTGCCACCTTTAATTCATTATCAAAACAATGCAAAGAATCCTTTAGGATCATGATGTCTCCCAAGCCCATTCCTCAAATTGAAGTCATCAAAAAACCTTCCAAAGTGGACCCATCCTCCCTTGGAACAGACAAAATTAGAAGCAACAGTGTAGTTAGAGAACAAAGTCCCTTTTCCTTTCTTTGTTAGGTTGTCCTCATGAATACAACCTAGTTGCCACATTACTTCGGCAAACCCCATCCTTGATGGTACATTAAAGGGGAGGATATGAGGGGTTCCCTGGAAACCATACACCCTCAAGACAATGCTTACAGGGTACAAGATGATATCACCCCAATTGTGACACACTTTTGAATTAGGCTTCCTCACCTTCGGTCGGAGGAATTCATGCAAATCTTCAGGACTCTTTGCACATTTGCCACCAACTGAGTCCTGAGTCTAGAGGAAAAGAAGTTATCAAACTGCACAAAACTTGCACCTCCCCTGTTGTAAGATAAAAATGCACTCCACACCTATACTGGTAGCCTTTCTCCATTCACCTCCTACCTCAACTCCATGTTTTATGAGAAGAAAACAACATTCTTGTACAGGAACATATGCATCAATAGGGACTACCAGAAAAAAGGAGTGCTAGTATCCCCCACATGGAGCTTCATCAAACCCTCATGCATCTTCTCTGACAGGAATGGTGTAAAGTCATATACCATAGAGAAGTTGGGATGCTGAATCTAGGCTCCCATAAACATGTACGCAAATGGCATCACAGAATTAGGGATGAACCCTAAAATCTGGCACAATCAATAAAATGTTGCCAGGAAGTGACTGGCAAAATAGCCCAGCCTGAAACGTTCCTGGTCATTTGGGCTGATATGATTTGTTGAACTGCCTGCCTTGGCCAGGTGAAGAGGAAGCAACTTCAGTCTGAAAAGATTCTTTAACCTTTGGTACTCCTCCTTCATCTTCTCAAAATCTATTTGGACTCACAAATGGCTATACTTAGTCAAATCAAAAATCTGCTGAATCTCATCTGCATTCAGGCTTACCAAAATTCCACCATCATTATCCCTTATGACCCTTGTCACAGGATCATACCGTGTTGCCACTGCTCTAAGCAAGTCAACATCAGAGAACACATTTGGCACTATTAGTTTCCCCATGTCATATCTCCAGGCATTAGAGAAGGGGTGAGGTAAGTTTCCCTGTCCATACCATAGCCTAAACATTTCAAGACCAGTCATAGGAATCCTGGCATCCGCAATGTTATAAGTTTTACATAGTAGACCTTCGCCTAGAGTTTTTCCATTCATTAAAACAAAACCACTCTTCCTGTCATTTGTTGACAACAGGAGTTGATCTAGAAAGTCATCATACAAATTCCTCTTCAAATAATCAACATGGCCAGAGTGTTGCTTCGGTGGTGCCATCTTAAACAACTAGGGCTTCTTTTAAAAAATCAAATCCTCGAAGAAACTAGGGGTACCCAGAACACAAAAATACAACACAACTGTGCAATTCCAATAATTCAAACGAACCAATAACCCTACGACAATAATTAACAAAACCCCTTGACCAGCATAATAGAACCCTTTGTAAAGACACAGTCAAATTAACCCAGTAGTTTAAAAAATAACTCACAAGATTTCACGCTTTGCAGAGAACCAAACTTCACGATGATTGCTCAAAAAAATTTATCTCTGGCTCTGAACTGCTTGGAAAATACTTGAATGCTTTTGTGATGAAGATAGAAAAAGAGCCGATACTTTATGTCAATTGAATTGAGGTAGTAGACGTCTCATTCACCATTAAAGCTCATTTGCATGCCGCCCCAACGGCTCCAATCGTATTTGATGCGAATTTAAACTTCAGTTGTTGATCTTTTATTTTTGTCAGATCATCAAACGACCATCTTCAAAAGGGCTGATGAAATCTCCATGTCAGCATTGAGGGCCCACCGTAGAAACAGCGCCAAAGGAATACACGTGGTGCCCGCCCGTGATTTCATGATCACTAAACATCCTACATCTTTGTATCACGCAATGGTAGGCAACCGTTGATTCCTACCATCGGCGATCATGTTCACTCACAGCAGTCAGCAGCACCAAACATAACCGTCGAGCAACTTTTTACCAAGATTATAACATCACCGTCGATCTTGAGCACGTGCTTCTCGCAGCTGTTTTAGTAACCCACTTTATAACATATTTAAGTCTGACACAAATATTATATGCTTTATTAATCCCTTTTCGGCATCGGCATCTCGGGACACGTGTTACTCGCTCATGATATCACAATCGCCAAACAACCAGTGGTGATGTCATCGTGAGATCACGGGGAATGGTCAAGATCAATCGTAGGAAGATCGACGGTCATTAAAAACACCCCCTGCAAAATAAAAAAACTTTTAAACAGTCAGGCAAAATAAGCTTTTTGCGTGTGCAGATTGCGCGGCCGTCGGATGAAGTGATTTCAATCTTGACCGTTGCTCATAGACCTCGGAAGGTTTCTGCTAACGTCACAAAATATGGTGCGAGGCATGCAAGATTCTGCCATCTGTCACATTTGATGGTGGGGACCAGTTTTGCTCGTTGATCGATTATGAAGGCTGATGCCGACAACTGTCTCCGTAGCGATGCATCGTGGCCATTCCTTGTTGACCTCGCGCAATTAAAACTATAGTTTCAATAATGTTACGAGGTGTGTGATTTGGTAATGCATGGACTCTGATGTTGTTCGTTGATAACAAAGGTGGGGCCCGTTTATGTGCTGATGTGGTGCTCGGTAGGTGAATATCCTGTCCGTTTGGTGACTGGAGGGAGAACGTGGCATTTTCAAACTATTTTGACTAAATTTGAGCTGTTCTCCTGGCCAATGTTGTGATTGATCAATGACTCGTATTTAAAAATAAACTGGTAATGTATGATAGTTGTTTTATCTCGCGCAAGTGAATGGTAATGGCCAACTTCGACTCTGCCTATATAATTAAATGCTAAAATTTGCGAATTACTATTTCAGTTATGTATCTCTACATTGAGGAAGAATTGCTTGGTATCGAGTGAAGCAAGTTGTGGTTACGATTTCTCAATTTCACTACCCTGGATGTTCTGCGATTGAAACCGTAAGTAGCACGTATGCCATTTCTTGTAAATTCAAAATATTTTATAGTTGCTTGTTGGGAAATTCGTGGTTGTTTCCTATCTCTGTTCTTGAAGAATTGATTGAATAGATTCGCTTTTAGAGCTTGTCTACATAATTGCTAGGGTTTTTTAAATATTGAAGAATTTTCTTTTAAGGCTAAAGGAGAAAATTCTAATTATTTGCTATTTTAAAATAAGCAAACCCTAGTTCAAATTATCATTATTCTAGTATAAATGGCACCCAAGGCCCGAAGTTCTGGTTTTGAAACCACTACTAGGTCTTTATCCCAAGATATTATTAATTTGTTACAATCCTCTACTAGCAAGAAGCAGGAGGGAAAGGTTTTGTTCTATAGGCCTCAAATCTTGGAAGGATTGACAGACAAACAATATACAATTCAAGATGCTGAGTTACCATACACCGAGTGGCAGTTTTTCTCCAATTGGTTTGGGAACAAGAATTTATCGATTCCTTTGTGTAACCCTTGGAGGTTAGACCTGGGTAAATTGGTGGTTCATAATTTTTATATAGATGTAGATCTTTTAAAGGACATTGCTACTAGATATGACCCTATGGCCCGAATTGTCAGAACACATGCTGGTGTGCAGATGATTAAGATAACCAAAGAAGAAATTGCAGAGATTTTCAAATTGCACGAATGGAGTCGGGATATGGTTCCTGTCGACTTGGAGGTTTTCAGACAATAATATAGAAATACTAGGGGTTTGTTCAAAACATCCTTCTTAATACCTCATTTGGCAGTCTCAGGAAGAGGAAAAAATCAGAAGAAGGTAGTAATTGGCAGGAATGAGCTCGAACCTTTTCCTGTGGGCTATTTCACCAGTTATTTCAAGAAGACTGTTTATGTTTTATGTCAAGTTCTGGGAGTCAGCTTAAAGAAAACCTTGCCTACCAATATTATGTATATGGCAGTAAATCTCCAACACCCAAATTTTAATGTAATATATGATTTTTCCACTTATTTGGCAGAGAAGATGCACACGGGTCTGGTAGCCCTAAAGGAGGGGAAGAATTGGGTTGGATTCAAATGGTATTCCTTGTTAATCCACATGTTTCTTTATAGGGGTCAGATTGTGTTCGAAAAAGATATGAAATTAAAGAAGAAGGAAGGAAACATTGAAATGCCTGTCCAATATTGGACTAGGATTCTTGACATGCATGATCATGAGTTGGATTATGTAATTTTCCATAATGTCTTCGGATCTAAATTAAGGGAGGCTCTGGTTCATGACTCGCCAAGGATCCCAAAAGAAATTCATGACTTCTTGAGTCCGATGGAGAGAAGGACTTAATTGAACATAATGCACAATTGGGGAGATATTTTCCCCTATCGTAATACCACAGTTTTTAGGGTTTTTGGCACTAATGTCAATCCAAAGGTTTTTCCAAGGGAGGTTCCCCTTAGACTTGGATTTTTGGAAATCATGAGGCAGTTGGGGGGCGCTCAGGAACTACACTTGCCAGTTGAACAGAAGAAAGGTTCTTTCTTCCCTGAATATATAGCATTTGTTGATTTTGTTATGGAAAAGGGAGGATGGAAGGAGTTGCATCAATTACTTGGGCCTTATAGGCTAAGGACTGTGCGCCCTAGGAATCATGATCTTGAGGGTTTAATCTCTCAAATGAAGGAAAAACATCGGACATGAGCTTTTGTCCACAACTTCTACTTTCCTGAGGACATCATCAGGAATATTTTTGATTTGAAATTACAAGATGATACAAAGGCACTATACATTGCCTACTCTAAAATGGTAAAAAATAAGCAGGAGAAAATACCTAGTTTCAATCCCATACCTAATGCTAAAGATGATTTTAGCAGGGCAATGTATTCTATTGATAATTTTGAGAGCTTGGTTGGGGTTTTGAAAGATGAAAGGGTTGTGGAAGAAAGGGGAAAATCACAAACCATCGAGGAGTACCCTGACTTAAAGGAAGAGGAGAGGCCTACTTATCAGCCCCAAAAGAAGATAAGGGTTTTTTCTAGAAGAAAGGGAAGTAGGGTTGAAGATGTTGCTAAAAATATTGCACCATCTTCTTCAAGGCAGTTAGTACCAAATGTCGTTGATTTGGATTCTACTCCAAGTTTTTCAGAACAGGCTTGCCCACCATCACCAAAGAGGTAGAGGGTTGAAAGGGTAAATATTGTTGATTGTGATGGTGATGAGGATAATGACATTATTATCACTCTGGATGAAATGCATCTTGAGATGCCATTGGACCCAGTTGACATTGCAACAGGTTCAAGTACAGTTTATTTGAGGTTAGGAAAAGATGAAATCAAAGGAATAACAAGAAATGATGACTTGAGAATAGAAGCCTGCAGAGAGTTCATGATGGATGAATCTTTTATTCAAACCGGTGATTTTAGAGATTTTGTGTGGAGAGCACATACTGCATTATATGCTGAGAAGGTGGCACATGAGAGAAGTCTACATCCAGAGCTCCCAGAGAAGGTAATTCAAGCTAAGGTCAGGGAATAGATGAGAGAAAGATTCAAAGCAATAACACTAGAGCAAGGCCGAGAATTGGTACAAAAAGTGGACTATTGCTACTCCCAGAATGGGATATCATTGATGCTATGGTGTTTGACACAATAAGAAGGGCTAATAAGCCACTTCTTGCTACTAAAGAGAAGGCTACATTGGCACTCAAGGGATCGGCCTTTAGTGAGGAATGGGATGCATTGGTAATCTGGTCCCTATCTACTGGCTCTAAAAAGCCAATCGTTGCAGAACCTTCTGACTTCATTGGTCACTTGGTTGTGAGGAGAGTTGCTGACACCCCAGCACTAGAAGCTTTTGATATGGTTATGAATGTTGCCAAATTCACCAGAGCAACTGTTGAAGATTTGACCAAGGAGTGGGATACTCTAAGAGGCCAATATAATGACATTATTATTGAATATAATAAGAGTCAACAAAAGGTAGCAGAGTTAGAAACTTAATTGGCTTTTTTGAGGCAACAAATGGATACCATGAGATCTCAAAAGCAAGCCAGTTCTAGCCACACTGTTCCTGACCCACCAGTAGAGCAGTCTCAACCTCCTACACAAGCACAATCTTTGGCTATTGTTGCATATAATATGGGACAAGTGCCTATCGCTATTAAGAGGGCTACTAGCCCTGGAGGGGGACTTTCTAGGGAGAAACTGATTCATCAGGTTGAAGAATATAAGGAGATGGTAAAGCAAATCCGGGATGCAGTAGGGAGAAACAATGCAGTGATAGTGGACACTGTTTTGAAACATTTAAACAGAACGGTCCAGAGTAAGCTAAACAATGTTCATGCAAATTATGTCCTAATGTTGCAAGCACTAAAAATGTTTCGAAGGGATAAAGAATTGGCCATCTCATTGCTAAACAAATGGAGCCCTAGAATGGATAAGTTGAGATTCATGGCAATAGAGGAAAAATAGCATGGTGATAAATATCCTACTCTTATTGCAACATATCAATTGGTCAAGGGAATTGTTGAGCAGAAGTTTTAGGGATTTGCTGCCCCAATGGAATCCAAGATTAAATTGTTGAAAGATGTGTATGATGGAAAGGACTTGACCCCATTACCTCATATTTAACATAGTTAGGATGAATTCAAACCCCTACAGGTTTCGAAGGAGCAAATGAACAATATAATGATGTCTCAAACACATGAGATATGCAAAAATGCTAACATTCGCATGCTAGAGAATACATTGGAAAAGTTGTCTTTTGTTATAAGTTTCTTAGAGAACTTTGATAAAAAGGCCACATCGATAATGGTAAAGTATGCTCCCTATCGAAACAAGGTTGATCAGGTTCTTGCTTTCCAGTGGCCTTTTGAGGGGGAGTTTGAATTATGGAAAAAGGTGTTCACTGATGAACTTGAATTATGAGTGTTATAGTCGAGAATTGCAACTTGTTCATGTATAATATAGGTCTGGCCTTAGATATTATATTGTGAAATTGCATTCTCCTTTTGACTCCAAGTACAGGGTGTTGAGGTGGAGTTAATACTATAATGGCTAAGCATTCCTTCAATGTATGGGGAGCAGCCTTTGGAGTGATGTTTTCTTTCCTCCTTATCAACTAATGATGATCTTTGTCTTATGCTTTCCTCTCACATAATAGACTTATAACTGAATCAAGAATTAGCAGTCCAATTACAAATGGATATGTGTACTCTCTGACTTGAAGCTTGTTGGCTCCCTTATTTTATAAAAGGGAATTCTAGGCCGAGAGAGTGGTCGGTTGAAATATCCAAGATGTGAGAAATAAGAGTTTAGTAATATAGAGAGTATGAATTGTAAGTCCAGGTTTTAAAAAGTTTTGAGTCAGATTGGAGAACTTTGTTAATCGTGGGGTTTTTGAGCATGTTTTTATCAAACTCATGAATATTTGGAGTTTATTTGGTCTCCTATTGTGTTATGTTACATGGATTATTAATGAAATATCAATCAAAGATGATTTTCATTGATTTTCATTTGTTCTTTACTGTGAATTATGTTTAACTACAGCTCTAGTTCAAAGGATTGGTTAAATGCTTCAGTTAACCAGTAAATTCATGCAATATAACAAATAGGATTCATAAAGGAGTAATAAACTTAGGTATGAATATATGGGTTGTAATGCAATTCATAATAGATCATAAGTGTTCAAAATCAAATTTACCCTGTAGTTCAGTTTTCTCTTTTGACTCCTTGCGCTGGGATATGGCACTGGAATTCTGATTACGTTTTATTCTCGTATGTTTTGTGTTATGGCATCAGGATATTTTACTCAAAAATTTCCTATCAATTTACTTTATGTGAAGTGTGCAATTCTCTGTTAAATGGACATGAGTCTTTTTTAAGGAATAGCCAATTTCTTGAAGGATTTGATCCTTTAACATTAATTGGGGATCTATTTGTTGCTTACCTGTGTGCAAATTAAATGAATTGTTTAAATGTTGTATGTTAAGAGCACATGTTAGGGAATACCCTCCTGGATTTTACAGAGTCCGAAGTGTAGGAGAATTAGCCTTATTTCTATTCTCGTAAAGTTGGCCATACTGTTCCTAGTCTTTTATTATTGAATGTGGGGAGTTCATAGGAGCTTCTAGGAAACACATGTGGGTTGTAGTAAAAAAATGCCAACAGGTTCAATTGACAACATGATCTATTGAGTAATTACAAAGAATTCATAATTTGAAATTCTAGATTTTGACAACATGATCTATTGACAAGTAGGAAATATTTTTCACATTGTGTCAAATTTTGATATTGTTATCAGGATTCAATTATGTAGTTTTACAAGTCAAACTCATTGACCCATGTTTCATGAGTAGTGTTTCATAAGAACCCATCTCTCATGATAATGAATGGTCCACTTAGCACTCATTGCGTCTAAATGATTCTCAAAGCGATGAAGCACTAGGCCTTCCTAGGAGGTCACCCATCCCAATATTACATGATCCATGATTTTATTAATAATTGATCATTTTGGATTTTGACAAACTTGACACACAAATGACAATTTGACATTGAACTTAATGTATCACAATTAAGTTTCAAATTGAGTAACACAATGGAAACTAAAACAAATTGAGAGATTGTTATGAGGGTAGTGATGCAACTTTTCTAATTAGAGTGTATTCCATGAGATTACAATTCTTTGAGATATTTTGTCAAATAGTTCACAAGATTTGTCTATCCTCCCACATTTTACATAGATTTGAAAATGGAGTGTACAACCACAACATTTGAGAAAATTCATCTTCATATTATGCTTTGATGGATGTCTATACTTTGTTCCAAATCTCCCATATTAAGGAAATCGACAAGGATTTTGGTGAAGGTTGTGAAATTTGTCTATGCATCTACCAATTGCATTTGATTGAAAGTTTCTAAAACCTTTTAAAAAAAATCCATTATGTATATTCTACAATCATTATAGTCCACAATTTCACATTTATTTGGTTTTGCATCTACCAGTTGTATTTGCTTGAATTTTCCTACCGAATTTTCAATGTAGATCCATTTTGTGTATATCTTAATTATAATCTATTGGTTTTTTTTCCCACATAGGATTTGCAATTCTGTAAGAGGTAGCCAACCTCTGTTATAAAGAACTACAAAGGCTAGTGGCCAACTAACAAGAGTCAGTCAAAGATTGACATCTCCTACACTTTTGGCTCTGTGAAACCAAGGTGGGTAAACCCAAGTGTGTTCATAAGAATGTTTCATGATTGGTAAGAACACTTCTTCTTATAGATGCAGTCCCCACTAACACTAATAGACAGTCATTACCCTGGTTGTGGCAAAACCAAAGAATAATAATAGATATCCCAAAGCAAGGAGACTAAAAATTATCATAAGATCTATATCTCAAAAAGAGATAGCAGTTGATATTTGTTAAAATGTTCGGGTATTGAATCACCATGCTTAGAGTCATAGTCCTATACCTGAAAGGAATTTACCAATATTATCCAATACCTCATCCATTGGGTGGGAGTCATATAAAATGCAATTCAGATGAAATTGAACTTATCACCATAGTGCTTTGCTACCATGAGATTTTTCAGTATATTAAAACAATACTCCTTAGTGAATCCTGAGCATATAACCATAAACATGCAATTTGTGTTCAAGCATTTGATTAACTCATTAAGTCAAAGCAAGAGAACAAATTACACTTTCAGCTACACCATTGAAACTAAATGAATAAACCCTTGATAAATCCATTCATAATCCACGGCCCATACACAAGATAGCAAAATGTCTTAATTTTTTAGATTTCTTTCAATATCAGTAATTACAAAAGCATAGTATACTTATTTCATACTATTCCCAACCCAGCATGATTTCCTACATAATACCTTCAAAATATTGCATTACCACTAACTGTACCTATTCTAAGCCTTCGGACCCAAAAAAAACAATAACCCTTAACAATGAGCCATCAAATCTCCTTTATAGGACAGGAGTGCAACAAAGCAATAGGCTACATTGTTCATTCCAAAATTAAATTTCATTTAGAATGAAATTGAAATTGACATTCCTCATCATTAGAAAAAACCATAATCAATTCGAGGAATCAAAACAGTTATACCATTGTAACCAACCGGAGCTAAAGACAAAAGAGCATGGCAGGCACGCATACGTCCACGTCAACACGACACCCAAAAGTAACACACCCAGAAACTGCAACTACTTGCAAGACACACGGCCCTAATAGAGGTGACCACTCCTAGTCCTCGCTTCAGGAAGAAGCGAGACCAGCTTCCTTTTATCCACTTTAACACATAATCTGGTAGCATGGCACAGAGCTATCGCAGTTATTGGGGCAACTACGAGGGGTTCTTCATTGACCCCCAATAGCTCGGTAATGGACACCAAGTAACGTTGGTAGTCTGAGTCAGTTTCAACCCATCACCGTCAGAACCAGAAGATAGCACCAGTGGGGACATGGAGGTCCCCGTCCCTTTAAAATTAGCATCATGGACAACCTCAGGCTTGATAAGGATAGGTTGTACCCCATCATGCTGCAAATTTGTCACCCGAGTCTAGTCCTTCTGCGCACAACCAAATGGTACATTTCAAAGAATGCCTCACAAAATACAGGAGAGACTCAACCACCTACAAAAAAGACAACTCAAAATGCGATGATAATACCAGATAAAAACAATGAGCATTTATAGAGTTAATTGGTGCGAGAATATTATTTGCTCGAATGCAGCATGAGCATTCGAGCATTTTAGTGGTTGATGTAGCCACCAAAAATTATTTGTGGCTTGTGAAGGCATGTCGTACAACCCATCATTGCATTTATTAGGAGAACAGTGTTCACACGTAGGAAATTCAGGCGAGGATCCACTAAAAAAATTTGCGCCATTAATGAGAACAACTTCCAGAGAGCAAGAACTCCCAACGCGGATGAACAGGAACCCAAGAAAAGTTGAACCGTTAATGCGGATCAAACATGGCAAGTTGGATGACTCAGATTGAGTCAACAATTGTTTGAAAATCCACATCAGTGCCCTAGGAGAACCGTGCCCAACCACAACCCAAGAAAACAAGAGGTTGCAACTGGACAGTGGGTCCCACTAGCCCTATTGCTTCAAGAACCAGGCCACGTGTCGGCTCTTTGCAAACCTCGCAGTACCCTCAAGGGCCTTTAATTTGATCATGTGAGATCCGCGAGGAAGGATTATTATTGATCTCCCTCATTAATACCACACGGGTAGTAAATTTTAAGTCCCACCACAATCCTTGTACGGTCCACATGATTTTTTTATCCTTTGTTGAAGAAACTATTACAATATATTTCTTATTTATGTACTTATTTTCCATACATGTTTATAAAAGTTTGAAATTATTAATAATATTAATTTTGGCAAGACATTAAAAGACTGTTGATTGTAAAAAATATGCATCCTAATCTGAAAATGCAAACAACGGAAGCAATGACTATAACACATAAATTTTTGTATAGTATCCAATTCAAAGAATCATGTTACCCTCTACCTTGAATTTTTTAGTATAAAAAGCTAAGGAAATGCTATAAATAAGATAATAAGTTGACTATTAGCATATACCAATTTTTATAGAGATGTAGATTGTTGGATGTTGGGGTTGTGTTGCTCATGATATATGGTTGTCATTGATGTCATCACTATTAGCATTAATGTCTTAAAGGTTGTATATGTCGAGGATACTGAGAAAATTAGAATAAATATGTTGCAGATAGTCTATGAAGTTGTGAAGATCAGAGTGGTGAAAATTTTTGTACGTTGGTATTCTGAAGTCATGTATTAAAAGGTTTGTTGCTGAGCCTATCTAGTATATCCTCTAGAAGTTTCAGAGGTGTGCATCAAGATTGGAGCGAGTTATGAGTTTTTGTGTTCCTACAATTATTTTGTTGCTATAGTTGGTGTTTCTGAAAGAAGAGAATGTAATTCTGGTGAATTGAATTGTTGTGTATGCTCTTGAGATGTTCATTGATGTTTCTTGATCTCATACTCTATTATTGTGGTACGTCCAAGTTGATTAGTGTGCTCGTGATCAAAGATTTTTCCTTTCCATGTCCGAGTTTTCATGTTCTTGGTTAACATGATGGTGGTAGCGTGTTGTAGATCCTTGCGGAATAATTTTTGAATGCTTGGCATGTTTGAGGATGTTGCTTTAGGTCCTCATTATGTTATGACCAATTTAGGTTGGTGTGCATTGAGATTTGTTCATGAATTGAGCCGAGAGTTTGTATTCATCTATTATTTATTTTTTGCCGACAAAGTTGTTAATGTAAATTCATGAAGTGGATATATAAGAGTGATTGTTTTATTCATTTAGAGACAATGTATGTGAAGTGTATGCGAGATATGTGTGAATAAAGATTAGATCATTCAAATGCAGAGCAGAGTGTGAAGAAGTTTACGCAAAGTATGAAGTAGTATTTATGTGCCTAATTGAAACTGTCATCAGGCTTTTGAAGAAGCCAATTTCTCAGTTCAACCTCATCAGATGGATTTAATTTGATTACCTTATGTAAGGCAATGAGCCTTCCCTTTGAGCAGTGAGCTCTAGGAAGTGTTCCTGAATGCATGTGCATTCCTTATTCATTTCTTTTATACTTTTAATAGGGTATAAATTGTGGATTAACCTCCACCGTGGTTTTTCCCCTAACAGGGTTTGTACACAAAAATCTTGGTGTTATGTGTGTTTCTGATGTGTTGTTGATTCATGCTTTCACTGTTAATTATCAGATCTGAGATTAAAGGTTAATAAGGTTAAATAAGGTTCAATTTTGTAACAATTGATTCACCCTCCCTCTTAGTTTTCTATCCTTGTTTTCCAACATAGATATCTTCCATTTCAAAACACACAAAACAATATTCAGTAGATAATCAACCATCTTTCATTTGTATAGTGATTAAATATTTATCCCTATAGGAAACAAGTAGACTATATAAAGAAAACTAACAAAGCCACAACTACCCCTATTTTGTAGTTTGGTGTGCATTCCTTCCTCTCCCTAATCTTCTCTAATTATTTTGAAGAGACCAAGTGTTGTAACTAAACTATGGTTCATTCTATGTGCATGTAATTTTGATCTTCATATAAGAAATATAAAAAATATTAATCTACTCTTGTCAAAACATAAACAACACTCAGATTTAGTATAAGAGTCAACCAATCAAAAGGAAAACATAATATGAAAATAGGGTTAGGGTAAGATTTAGAGTTTTGGTTATGGTTGCGATTAGATATGAAAATAGGGTTAGGGTTTAGGATTACAATTAGGGATTATAGTATTAGGGTTATATTTAGAATTAAGTTTTAGGGTTATTGTTATGATTAAGGGTTGTTTTTATATTTGGCTTAGATTTGGGGTTAGGATTAGGGCCAGTGATAGGGCTAGGGTTAGGTTTATGGATAGGGTTAGGGTTATTAGAGTGAATGCAACTAATTAATAAAAGAAAAAATATTTAGGGTTAGGTAATTAGGGTTAGGGTTGGGGTTAGAGTTTTGGTTGTGGTTAGGGTTATACAGATAGGATAAAGGTGAGGGTTAGGGTCAAGGTTAAGGTTTCGAGAAAAAGGGTTAGGTTATGATTAGGGTTAGGGCTAGGTTTAATATTTGGATTATAGTTTAGGGTGTAGCATTTGTCTTTAGTTTAGGGTTACAATTAGGGTTAAGGTTAGGGTGTAAGTTAAGGTTAGTGTTAGGGACGTTATATTAGAATTAGGATCATGGTTTAGGGTTTAGGATTAGACTTATGTTTATGTTTAGGGTTGTGATAAAAAGGATTTTGGTTATGGTTAAGATTATGGTTTTGAGAAATAGTGTTAGGGTTAAAGTTATGGTCAGGGTTACATTAATGAGAAAATGATGGTTTAGTTTCCAAGGGTTAGGATTAGGTTTATCATCAGGGCTAGGATTAAGTTCAGGGTATGAGTCAATCTTATGATTAGGGTTAGGGTTATGGTTAGATTAGGGATATGATGTTAGGTTTCAAGAAAAGGTCTAAATTTAAGATTAAGCCATAGTTGGCTATAATGAACATGAGAAAAAATGGATCTAATTTCCTTTTGGGGGAAAATAATCAACTACGACTTAAACTTAAATTTAGAGATTACCCTAAACTCTAACCATAACCATAAACCTAATCCCAAACCTAACCCTAAAGAAAACACATAACCTAACCCGACCCTAATTGTAATGTTTGAGGCTAGGCTCAAACACTATATAACCTAACCTTATATAACCTAACACTAGAAAAAAATTCTTCTCCCAAACAATCTCCTCTACTTCTATTCACACCTACTACAGTTGCAACATTCAACATTGGTGCTTACCCCATTCATTGAAAGCGAAGAATTCCAATAAGAGATTTCAATGAACTTGAAGGGACAAGACTTAAAACTTTCCAAGAAGAAATATCACATGTCAGATACATATTGATAGATGAAATGAGTTTCTTTGGGGAGAGGTTGCTTGAAAACATAGATTCCAGGCTTCGACGAGCATTCCCAAAAAATAGTAACCAAAGTTTTGGAGGTGAGTTCTAGATTGAAATTGCTAACTTTGATAACTTTACATTACAATATTTTTTATTCAATTCTATTATAGTTCCTTCTATACAAATTCATACTTATCAATTTAATTAAATATTTTATATTCAGGCATATCTACATGATTCTAATCTTGAAGCCGATTTACCCCTAAATTTAAAGTGAGGGGTTTTGTGGTGAACCCAACGTACTGAACCCTGTGAATGCAGTAACAAGGCCAACATGGGTTAGTTCCTAGACATGTCATCGAGGGAGCTAGATGTTGGAACGATCTTTTAATGACCGTCGATCATCCATCAGTTGATCCTCATCATTCCCCGTAATCCTGACTGCTATGAATGAACATGATTGTCGATGGTGGCCACTTCATTTTAGCTTATAAGGTAGTTTAAAAGGAATATACTTATCTTCGATGTGGTTAATGAAGCCTTGACATAGTCTATTAGATTCCAAATTTAATTCTTAAAGGTCTACTTTAGATTCCAAGTGAAAATATAAGTTAACCTAGGCATCACTATCCATATTTGTAAACTATTGTGTTACACATGGATAAATTATTTCTAAGATATCTTAAGAAAATACAATAGATTTAGCAATAAATAGTGAGGTGTCTTATTAAACTATGCCAAATCCTCACTTTATCACAATAATTGCAAAGGATAAATTGACTTGGTTATTTTTTATATATAAATTGGGAAACCAAGGTCCCAACCCTATTACATAGCAAGCCTGGAGGATATGAAAAGAAAAACCAAAAAATAACTAACTATAAATAATTAATAGAAGAACAAATAAAAATAGCACATAAATAACTAACAAACAACAAGAAAAAACTACAAGTTGCAGCATGTCTTTTGGGGAGTCATATATCCCCAAACTTCAAAAAGGAAAGAAAAAATATCATCCTTAGGGTATTTCTTTCTATCCTTCTTTAAAACAAGACTATCAAGATTACCCTTAAACCTTCTTTTCTAGAACTCCCACACAACATTCTAGAGTAGAAGCATAGAAGTAACCTATGGATCACCTTATTACTAAAATTAAGCACATTATTGAATCTTTCCTCCAAAGTTTCTAGAATTTGCTCCAAATAATTAATAGAATTGGTGTTATGGCAACAATGAGAATATAAATGCACAAGATCAAACTTATTTTCCACCTAAATTCCTTTACCCTTGACATCATCCATGGCCACCATATCATTTCTAGGGACTAAATTCAATCATCCCCTATGTTAGAAGACTTAGTGTCATAAAGAACATTCATTTCTGAAAAAGGTTGACACCAAAATCATTAGAAAGAGAAACATCTTCCTCTTACATGAAGTCTTGAGAGTGACTGAACTCTTTGTTCCCACTATTGATACAGGCATTGTCCTTGTGATCAACAAAGCCTTTGTTGTTAATTAGAAACAACTAATTCTACATTGGGTTTAGTGCTAGGGGTAGTAGAAATTATGGCCACCAACCTATTAGATCTTCTTACAAGGTTCCCCTTAAAAGGTTTTCCTATAGCAATCTTATTATTAACAATAGCAACAATAAGAACCTTAGTCATTGTTTCCCACAAGTGAGGACTAAAATTTAGGGTTTTTACTCTTAGTCTTGGAGATGTCAACATCACTAGGAATGTCCACATGGATATGAGAGGCAAATTTCAATAGAGAACCAATGGCAAAAAGATTAGGGCAACCTAAGTCATCATAATCAGCCACAACTTTACCAAGCTCAAGATTTCCCTCCACCACTTTACTAGGCACATCATCAAATGTAATTTTTTGCTTGAAAAGGAATGAGGAATGTTTGATAGGTTTTCTCTTACCCTTAGGAGGAGAGGGATCATGCAAATCACTAAGATTCCCACCTTTAGCTCTGATAAGAATAGGGGTAGGGAATAGATTGGACTTTAAAATAAGAGAGCTAACATAATTCTAAGAGAACGTAGCAAGGTGGACTTATGGAGTCTAACAATTAAGCCCTCATGTAGAGGCATCATAAATTTATCCATTAAGACCTCCTTACCAAAACACTTAAGAGAACTTAGGACAAAATAAGGAAAAAAAGCATTCTTATTATGTTTAAGATGGTCATGCGAGAAATGGTAATGAAAAACACATTTAAAACTACCTTCAACACTAAAGTACTTGATTGGCACTCTACTAAACTCATCATTCAAAACCATTCTATAATTCGATGAGTTCCCCCCTTTTCAAAATTTGGTTGATGGTTTCTATGTCCATCATTTTTCCCTATTAATGACCTTCCTACCTTCAATATTCAACCTAGTAGCAGCTCTTATGGTTTCCTTTGAAACAAGAAATCTAACACTGCCCACAATAACCTTTTTATCCTTTTATGAAGCAGCAAATTATTTTGAAAGGACTTGACCAAAGCAACATAGGGACTCAAAGTAGGGAGCAATTCTACCCTCTGAAAAAAATGTCATAGTATGACATTATTTCTCACCTCCTTAGGGGATGTGAGTTTAGTGTGGCATCATATATCCCCTGTAGTATCTAAACCCTTGAAAAAAATATTAAACTAAGAAATATACATTTGGAACTTAGTAGGAAGAAAACACAAGCATTCACCTAAGAGAATAGGCTTCGCAAAAATTTGAGGCTTATTCACTATCATGCAAAACTAACCCATTCATACGATCATACCATGGAGAAACCTCCCAACCATAAGTGACTTGATTGAAGTGACTATATCATTATTTTTAAGTAAATGCATATTTATGGAAGCTTGGGCATAATAATTGAAGGACCAGAATTACCAATACTAACATTATCCAAGCAACCTGCAAGGGGTTCATAACAAGACTATTTAATGACATCAATTTGGTTGAAGGAAATAGCATCCATTTGAAGACTTACTCAAACATAATCACAAGGGATAACAATACCCCTCTTGAGCCAAAGCAATATGATACATAGACACCAACAATTATCACTAGGTTAAAACTCAATACCCTTCCCCACTCACCCATTAAATGACAATTTCATTATTTTCATTAATAAGGTTATTGATAATACTTTGAGAAGTAAAGCAACTTCATATAGACTGATATGGCCTAATGACATTAAAAATATCATCTATGCAATCATATAATAATTTATTAATAGAAAAAGGAAAAGATAAAAGCTAACAACTAATTAAGCAAGGATCATATAGAGATGTCATATTAGGAAACCTCTAACAAATTCTATGGTGCAATGAGCCATAGTATTATTAAACTCACGTCAACAAAAAAGTGTTAGAAATGGGAAATATTCCTTTGACAACATACCCTTTAGGTTTCAATCCATAAGCTCATATGCATGCCCAAATTTTTCCACTTGTTTAATCCATTTCCAAATGAGCAATTTTCCAAGCGTGAAGAATGAAAGAATAAACCCAAAAACATGTATGATAGTAGAGGGAGTAGTTTATTTTGCATTGACTCTTCATTACAATTCAAAGTATCATCTATTCCTTCCCCCATAAAAGTTTTCATTGGAGGAAGGGGAGAATATTTCTAGTATTAGACACATCTAGCCTATCACCATTTTTGTTAGAACAAAAGAGTAAATGCCAATGCCAAATCGAACACCATTTATCATAGTGACCCTTTATTGGACAAGGAAACACCAATGTCAATATTCACTACTCCAATCAATGGCTTCTATCCTTCTTTTTTTCCAAATATAGCTTGTAGGCCACCTCTATGACCACCCATCTCACTATCAACATTGCCATAACTAGCCCAACTATTCAATGGTCATTTTTCTAATGACTCCTTTCTCACTCTCTTGGAGGAAAAACGTGACATTATTTAGGATAATCAATGCCTAGATATTTTCTGGAAAGCTTAAAGGTCAAATATATAGTGGCATAAAACTCTATTTTATAGGAAATCATTCTTAGCCAAACCCAATTGGTTCAATTCCTATGGATAGAAGGGGGTTGATCATAAGGAATTGTTGAGATTCCTAAGCATCTCTTTTACCTTTTAGGTATCTCCTTCCTCTTTAAGGAAACATATCATTTCTAGAGCTGAGAAAAATTATCATATTAAATTATGAAGCCCCTTTCTTTGGCAAGAAGATTCCTTGTGTGTTCAAAAATTCTTGTTGCACACTACTCATGTTGCTAACAACCTTACAAATCCTCATATTTGAAGATTGAAAAAATACAAAGGAATATTTTATGGCCTCCCTTTAACCAAGGAAAATGGTTTCACAAAGTATCCTAGGAGTTTTATTATTTCCCTCATGACTATAATAGGCTTGGCTTACTTTATATTCACTACTCTAAATGGCGCCATAATAGGATTTTCTTGCTTTATATTCACTACTCTCAATGGCACCATAATTTTAAATTTAATTAACATACTCTAAAACCTAACTAAACCAGGTTGTAGCTCGTCAAATTCGACAAGTGAAAGGTCAATACCAGCGCTAAGGAAGAGTTTGGAGGAGTGAAAACAAGGTCAATACTAGCACCGACGAAGAGTTTAGAGCTAAAACAAGGTCAATACCAACACCGAGGACGAGGTTGAGGGCCCTCAAGGAAAATCGACGACCAAGGGACAATGAGTACTGTAAGTTTGGCATCCCCATTCTCTTTAACCTACAATTTAAATGCCTAGTTTCCAAATATCTTCTTGTACATTGGCCCCCCCATTCTCGTAAAATGGTATAAGATAAGACAGAAAAAATAAAATAGCTTAGTCTTTCACATTTTTATAGTGATTACTAGAGGCACATAGACCAATTCTTCATAATAGAAGAATTTGATCACACTTTTCCAATGATGGCATTATGAGAAAACCTTAGGTTAAATGAATAATTCCTAGCTAAGTTCTTGAAATCATGTCCAACCGTATAAGAGAAGACCGCTGCTATGTGTACTTGGATAACATGGGGAAAGGCTCTTTGGGCTCTTTCATCAATCTACGTATTGTTAAATTTTAACACCTAAAAGTGAGAATGAATAATCTTTCCTAGGATGGTGGCCAATTATGCTTCTCAACACCTAGATTACAAAATCCTTGTCAATATCATTGCCATCACAATTAAACCTATTGCTTGAGTTATAGTCATAGAGGTAAACAAATTGGCTTTCTTGATAGTAGATAAATTCTAGACAATTCAATCCTTGCATTGGAGATTGTTGAATGGGCCCAACAAACTACTCATGATGCCCTTACTATTAAGTTAAAAGTTTGACAAGGCATATGATTGTATCAAATGTCCTTTCATTTATAAAAGGCTCAAATGGATTTATTTTCAACCCTAAATTATTATCACACATTCAAAATTACAAAATACCAGTTAATGAAGAACCTTCATTTGAAGGTGATGTTGTCATGACCTTTGAACGAAGAACCTTCATTCAAAAATGATGCCATGTCAAGAATTTCAAATGAAGTTACTTTTTATTTTAAATATTTCATGTCCAAAATGCTTTATAAAAGGAACCTTGGCATGAAGGACCTTAATTCAAAGGTCCTTCATTAGAAGATCCTTCATATGAAGGTTCCTTTAATTCCATCCCATTATGTCTCTTAGAGTTGTTAGAGATATTTTTGTTTCAAAGTAGAGATTGGACCATCAAACAATGTCACCATGACTCTACCATGATATCCATCAAATTCATAAACCCTGACTTAACAACCATAAATTCAAAAGAAAATTGCCCCTGTCAACCCTAGGGCATCAATTCAATGCCAAGTTTCTTGCTTTAAAAGACCCCTAAATGCAATGAACCTCTATCATACCATGATGCACACCAATCCACCAAGTTACAATTCCAAGACAGTGGGTGGATTGGTGGATCTCATTTTTATTTACCCCTCAAACCCTTACATAGGCAAAACAGGGCAGTCCTTGTAAATCTGGTAAAGACGTGCCACTCCAGTCATTAAAATTCTTTACCAGTTCCTTAATCTTCCTACTCAAATCATCAGGTAAGGCTTGAAAACCTTGCAGTGATTTTACAAAGACTTGAGTAGGCCTTAATGATTGGTGCATGTTGTCTACATCGAATCTAGAGGCCTTATACATAACATCTAGGTCATTGGCCCTAGGGATCCACTTCTCAACTAAAGGAAAAACTAATTACTGATCCCTAGTAATGTTTCTTATTGAATCTAAGAATAAAGAATATAAAGAATAAACTGATGGTAATCTACCATCAACTCCCTAATTCAAATGCCTATAAACTGTGTCTACAACTTCATTTTGCTTGGCAACTGCTCCCTTCTCACTTGCTTTTAGAGCTGCCTGTAGCTCTCTAATATTATTAAGCATCTGCTATTTGGTGGGATCTACAGAGTACTCAACCTCCTCTTCAACTAGCTCTAATGAAGGACTAGGGGCAGGAGTCTGGATGGGGGACCTAGGAGTAGAAAAAATTGGAGAAGTTGGAGGTACTAATCTTGATGTAGAACGTATGGTCAAGGTACCAGGAGCACTAGAAGACTCCCCCACATGTCTGTACTTCAACCTATCTACCTCAATTTGCAGCTCAACATTCCTTTGCTGCATTCTACTATACTATCCAATAATGGTGTTATACTTCTCCATCAAACTTTTCTTCTCAGCTTCTTCTATTTCAGCTATCTTTTGGGCCAATTTGGCCACATTTATAGTCAAGTTTGTAGCTTTTGTAGTTGAAGTTTCAGAAGCTCTTTTGATTATTAACCCTCCCCTTAGGTTTGGGCTAATATCGGTAACATAGGGCATGGGCCAACCTAAACTTAGGAAGTAATAAAGTTAGGAAAAATATTTAACTCAATTTATAAAAAGGGGCCCAACCAAGATGAAACAATGAGACATAAGTCATTTTAATACCCACTCCAAAAAGATAACGACCGAATATATCTCACCCAAGCTTTTACATGGACAATTACGATTTTTATGAAAGCCAAGGTAAAACGTACCCAACCTTAGGTTCCTCCCAAAAAATGTAACAAGCCACGATAAGGGAAAAACATAAATGGAATTCAAAGAACAAGATTTGAAACTCCATCAAATCCACCATGATGCACACCAATCCACCGAGTTATAGTTCCAAGACAGTGGGTGGATTGGTGGATGTCATTTCTATTTAGCCCTCAAACCCTTACATAGGCACAATAGGGCAGTCCCTGTATTTGATTGTTTAATCCCAAAAAATAGTGATTGAGAACTTCAAAACAAATGCAAATGAAAGGGAACACATATATTTATCCACACCAATGATCTCGGAGCATTTCAAGCTTGTATGGATCCATACAACACAAGAACTTCAGAAAATTTGTAAAAACACAAAAAATTGCTTCAAGAACGTGGTATCTGATATGAAATTTTGGTATCAACTCCTCCAACCATTGCAATGGGATGGGAATACAATATGATAGAAGTGGGATAAAAAATGCATCGTTTGAAGCATCAAACCAATATGCAAAGATGAAAGAAAGTGCTAACCCCTTAAACTAAAAAAGTTTATTTTAACTTTAAGTTTGTTGGGTAGCCAATTCTTTTAAGTTATCAAATCCTACCATCATACATAATCAAAATGTTGTTGTTTCGAATGACTATGAGCACTATCTTTCACTATTTGAAGATGTTGAAACCTTGTCACAGAGAATTAGAACATTGATAAACTTATGATGACTTTACCAAGCCTAGTAGACACTCCCTACCCATTCACCACTTAGACATATGGAAATTAAATGTAAATTTGCTGCTATTTTTAGTCATGTAGGTGTCCAATAAACCACTTGGTGGTGATTCACTTCAACTTTATTTACTTGAATGAAGAGCAAAATTCCTTTGATTACAATTATAGAATACATTTGATGCCTTGGTTGTGTAACTAGTGGACCATATTCACATTTAATACTTGTTACAAAGTTTGGGAGTTAAAACGTTAAGTAGATTTGATTTGTGATGGACACATTTGGATTGTAGTAACAATAACTTGCAATCTATCAAGACTTGATTACCTTATAACCTATCAAATTCTAGCGATGAAATGATAGATTAATCGTCATGTCACCTTTGGATCACATCACCATGAAAGAACTTCATCCAACATCCTTATGAGTGCAGGTACCACCAAATAGGTATTTGTCAGATTTTTCTTCCTCGAGCAAGGGAAATTCAGGAAGAGAAGAGGAAAGTGAGACATGTAGTAGGTCTAAAAGAGGGAGACCAACTAGAGGTCAAAAGATTAGAAGGAAATTCCATAAACGCATGGAATTTTTTCTTGCTGAAGGGGGGTCATGGTCTTATGATGATGAGAGCATAGGCAACATCGAGGTACCCTTGAGCTACAAACATCTATGAAAACAATGGGTACCCAAGGAACTTCCTTCAATAAACACTGATCTTTGTATCAACGAGAGGATATATCGCATAGCACCATCATCATTACATGGTTTGGGCCTATTTTGCATGGACAACATAAAGGTCTATTACAATAAAGTTACTGAGTTGATGGAGTATGTTGGACCCTGTTACAGTTACAAAGACTGGATGCAGCTGGTTCAATATACACGAAGTATGCATAGGTATGCACTATCAGCAAATTATATACAACTAAAAGATAAGGATCAAAATAAAGGAGTGGCTAGGTACATTAACGGGAGGCCAAAAGCATCAGGGAATATTGTAGGGTTTATAAATAGTACATGACCTGGGTTAACAAATAAGCAACCCAATTGTATATTCGAGGCGTGAGAGGGAAATCGTGTATTCGTATGTGCGATAAAATCAATAACTATATGGGAAGAGTTGCTAATCGATTACAATTTGAATTGCTTAGATACAAAGACAATTACTATAGGGGTGGTATGTACTATATACCATTTTACCCAACCTACAATTAATGACTCCAATATACCATTTTATTACTATTTTTTTTTTGTAAGTCTAATGGTTTCATTTCAGTAATGTTTTTTATATTTAATTTTTGTCATAGCGGGACATTGATCATACAAGGAAGGCTCCGGCCCAGGGCGCAGATCGCGATCCATCTTTAGGTGCTTCTATCCGATAGGTTTACCTCATTATAATTGTACAAATTAGATACAAGCAAAATATTTTATTATGTTTTTTTCATGAGTTTATTGGGTTAATTTAAATAATTTTTTTAATATTCTTGTTGCAGTCGGCTGATCGGGGAAAGGCACTAGTAGTACAGGAGAACATCCATATGGAGATGGAGTCACTATTATGCGATGATGACATTGCATTTTCCACAAATCCTGCGGATATGATGAGGAAGGCCCAAAAAAAATGCAATCAAAAAATCCTTAAGTTGGTATTCGTAGTGCCTCAAATAGATGAGATAAGAGAAAGGGTTAAACTATTGTCTAAGAGAGCATAGAACTTGCAAGTAAGCTGTCATGAGATCTTTAATTATAACATAATTTCATTCATGGTTTTATATTTTGTACTCTTTTATGTCATGAACTAAAATATGTGTTGTTTTTACAGGATTATTTGCATTCTCATCATGCTACTGGCCATGATCAAGGTACTGCAAGTGTTTCCCAGAAAGTAGGGGACAATACAAGTGTCAATTCTGATCTTCTTGCGCATACAACACTTTATCCAGCCCCATCATTCATGCCTATATTGTTGACTGAAATGTCGGCAACACATACCATGCAAGCATTCAGTAGTCCACTGTCTGGCAGCGAACACATGCCACCACATGCATCAGTACCTGTGTATACAGAGCCCGCTAGTACTAGTGATGTTTTAGCAGCATTTCCTGGATCTTCCTGTATTACTAGTACAAGAACATTGCTGGTCACATTTGTGGTGACTGAGGATTTCCTTCCCATAAAGATAGAGAAGGTCCCAGGTACTTTAAAATGTTTTAATTATTATTATATATAATCCAATTGAAATTTACTTATTGATCACTCTTTATAAACTAATGATCCCATGATCATTTTGCAGGAAATGATGTTTTTTATAAACATCTAAGTGATATTACATTGGAGCTCTTCGGGCCCACCATACGTACATGGTGGAATGCCCAAAATCAAGATTTAAAGGATGAGCTCATTAACCGTTTAGTTGTGTTGTTCGATGATAAAAAATTCAACCGAACCAAAGTCCTTAAGAAAGCTGGTACCTATCTAAAGTATGTGAGGGACCAATATAGGTCACATTTAGAGAAGAACAGAAAGTATGAGCATCCCCCCATGATTCCAGAAAGGGAGTAGAAGGACTTGGTGTCGGATGGAAAGGAGAAGGCTGAAAAGAAGAAAGGAAAGAAACCACTGGGGCAAGCAAGGTATGTGATACTATCAACAATTTAATTATATACTGATTACTCTTTCTTTTTACATAATCTAATGTATTTCAATTTTTTCATAGGCTGCCTGACACATCGAAGGCAACAAAGGCAAGACTAGAAAAACATGGGCAGCACAAACTTGGCTCTGGTGGTTATATGAAAACAACCGCACAATTTGTAAGTATCAATAAATGAAATATTGCATCCAAATAATAAATTGCAAACAATTTTGGTTTTATCACACCATGGAATCAAAACTCATGATCGCATGCAAAAATACAAGGCTTTGATTTCAACAAAGTGCCCACAGAAGAGGACCTGAAGATTGACTTCCACCAAGGCTATGGAGCCCTGACTGAACAACTAAGAGTCTCGACTGGGAAAACACAATCTTCCATTGCATCCAACACAAGGGTAAATAAACTAATTAAAGTTTATTTCAAATTGAATACTTGTGCAATCTATTAAATATTAGTTCCTACCATAATAATGTGCCTATTTTTTTTACACAGATAAGCAATGATAATACTGCCCATGACACTAGAATGCAGCTTAGTGAGGGTGGAGCGCAACCTATCGATGAAGGCCATGGTGTGCATCCTGGTACTGGATGTATTCATGTGCTATACAAAACACAGTATGGATTAATACAATTAAACATCTTTAATTGCATTTTGTGTATTAATCAATGTAACCTTTCGTGTTTCAACTTTAGAGCATGTAGAGTGCGATCAACATGTTGAGCATGATCAGGCTAGAGAAGATCAGGAACATGATGTGGCTCCATCAGGTAAAGAGGACCACTCTAATATTCTTTTAAACATATTTAATTGTAATTGGTGTATTAATTAATGCAATCTTTCGTGTTTCAACTCCAGATCAGGATTTAGAGGGTGTTCAGCATGTTCAGCATGAGGCTATAAGACAATATCAGGAACATGATGTGGCCAATTCAGGTAAAGAGCACCACTCTGATGTTCTTTTAATTAATGAAATACGTGTAACAATAATAATAAAACATATCAATTTAACATTTCTTTGCTATTGCAGCAAACCCCCCTTGCAGTCGTGTCCACATTGTGAGTACACAACTAGGCATACATTAAGATCACGAGCAGAGCTCAGAACAACTGAAGGGGGGACAAATGATTTTGAAAATGATACTCCACTTTAGCTTTATTTAGCTACAAAAATAAACAAAAAAAAGTGATTGTAATCATATTATGACAAGTTGACAACCATATTTTTGATAATATGTAAAATCTGAAAAAATGAATGTTATATGTTAATGAATGAATGTGAATATGTTAATGAATAAATGTGATATGTTAATTAATGAATGTTATATTTAATTAATGGATGAGTGAATGAATGTTATATGTTATTAATGGATGAATGAATGATTAATGGTATATGATCGGGTATGGGGAATTGAGAGTGATGAGAGGGGGGAAGGGAGGGGCCAAATGAGCTTCCACCTTCACGTGGTTGGCCCTGTTAAGTAGAGAATATTAAACTATTCTCAAAATAAAGAGAAGCTCAATAAGGTAAGAAATGCACTTTTCAATATAAGAAATGCATCGTTTGAATCATCAAATCAATATGCAAAGATGAAAGAAAGTGCCAACTTTTCACTATGAACATTGTGTTGTGTGTGGATTCGGATCATAATGTAATGTTTTTTATTTTTATTTTAGTGGTCTCTAAAATTTGACTTTTGTGCATAACAGGTTAGTGGAAAATTTGACAGCTCTGAAAGGTTCAGAGGCTCAATTGAGATAGATACACAGATATTTGGATCTTTTTGTTGATGGGAGGCTTCCACTTAACCATACAATTTTGTACCATCTGCAGGTATGCTAAAATATCTCTACTTACATTCTTTCAACTTACTGTAGTATAATATCTGATCACAAAAATCTCCTGTTCATTATACTTACATGGATTTTCATGCCCTGTTCCAAAGAACAAAATTAAAACAGGAAAGAAGGATGCTGGCAAGGGTTAAGGAATTTGGCTTTACACTTGCCAATTACATAGTTTACTTCATTCATCTAGCATATTGCCTATGCATTTCACAATTGTTGCAATCATATACTATAATTACAGAACTAATAAAATTAAAATATGTAAGTTCCAAATATGGAATTACATATCTTTCTATGAATTTTTGAAAGAAAATATCAAAATGGAGAAGTATTAACAAATTAATCTGCATAATTTCTAAGAGATCGGGGAATTTTTTTGCAGAGTTATCTTGAATATATTTAAGACAAAAATAACTTATAGAGATTGAAGCAGAATATCAGTAGTCTAAAATCACCAGTCAACACATCTTAGTAGTATCTCAATTCAAGAGAACTAGGTCCACTATCCATTAGCCAGTAAAACAAATAAAATAATTCATAAGATTATTTTGTTCTAATAGGGTTGACTTGTTGCTTCTTTCTTTTTGATTGTCAGGAAGTCATCAATATACACTTTGTTTTCCCGCCTTCTCTAGCCTCGTGGCCAGAGAGTTTCTGCAGAAGGCATCAAAGTAACCTTCAAGATTGACAATGGAAATGAGTACAAGGTCAGTATAACTTAATGCTAATTGGGTATGATTTTATTTGTTCAAGACCAATTTAGATTCATTTTCTGCTCACACTACTTTTATTTACATTTATGTTTTTCTAATATCCATTTTCCTTTACATTCATATTCTTCTATACATATTGTGTTTACAATAATGTTTTCCTTAATTTAATCTAGGGCAGAGGACTGGCCAGTACCTGAGCAACTTTCAATGTCATGCTGTTAAGATTTACTGTGAAGCTAATCCAAAGTTTTTCATTGCTTCCCGAAGCCATATTCCAGTGCTTTCTCTACAAAGCCCACATGATCCCCATCAGGTATCTTCTTTTTGTAGTCTCTAAATTTCTTAGAATAAATCAACAACCAGTTTGTCTAAATGTGGCTCCTTGTTTACACATTAATATCTCTTTTGGCAGCAATGGATCAAATTGGATTCATGGGGTCTTAAAGAGAAGGCTCTCAAACATGAAGAGATCAAGAGTGGGAACAGGTAAAACCATTCATAATCATGCTCATATTATTTTATTGACTATCTAAGAGCTAAGTATCCAGGATAACATTCTGTATTTTTCTATTGAATTTCTAGAGAGAATAATTTTGGGTTTGCAATCCTATTTTTTAATACACTAGCTAAGTATCCAAGATGCACTATAGGTAGTCTTTCTCACCAAATTTCTCATTTTCCACAAATTTAGATTCTAGTGTGTAGTTTAATATTCACTAGTTTTATTTTTTCTTTTTTAGCAAAATTAGAATCTAGTTTGTAGGTTGTGATTACTGTCCATGACAGTCCCCTTGATCTCATGACTCATCATAGGTATTATATTTTTCTCCAATTGTTGATCAACATAAAATGTGGCCATCATAATATCATCCATAGCCTCCATATTCTACAATTATTCATTGCTCATTTCTCATACATAGTAACCAAATAATGCAGGCCTAGAGCTTGGACTGCAGATGTATGCAAAAAATGATAAATCCCTGCCTCTGTAAGCCTAATTAAACACAACTGACATGTTGTTTGATATTTTAAATAGTCATATGACTATCAATTTTCTATCTTGTAAACACTTACACAATGTATACAATAATTTATTGAAATGCAAAGTTGAATGGCCTCTTAACTCTTGACACTAATGTCAATGCATTTGTCCAAACAGGGTTAATCACATTGTGATCTAAATTTTCATAATGAAGTCTTCCAATTTGAGCATTGATGACAATCCATCTTGTCTTTTACTACCCCTATTAAATGCTCATCGTCTTGGCACATCAACTTTCTCTCTTTGATTGGCCTGTCCTTATGTCCTATCATTATCGCTATGGATGCACTTTGGAGCCTCCTACTACTTTTATATATCGCCCAGAGTCACCCCGATATGCCTACATTTCAACGAATAGTTTTTCTTTTTTTAAACTACATTGTTCCATCGAAATTGCGACGAACCGCAAAAACGCCCGACGACCTTGCTATGCACCTAATGAACTTTTGTCGTAATGACTTTCCTATTTCATTGCAAATGCAATGAACTTGTGCCATAATGACTTGCCTATTGTGTCATGTGTTCGACGCTCTTATGTCACATGTGCTCTGGGCACTGTTCGTCACTAGATCGACGAATGTATGTCGATGCTCTGACGCTTTAGCGATGATATGCTGCACGTGATCTGGGCACTGTTCATTGGTAGACCGACGATACAGTTGTCTCCATCCCAATGAATTTATGTCGATGCTCCGATGATTCAGCGAAAATATGCCACACGTGCTCCAGGTACTGTTCGTCACTCGACCGACGACTATATGTCATTGCTCCGATGCTTTAGCGAAGGTATGCCGCTCGTGCTCCGGACATGTTTCATCGCTAGGCGGACGAAATGTCCATCCTGGTTCTGACGAATGTTTGACGTTGTTTCGACACTTTGGCGACGGTGTTCCACCTGTGGTCCAGCCACTGCTCATTGCGCGATCAACGGAATGGGCATCGTTATTCCGACGAGCTGGCATCGAGAGGGTGACGTTTTATTTTCCTTCGGGATATAGACAAAAATTGAGCAATGGCGCTAATTTGTGTGATTCGTCGGTCGGCCGACAATAGATCATCGAAATTTTGATGAACTGCCATCGAAAATTGGGGTCAATTCTTGTAGTGTATTGGCATCACCATTGGACGCTTTTTGAAGGTGGAATCTATGACTTGGGAGCTTCGACATACTATGGTAGCTTGTATCTTAGTTGATTTGGACACCTCCAAACCTCTCCATGGTGATATAGTCTTGTTGGTAGAGGAAAAAACTTGGTAGCAGCTCTTGGACTATGAGGGTCTCCACTTTCGATGTAGGAGATGCTTCTTTGTGGGTCATTTGGCCTCTGGTTGCCCATTTTCCCACTGAAAGGGTTCTTCTACTTGGTGGAAGGATTCTCTCTCAAATAATCTCATGGTGGGTTCTCCTCCTTTGGAAGTTTCTTCTATGGTGGTTGACCCTCTTGAGTCTTCTCATGAGTTGGTGCCTTTCCTGACTCCTCTATTGGCTATCCCTTTCGTGGAGGCTTTGTTGGCTCGATCTACTGACACTGTTTTGTGTGAGCCTACTCGAACCTTGTTGGATGTTGGTTTTGGTCCTTCGATCGATCTTGTCTCCTCTCTTACATCATCACCTCCCCTGCATGATGGCTCTTTGCCCTTGGTGACTATTATGGATCCGCTTCTCTCTCCTCGCTCGGTGGATGATCCTAAGCTTTCCTAGTTTGTTGTGCTAAGAAAGAAGAAGGTACTCCCTTGATTTGTAGCTACTTCGCAATTGTGAGTTAAGGGATTCAATTCCATCCCTTTTGATTTTGGGGTTGTCTATGCCTCATCTATAGTTCAACAATTGTTTGTTGGCTATTTCTATGTGTGGTCTATCATCTTTCCTAGTTCATTCTTGGTTTGAACTATGCTTTCTTTTAGCCCTTTGGGCTCTTTGTGTTAAGGTTACAACACCCTATAAATGTTGCTTATCTTATCAAGAAAACCTTAATTATTATAATAGCATATAGAACTCATTCATAGTGCTAAGTAGAATTAAAAAAAAATACAAATATTTAAATAGGTTTCAATTTTTGTATGCCCCTCACTTATTTGGTTTTATTACTTTCAATTTTAGGTACTCATGATTAGTCATTGAAACTTGATGTACTTCTGAATCCCATTAAAACTATTTTGTTTATTTGTTCATTTTTGGCATGGCTCTAGTTTAAGTCTATATATGGATGTTTAAAGTAAGTTATTTTTTAACATGGAAAAGAGAAAGTCCATTTATTTTGGTTCACTTAAAATTAAACATTAGGATGTTTAAAGTAATTATTTATATTTTTTGATAAATTAGGGACTGGTATTTTAGGTCAGGGGCCACTACCTCAAGGTATATTTACCTGTACAAGTGATGAGATTCATAAATTACGTCTTATTCTAGCTAACCCCAATGCAATAGGGGTTTATAGGGATACGTTTTATTCAATTCTATATATAGCTTAGAGAAGATTAAATGAACATTAGGTACCAACCATACATATTCTACTGACACTGTAGCAACTATTCTTACTTAGATACAACAATAGGTTAGAGGCAAGGTTTCTCTCAAGTAGAAGTTCAACTACAAGTCCCAAAAGAAACCATCCAATCACAATGCTTCCCACATTACACTGCCAGATCCCAAGTTAGGGGATATTAGGTGACTCAATGTGTCAATGCTCATATTGCCCCTTTGATATACCCACTTTCTTGCAGCACATGATTGTTATCTAAATAACAACCAAATTATTTTATACTTTGCTTAGTATTTGTATGCTAAGGTTCAGTTGGGCCTCAATGTAAACTACTTGGGCCTACCAAGATATTTTGGTTAGGGGCATGGTAGGGTTACTAAAAGGGATGCTTATCATCAACCAAATGAACAATATCTAGCTTATTAGGGTTTTATTGGGGAGAGATTGTCTTCTATCTCCCCAACCTTGATGCCTATTGCATACCATATTGTCATTGCTTCCCAAAGGGAAGCAATTGATAGTGTTGTTGATATAGCAGTTGTGAAATCTATGATATCTTCTAATCATGTGGGAAGATATTTGATGAGTCATTCTAGATGATCCAGACCACCAGATCATGGTACTGATTCTTATGGTATGGTAGGTGTCCATTCACCCATAAACATAGATGGTCTTATAGGAGACCAGATGGTTTGGAGAACAATTAATTATTTGTCAGATGACCTATTGGAGGCGTATGCTTTCATTGCAACAGAGCTTAGGATCCCACTACATGAGGTCAAAGGGCATGTAGGTAGAGCTTTTCATTCACATATAGGATCCATCTAGGCTACATTTCCTTCACAACATTCTCATCACTCTTTCAGTGTTGCACATCCTACTGACTCACCTATAAGATCATTCAGTTGCTTGACAAGAGAATACACCTACTAATCCTTCTGTGAATGTTCACACCATGCATCCCAGGGCCTAGATTCACTTGAGGAGTAGTTGTAGATGATGGGATCATTAGGTTATGTAGATATGTTGCTTCATGGAGACTTGTCATCAATGCCATCTCGCCTACATAGTCCAAAAATTGGTGATGTGAAAAGAAAGGTATTTTTAACTTGCTCAAAAATGCAAAAATACACTTTGACATTTTCTAGGCTCAAGTAGAAAGTACATGGTGTCAAAGCAAAAACCAAACTGAAACAAATATTCATTTCGAAACATATATCTATTATGAAATGAATACCCATTTAGAAATGGATATCCATTATGTTTAGGTTGGTTTTTTTAATTTGCTCATGTCTAGGACTGATAACTTCTTTAATTTAATATATTATAATAATCTTTTAATATAAGATCATAATAATCTTTTAATTTAACATGGATATATGATGTTTTTTAATTTATTAATATATAATAATATGTTTAATATATTATAAAATTATATTATATTATAATATATTAAATATAAGATCAAATTTATTATATTATATGATTGAATAATGTTATATTATTACATAATATTATAATATAATAGTATAAACTAATATTATATTATATTATATTGTATTATATTATGTTATATATAATATATAATATAATATAATATTATTATATAATATAAAATATATAATACAATATTATTATATAATATAGTATTATAATATATCATATATAATATAATATGATATTATAATATATATTATATTATTATATAATATTATATTATAATATATATTATAATATTATATAATATTATAATATAATATATATTATAATATAAAATAATAAATGGTTACCTTACATTTCAAAAAAATCACCAGTTATTAAAAAAGGTACATACGTATATAATGGTCAAGTCTCAGACTTGATGAATTATTAAAAAAACTACATAAAGGAAACGAATATCTATTTCCTATTCCATAAAATAAAAAATAGGAAACCCAAGAGCTCATTTTTTCCACATCACGGGTTTTGCATTCAATGACTTGGATATCCATTTGGGGGTAAATTTGTTTGCTCAAATCAATCACATTTCAAAGGGAATTATGGATTTTAATGTTTTTCTTCAATTTATATTAATTTTGCATTGCTTTTTTGTGAATTTTAGTTAAAAACATGATTTTTATTGCATTAAAATGATTGTAAATTTTTAATTTTTTAATCAATTAATAGGCTTAAGAATGGTTGATCCCAACTCCGCTCAACATGAGAACCCTAACCTTGCTCAAAATGAAAACCCTCCAAATCCTCCTTCGTCGTGACCATTGTTTCTAAACCAAAATGTGCCAACAATACATGAATATATTCATATAAATTTTTAGATCAATTAAGAAATGTAAGTCAAATTTATGATACACTCCTTGAGCTATCAGACATGAAAAACACTTTAGAAACAATCATTTCAAATGTTAAAACTTTGGTAAATCAACACAATAGGTTTGCACAGTGGCGAGAGGAACAAAAGAAACTTTATGCCAATGGGTTATCATATGATGACATGAGGGAACTTGATATTGACAAAGCCCAATTAGCCTAGTTATTCATCAATCCCAAAACAGGACAACCCGTAAATGTGTGGAAGCCAAAATTTTCAATTAAATGGTTCACACATAGAGGCATATTAGCTAATTTTTGGAGATGTTGGTGGATGGTTTTTGATAAACCACCAAACAACAATATTGACGTCCCTCAGTATTTCCTTCAAAAATTATATGTCAATTTTGTCCTAGGAAGGCATGCCAATCACTTTGACATGTGAGATTTCTTCGGTGTGGATAGAGGGATGCCACATGATAGACCTAGAGCACATCGAGTCACCCTAGTTCTTCCTGCTCCACCTATTACTACCCTGACTCTAGTACCTTACCCCAAGATTGCTTTAGATGTAGGGAGTTAGAGCATTTTTTCGTTACATTGATTGAGTGATCATTTGGTCATGTAGAGCCATCATGTTACGTAGCCATATGGCAGTGCATCCCATCATGATGGTGATGCACTTGATACATTTGTAGACATGAAAAATTGACATCATGCATTCCTCATATTTAATTAAATTGTATTCACCCATCAATTAAATAAATCAAGTTTATTTGATTAATCTCTTAAGGTTATCTCTTTAATTAAATAAATCATTTTTATTGAATTATCTCCTAAGGTTTCTTCATTTAATTAAATTAAATGTATTTAATTAAATGGCTAAATTTCCATTATTTCCTCACATTTGATTTAAAATCTAAATCAAATGTCAGGTCAACTAATCTCTATCTAAAATTAATCAAATGATGGTTAAAACTAAGTCTAATCCATGTCCCATCCTCTAGCTTTTTCCACTTGCACAATAAATCATTTATTTTGATTTATTAAATCTTTATTTTCCTCACAAGGCATATTCCCAAGGAATATTCCCTCATTAACTCCATTTGTTTGACTTTTTTGTCCAGCACAATTTCCCCCCGAAAACTCTCAACCATATGCATTTAATGTTAGTTTTCAAAATTCAAACTCACCTAATAAGAATTTACTTGCACAAGGACCAAAATGTGTTCACCCTTCATCCTCTCACATCTTGACAAGTGGCATGAATCCATTGGTTGAAGATTAGTCCCACATTCTTCCACTTTGCTTCTTCTTTTTTCAATCTCATGTCTATAAATTCAAGAATTTTCTCCTTCATTTCCATCCACAATTTGAGCATTATTATTATAGTCATTTGAGTTCATCTTGCATCTCTTTGTTGATCATCATTTTAAGGCTTAGCAAGGATTGGGAAAGGGATCCTTTACATATCAAGGGTGCACCAATCTACTATGGAATAGGTATCCACTATTCTTTTTATACTTTTAATTAGTTTAGTTTGTTAATTTGTTTATCAAGCATGTTGGAGTATTTCATAGAGATGTTGATTATTTGATTTGTTTTAAAATACTAACCATTCTAAGAGTGTGTGTGTTGAAGGTTTTTAGCAATTTGCAGATTTCACCATCTACATAATGGTGCTAGAAGGAGGGCTTAAAGGTTTTTATTTAAGATTCGGGTATGCAGTCTCCTTGGGGAGTTATGAATAAAATTCCTCCTCCTGACCCATGTTGCATGTAAGATCTGTCAAAATACATCTTCCAATGGTTTGCTACACAGGTTGAAAATTGCTTCGTCGGGAAATTCTGAGATAAGTGGATTTTCTGTGTATATAGGTTCCTCTCCTAGTTGATCTACAATTACTTGTCCCTTGATGGCCTTGCGCTCCACATATTCAATGCCATTTTTTGTCAATATAATGACCCACTTGGTTGTTCATCATGTAAGAGTGGATTTAGAAAGTAGGTACTTTAGTGGATCTATCTTTGTGATTAGCTTGATCTGATGAGCCAACATGTAGTGTCTGAATTTTTTGGCTACAAATACAACTACCAAACAAGTTTTTTCAATAGGAGTATAGTTTAGCTCATGTCCTACCATATTTTTTTTGATGTAGTATATTGCTCTCTCCCTTCCATTTTCATCATGTTGAGCTAAGCTTGCGCTGAGAACTATCATTGGTACTGATATGTATAGAATTAGTGGTTTTCCTGGGATTGGTAGCATTAGAACTGGTGGTGTGAGTAGGTATTCCTTGATTTTGATGAATGCTTGGTTGCATTTTTCGTCCCATTTGTATGCTACCCCCTTTTGGAGTAGATGAGAATATTGGATTTTTTAGTCTGTTAGTTGTGTTATGAATCTGCGGATAGACTAGAGTCTCCCTTGTAGACCTCTTTGTTGTTTTAGTGTCCTGGGTGCTTCCATTTTGAGGATCGCCTTGACTTTAGCAGGATCTACTTCAATTCCTCTCATTGACATGATATACCCCAAGAGCTTTCTTGATTGTACCCCAAAGACACACTTCTTTGGGTTAAGGTGGACCTTCCAAGTAGGAGAACTTGTGCTAAAGGAGAACTAGAAGAACGTGCCAAACCTAGAAATCAAGGGAGAATTTGAACTCAACTAGTTGGGACCTTTCATTGTCACAACAAGCTACAAGGCAGGGGCATACCAGTTATCAAAACCGGAAGGCAAACCTTTGTAGGAGCCCATGAAAATCTCCCATCTCAAAAAGTTTTATGCCTAAAATATTTCAAGGTATAGAACCAAAAAATACAAAAAAATGGTCACCCCAATGAAAACCTGGTAAACAAGCATCTTGGTGATGACAAAAAAATCCAAAAATAAGAAAATCCAAAAAAAATAAAATAGAAAAAGGATTGAAAACAGTAAAGAAAAAAATCATCCTCTAGTGAAAACCACTTTGGTGGTGCTTTGGACAAGTACCTTGGTGAAAACCTAGTAAACAAGCACCAAGTGTAAATAAAGAACTCTCCATCCACTAGAATCTTTGTGGCTTATCCATTACATCTTACCATTCATCCATCATTAATCTCCCATCCATCCATCTGTGTTTGTACCATAGCTTGATCTTGTGTTCATAACATGATCCACCCTAGTACTTACTTGGCATATTTCGAAGGTCAGTTTGTCTTGCCTTTATCAAAGTAGTCTATCACATCATGTCGGGGGCACATTCTAGTACCTGCATCGGATTAGATTTGTGTATATTCTTGTGATCTTCCTAAACATCAAAAAATCCAAAAACATCATAAAATCATAAAATCCAAAAACATACAAATCGAATCAAAATCCAAAACATGTCAAAAGTCTGAAAAATAAAAAATAGAGTCATCTAATTGAACTATGTTGTCTCTAAGCTTGAATGTAGGAAAGGTTGATCTATGATCATCCCTCAAGACACCCTAGGCCAGTCCTTTAGGCATCTATCGTGATATGTTGGCAATTCATCACTTGTTTATATCTTCATCTTGTGAATTGGTCAAGTCATCAGTCAAACTACGTGATCTTTGCGTGTATAACATAGGAAAGGCTAATCTGTTGATCAGCTCCTGAGACCCCTAGGATAGGTCTTTAGGTTAGTCTCTTGGTCAAAATCTCAAAATTACCAAAAAATTTGAGAAAGCTCAAAATCCCAAAAAATAGCCTCAAAACATTTCAAAAATTCCAAAAACATCCAAATATTTGAAAAAACCCAAAATGGTGCATCCATCTCATCACATTTTCACCTGCAATAATCACCCATTCATAATAAATTAATCATCATCTTAACCCTTTGCTAAGTCAATTAGAAGCAAGTCTAGCAAGTTCAAAAGTGAACACCTAATCATCAAAGTAGTAAGTCAACAAGTTGGTTAGTTAAAAGTATCAATAGCTTATCATCCAATCAATCTCATCATCACTTGATGCATCCTTCCTACAATGGACATCAACATCAGGCATCATTGTAGTTTAGTCTTGGCTAGCGATACGAAGAACATTAGCTTGTTTGTTTACTTTATCTTTGTTATTTTGACTTATCTTATTTTACACTCATTCCAAGGACCTCTTGATGATGCCTAATCAAAATAGTTTAGAGAGAAATGAATGAGGAACCGATCATTATCTTTTTATCTACTATGCTTGTTGGATGTTCTTGTAATATAAATTGGTCATGCGTGCTTTGTTTGGTTTGTAGGGAAGGTGTTTTAGATGTCTTATCGACCACATAGGAAGGCTTGCTTTTCTATGTTTTGGTTCGAGATGTTTAGAATATTTGAACAACACTCTAAATAAGGTTATATGTGAGTCAGGTGTGAACAAGAGTACTCCTATCTAATTTTCGAGTCAAAGTCCATCACACTAGGTGCAACGCCATCTTGATTCTTTATACCTTGATGCATCATACCTATGTGTGTTATCAAACAAAAGGAAAGTTATGCTCTTTATCTCTCCCATCCTTGGATAAGCAACACATCATCATCATTCATCATCATATCTAATGGACTTGTTGGACTTTTGCATCGTCCTAGATTCAAGGGTCGATCTCTCTCATTCTTCTATCATCTTTCACGCTAACATAAGTATCATTTCATCAATGCATCCATCATGCATCCGCACTCTCATCCTACATAATCACATCATATCATCATAGGAAAACATCATGCATCTCATCCATCTCACATGCATTGCATAATCATTTAAGTTGTTTAGGATAATATAGATTTTTTATTCTAAGAATCTTAAAAACATTTCATTTGCATCATCATTATCATATATATCTATTATTCTAACCATCCATACATCCATTTTGATCCTATTTGTCATGAGATCGACCCTCAAATTGAAATTTTCACTCAATATCTCAAGGGGGAAATGTACCAACGTAGTTAATTCTGCTGGGGCATCCAAAAAATATCAGAATTTTTTTAAAATTTCGATCTTGACAACATAATTATTTGAACCAATTTAACAAGTACATTGCTTCAAAGAGGGGGAAAATGTAGAAATGCAAAATTGACATCATGCATTCCTCATATTCAATTAAATCATATTCGCCCATCAATTAAATAAATCAACTTTATTTGATTAATCTCCTAAGGTTATCTCTTTAATTAAAAAAATCATTTTTATTTAATTATCTCCTAAAGTTTCTTCATTTAGATGGTGAAAGCTGCAAATTGCTAAAAACCTTCAAGCCCTCCTTGCTAAAATCTCATAAAGGATTTAATGTATTTAATTAAATGAAGAAACTTTAGGAGATAATTTAATAAAAATGATTTATTTAATAAAGAGATAACCTAAGGAGATTAATCAAATAAACTTGATTTATTTAATTGATGGACAAATATGATTTAATTAAATATGAGGAATGCATGATGTCAATTTTTCATGTCTACAACATCCCAACATGATGGTGATGCACCTGATACATCCCAATGTGATGGCGATGCACCTGATACATCCCAACGTGATGGTGATGCACCTGATACATACCAACATGATGGTGATACACCTGTTGCATCAACTCTGACTGGTACACCATCCTCTTCGGTACACATTTGTGTGCCCCATTACTATAAATGATATGCAACAATTTATGTCTGGGTCCTCTTCAATGGTCCACTGAGGCTCCCATAGACGCATTTGACTATGAGGTCCAGGATATGTCAGATGTAGGAGTTCATAGAACATGAAGTGGACCATTTTCAAGAGAGACATCGGGTTCCAGAGATGCTGTAGGAGCACCAGTAAGACTTAAAGTAATTTCAGAGTGTGTTTTATCTAAATTATTTCATATTTTATAAGATATATTTGTACTAATATATGTTTATGTGTTGCAATCTTTAACAATTGTTGACAAACCTAGGACCAAATTTCCCAAGTGCAAGAGGCTACACAATTGACCATTTCATTTGGCCTAGGGACTTAGTGTACAATATCTTTTAAATTATTATTTAGATGTTAATTTTTGAAATCTATTATGTTTAAATACATGCACTACATATATTGATAGTCTCATGTAATCTCATCTTTTTTATGCAATAACCTAGTTCTTTTACAACCATGTTGACTGCGTTTGACCCATTGAAAGTAGCTGCACAATAGGTATATGCGTTTTTTTATATTCTCGACATTATGATTATATGTGCATGTCCATTTAAATTGTGTTGCATTCTTCTCATTTTTATATAGGAAACCATCTTAGCTACTTCATCCACCATAAGCCTGGCATCTAGTGTAGAAGCATCACAACAAGTATGTGTTTATTTTATATTGCAAATATTTACATTTAGATAGGATTAGATATATGTTTAGTAAATATGATTATTTTTCAACAATTATATGTTAATTCATATCATTTTTATTTTACCTACTATAGTCCTCTGCCCAACTCAACACTGTAGAAGTTGAGAAATCCAACATCAGACTCCAAGAGCACCTCCATGCAAATGGATACCTATCACAAGGAAGAGAATGGATGGAGAAAAAAAACAAGGGTTTGAAGCTCCGAAAAATGGAGAAATTATCTTATCAGAACAAAAAGGAATTATGAATATGCAATGGATCAATCCTTAAGAAGGAGACCATGCAAACCCTAAAAAAAACCCCAATAGGAAAAACATTTCATAATTAATATAATTATTAAATGTCACTTTATGAAAACTAAAGTGACATCTTAAGAAGGGAATAAAGGTAACTTAATCAACACAATTAAGTTAAAACTTTTAATCTAACACCCCCCCTTAAGATGAGCAAGAGTGCAGCTACAAACATGTGCAAGAAAGAAAAGGTAACTACAATGCAGGAAAGTAAACATGGGTCCCGACAACTAGGCCAGATCAGGAACCTAAATACAACCAAATCTCTATAAAGTGGAGAAATAGAGAAAACCTCATGGGAAAAACTCTACTCCAAAAAAAGATGTAGAAAGCCATGAAGAACATCATTGAAGCAGAAGAAACTACAAGCAACTATCAAAAGATGACTGCTATGGTGCTGAAGAACCTCCTCTGAAGATAGGATGATTAGAATCAAGAAGACAACAATCTGCATGAGTGCCCCAAACGACACTACTCAAATCAGATGGAAAACAAAGGCAAACACCTGGAACGAAGATACAGATGACACAAGTATCAATAGTCTGAAAACACTGATCAACTGAGAATGGAAGATTCCTTCCAAGGCGAAACCAAGGAAGCATTAACATGAACAGTATAATACCCCCCCCCCATAATGCTGAACTGGGAGAGCCTGACAAATCCACTGAAATGGTGTGTAACACCCTGTAGTGCATGAAGGAGAAGATACAACATCTGAAAGTGCACAAGAAATCACTTGCAACTAAAAAAGTGGTGTGAAAAACAAAGCACACATGCATGAGGCTGGAATCATATGGATCCACTGTCGTCGTGAAGGGACACTCACTGGACAAAGTTGTGATAGAAAAAACAAAGGCACTACACAACCCCCCATGGCACTTTATAAAATAATGCGAGTGCAAAATATGGCACAACCTTATGTGCAAAATCTAGAAAATACATGTACAATAGTGTGACACTTTATCTCAGTGCATTTACATAAAAGATTGCTTACAAATGATGCTCAAAATGCCCACAAAAGACAAAAAACTAGAAATACATGAAGAACAACAAAAAATTAAGCATCCCATGCAAACGAAAAGTTCCCAAGAGCTAATATGTCTAGGTAATTCACCAGAGTGTGGAAACACAAAAAATTGAATAAAATATACCTAGAGTGAAATCTGGAAAAATTGTATGGATGGAAGTTAAGAGCTCTGAAAGGTAGTTCCAACGCCACTGAGATCGCAAAAAATAGAGAAATAGGTCAAAAGTGATGAACTCGGGACTGAAAAAGGATCCTTTGAATTCAATTGGCTGTATAATGCACCAATAGATAAATGAAGTGATGAGACCAACACCACTGGAAATTTGACAGAACCAGCTTTTCGACGATATCTCGTTTGCCAAAAAATGATATCGTATGCCCAAGTTATGGCCTCTGGAAGAAAACAACTCCAAAGGGGAAAACATACAATCTTAGATTAAATTTGACGATCATACGGCCGTCGCAGAAAAAATCCGAGCCTAAATTTGATGGCTAAATGGTCATCACCACATTTCTTCAATAGGGCTTATTACAGGAAAAATTGTTTTTTTTTTAAAACAATAAAAATTACAATGTTAATTTTTTCAAAAATTAAGAAAAAAAGAGGGAGTGCATGAAGCTGCTGCACTAAGTGTGAGTATCCATGTGATACAAGCAAAGAGGATAAAGGGGCCCACCGCCGCCATAATAATGACGAAGGACGGGTACACCTGTAGCAGGCGAGGCCTAAGCCTTTAAAACTTCCTTTTTATTTGATTTTTTTTTTTTTTTTAAAACATACAATATTTATAAATAAATAAAAAAATTTGACGAAAATAAACGCAGAAAAAAATATATTTTTGTTTACCAAGCAGATGGACGGCCGTAAGGGTAAAAAAAATTGCCCCTCAAATCAACTTTGTCCAAAATGGATGAATGAACAGTCAATTTAGAGGTTTTGGACCGCTGTGGATCCAACGGTGAGGTCCGTTTGGACTCAAAATGCTTTGAAATTGCAAGTGATTCCCTGGATCAAAAAAACAAACCCCAAAACTGTGAATGCCTGATCCAGCCCTTGTAGCTCCAAATTCTTCAAACAAGAACATGCATGCAACAAGAAAGATCTGATACCATGTAGAAGTTGAGAAATCCAACTTAATACTCCAAGAACACCTACATGCAAATGGATACCTGTCACAAAGAAGAGAATGGATGGAGAAAACAAACAAGGGTTTGAAGCTCTGAAAAATGGAGAAATTATCTTATCAGAACAAAAAAGAATTATGAATATACAATGGATCAATCCTTAAAAAGGAGATCATGCAAACCCTAAAAGAAACCCTAATAGGAAAAACATTTAAGAATTAATATAATTATTAAATGTCACTTTATGCAAACTAAAGTGAAATCTTAAGAAGAGAATAAAGGTAACTTAATCAACATAATTAAGTTAAAACCTTTACTCTAACAAACACTGTGATAAGTGTGGGACCATTTTTTTATATGAGGACTCCTAATCGTCCTAAGGGACAATCATATGCAAAATCTCTTGCACAAAAGAGAGAAAGAATTGAGGTAAACAAGAATTGCATTATTGATATAATATAGTACATGTATAATGATTTTGAAGTTAAATTCATAATTTATAAATTATAGTATATAAGTTTCTATTTACTAGTCTATCTCGTCAATCATTCACATAATTAATCTAATTTGTGGTTTGAATTTTTATTGTGTAGGAAGGTTCAAAGAAACTAAGTTCTTCGAGGAGGCTCGATTTTGATGGTTCTACACAAGATTAGGATTTGATATAGATTGATATGTATTTAGGTTTTGATAGATCTTGAGATGGCATATATGCCACAATTTGTAAAACATGTTGTAAAACATATTCTGAGTAGGCATATATGCCAAATTTATATATGCGCAAACATAATTATTCTACATTTTGATATATAAGAATTGATATTCGATCTAATTTGTTCCTGATGTGCATGTCTTTCTAATTTGAATCTTCAAAATGGAATGTATAATTATCTTAGAATGGTTTAAATTTATTCAATCAACATGTTAAATAGATTAATGAAATTGCATCTAAATCTTCTAATTTTTTGCATAGAAGAGACTTCAAAAAATGTGTTGTACTTCCAGGGATGACTATATTTGGATTAGTTACTACCATAACTTTTTATATGACTATAGGTGTAGATAAAATTCAACATGATTTCGACAACAAATCTCATGTACCTTATTTATATGTATAAAACTTGGTCATAGCCTCTCAAACATCATTTGACAAATCTTCACATCTAAATTTTTTTGCTTGAATACTTCAAAAAGTTCACTTTGTGTGGTATCTATAAAATGTTTTGGATGTAAAATTTTTGTGCCATCTTCACCTTTTATTTGTATAGTGTCCTTTCTATTGGAAGAAACACAAGAATGGCTGGTCCAATATTCAATCACATGTTCCTTTCCATCTTCTGAGATTTTATCTTTCTACGGAACCCTACAAATATTTTCCCAATTATTCTCAATATTTCCATCCAATCTATTTCCTTTTTATATATATCTTTGAACATTTCTCCTAAAATATTGAGTAATTGGGAAATTGCTTGAACTTGTCTTCTATATGATAATTTCTTACTAGAAATTATAACCATCAATGGTTTATGTGAAACACTTAAATCAATAGCTTGACTCTTATTTTCAATAGAATTCAATGCTTCTTGCATGTTTTCAACTATTTTTTTCTTTAATGAACCTAATGAATTTTTCTTATTATCAATCCCTAACAACTCCAAAATAGGGGTCATTTCTTTCCTCCTAAATAACTTTACAAATAATTGTGCTCTTCCAACTATAGAATTTTCTTCAAAAATTTCATCTCATAATATTTTAGAGTATAATTTTAATATGCTTTCAAATAACATATCTTCAGATTAAATATTATTGAAAAGAGAATCCTCATCCATCTTCGTCAGATTTTCCATACTAAGGAAAAAAATTTATCACCACCTTCAATTTGTACTGGTACCTGTATTCCTTGGTCATCAAAAATTTCCATGGGTTGCTCTTGAGTAGATGTTCCTTCATCCACAATTGTAATATCCCTTCTTTGATCATACAACCTTTTTCTTGTCTTTTTATTCCCCATAACAAATTGCTCAAGTTTGAATTCACCTGTATACAAAAATAACACATACAAATACTTTAACTTCTATTTTTGAATATCTACCTACATTAAAAAATTCACTAGTTTAATCAATTACATGCTTTTAGATCATGGTATATGAGAATACAACTCTACCTCTGTTGAAATCAATGATTTTTTCTAAATTACTATAATTTAATAATTAAATAAAATCAAATAAATCAAAAAAAGGCAAAAAACTAAAAATCAAGTCACCATTTTGTCAAATTTTATGAAACTTCTGACCTCTGGTGATTATTTCTTCAATCAAAATTATTTAAAAAATAAAAAAGAAAAATAATTTTTTGTCTAAGAGCTCACAGTGTTGAATCTAAAAATATACATATTTGTTTTTTGAAAAGTTTTAGTATATAAATATTTTAAAATTATGAATATAGGTTGTTCAAAGTCAAAAAGAGGTTGATTTGAAATTAAATAAAAAATAGTAGATCATCATAAAACAAATTGGAAAATATATGATGTCGTAGAGGAGAAAATCTTCTTCAAAAGGGTATAATTTATTTTTTCAAAATAAAAAAAAATTAAACAATAGTTCACATCAACTAAAAATTATCAAATTCAAGTTATTTTGAATTTGAAATGTTATTAAATGAAAAATATATATCAAAATTTCATTTTTTGTCCATGCCCTATATATTGAAGTCGCCCATTTGGGAAAAAACATCAAGAGAAAATTAATCTTTTTTTCTATTTATTTCTTAATGTCAACTGAACATCACTTTTTCTTGAAATTTTCAGCATTGCAAAATATTCTTTTAAATTGATAAAAAAAAATATAAAAACATTTTTTTTAAAATGTGAAAAATTACGAGAATAAACTTCAACAAGAGTTATACATTTTAATAGTTTACATCATTTTGAAATTCAAAACATAAATACGAATTTTGTGTGGTTGAAGTTGAGATTTTTTGGTCATGTTGGTTGATTCCTTTATAACATCAAGGGGGTAAATTTTTTATTAAATCAAGGAAACATTACAAAGCAAGGGCATTAAATGGCCCTATCAATTTCAACCAAGCGGTCCAATTGTTGAGACAAATCCGGGGGTAATTGGCCCTGATCCACCAAATTCCAATCTTGATATGATCCGACGCCCATTTAGCTAGGCAATCAGCCACCCCATTCCATTCTCGGGGAATATGGGTGAAAGTGATATAATCCAAAGAAGCACAAAGGGTGAGAATTTGTTGCACAATCAAGGCCAATTGCCAGCTCACATCATCCAGACACCGCCTTTTTCAGTAAGTTCACCACAACCTGTGAGTCAGACTCACAAATGATCCTTCACCAACCTAGTTGACTGCCCCGCTCCACAGCCAATAAAATAGCCTGAGCCTCCATAAGATTATTAGTATGAAGGCCCTTATACATAGAAAAGATAAACTAAACCTCTCCATAGCTATCCCTGCCAACACCCCCAATCCCAGCATGACCTGGGTTTCTGCGAGAAGAGCCATCAAAATTGATTTTTAGGACTCCATGAGGAGGAGGAGTCCATCTCCCCTCCCTATTCACCTTCAGGGTAGGATGTATACATCTGTTACGCATGATTTGTCATTGCGGAGGAGGAAGATGAAGATGATTACAACAATTCACATCCTAAGGATCCACCAACACAGTCAGATCACACTTAGCCGCAATGGTTTCCCCTAGCGAATGTAGAATTTTCCACCATAGATGAGGGGCCCTCAATGGCAAATCCTAAAAAATCTGCCTATTCCTTTCCAACCACAAGTTCCAGATAATAAAGGAGGGCCCAAGAGCTCAAGCAACCTGAAGAAAGGTGGTAGAAACAGGGGCCCTGCCCCACCATTCCCCAAACTCCGCTAAAGAGGAAGCATGTCAGCAAGCTGTATTCCACACCCCCCACCAGAAATGCCAAATCTCCCTGGCATAGGAACAATGAAAGAAGAGATGGGAGACACTCTCTTCACTACCATGACATAAAACACACATAGAGGGGCCGTGAAAGCCCCGCTTACATAAATTATCCCATGTAAGACACCGGTTCTGAGCCACTAACCACATGAAGAAGTTGCACTTGGGCCAAGATAGCTTGTGCCAAATTTGCTTCCATGGTTGATTCCTTTATAAAGTGTTACATAGGTTTGTACTTTTACCCAAGTAGACTATAAACATTGAATTTTAGGTTTTTGTATTTTTTTTAATAATTTTTAATTTTTAATTTTCTATTAAAAATAAATATCTCATCAATCTACACACAATTAGTTACTTAATAAAAAATAAAATATGATTAGTTTAGCTCAAAACTACATTGGTCGTACATGAGGGGTTTTAAAAAATAACAATTAGGGTCAATAAAAAATTAATAAAATAATATTACAAAATAAAATCCTCATCAAATTTCACTATGATACACATATTTCTACAAAATTAATTAGAAAAATATTTTTATTTAAGTCAAATCATGTTATCATGTCTTGGTTGTGCATGCACATGTTATGGACCTAAAAAGTGACTTTTAAAAAGTGGTTTTTGTACATGACTATTAAAAATTTAACGTTTAGCTTTTAAGCAATTTAAATTTTTAATGTACACAACAACATACTCAATAAATAACCTCATCTTCTTAAAATTGAATACAACTATGTCACCAAAAAGTGTAGTCTTTGACACTTTTCGCTCATTTGGACCCTTGTCTATGGATTTTGGACCACTTTTTACCTCTTTCTAAGCCTTGTGCCAAAGTGTTATAAGGTGTTGTAAAATATTTTCACACTCTCCTAGACTTGTCATCATCAAATCAACCCTTTATTATGCTATAATGACCCCTTAATACACATTTAAGTCCTATCTTAGTGTGTTTTCATGACTCAATCCTAAAAAACATAAATAATCACCTTTTAATTATTAACAACCACTCAAAATTGCCCAGGTGGACTAGGTTGCCACCTTGAGCGACCTAGTCCCATATGGCATAAAAATTAAATTTAACCTAATTTCTTTCAGGATTTTGCCTCTAAAACCCAAAGGTCGGCATGTATGGTGTTATTTCGGGAAAATTATGGCATAACTTGTATAAATAAGCCTAAAAACTGTAATTTCTCATAAGACACACTCATTATTCACAACTCCACTCTTCTCTCCTTCTTCTTAAGAAAGCTAGGGTTTCACATTCTAGGTCAACAAGACATCTTACTGAAGCCCTAAAGGGTTGAATCCTCCATTGCTGCAACTCAAGATCATTAATCATGGCAAGGTACTAAATTCATCATTCTATTTTTCATGCTTTACTTTATTGTCTCTTCATTTGATTTAATTATCTACAAAGGGGCTTGACCAAGGCAAGCCCCCATACTCTAACAATCAACATTTTCTTCTTTCATCTTCGTGTATTTGCAGATTTAGGTATCTTGGAGGCTTGGAGATAATTCAAGAGTGGATTGAAGACTTGTTGGAGACACCTCCTTGTTGGTTAGGTTAAGAATCTACAAAAAAAGACACCTACAGGTCGAGAATCAAACTTTTAAGATCTGGGTACCTCAAGATCCCACTTTTAGACTTCCCAAAAGGCTGAAAGGGACTAGGTCACCATTAGTGGCGACCTAGTCCCACCATACAAGTATTTTTGGGTTTTTTGTGGATCTGAGTACCCTTTTGGCAGAAACAGCTTCCGATAGATTTTCCTGACAGAAGGACTAGGTCACCCAGAATGGCGTAAGTGTCCTTCTCAGCTTCTACAACAATTTTCTAGGGTTCTAGACCTTTATGTCATATCTCTTCAACCTCCAGGTGCACCCCTTTATTTCTATTTATTTTTGTTACAGTTTTTTTACATTTCTTAGGTCATTTGCATATCATAGTGTATTTTCTAGCACCTTACGTTTCTTAGGGTTTTACATTATTAGTTAGTTTCCAATTTCCATTTCCAACACTTAAACTATTTAATTTATACATAATTAAACACAACATAACCCCTATCTTTGAATGAACTTACCAAAACACATATCATTAGGTGAAAGAGAGCCCATTCCTAAACCAAGTGCTACTAGGTGAAAAACACTAGGGGCCTAGTGAGGGGAATCCTCTTTCCCTTCATGTATATATTTTTTGTGGTTCATTCTGGTGAACTTGGTGTTCGCATCCCTTCCTTTCTGATTTAGAGTCGGGTGAAGCCACAATAGTGGTTTACAATTCAAGTGAGGAAGGGAAACTCACAAAAAATGACCCCAAGGAAAAAAAAAGTGATTTTAGGGATTCGTATGAACCTAGTGGTTCGACCAAACCCCTTTGAATCTTGGCTGCCAAAAAAATGCATAGGAAAGGGGTTCGACCGAACTCTCCTTATCCCTCATCCCCCATCTGAGACACAAAAAAACCTAAATTTTGGCACTTCGAAGCTCGGGTTGAGGATGAAAATGGAGGAATCTTCACAAACCCAACTAGAATCAGGTACTCATCAGAACAGGCTATCCAGCAAATATAATTTTAATATATTTTTGTTTTATTATGTATTTGGTTTTTTAGTTTTATTAAGCATAGGTTTTTCACTTAAAATCAAGATCTTTGTTCTGCACATGTGGAAAAATAGCATATTATCAAAATAAAATTTAAAAAATATTTTCTTGCTAGGTATTGATGTCCTTGATCCATTAAAAATAAATATATTGAATTTTGATACATACAGAAAAATTTATCTTGTATATAGTCCGCCTATGTCTGAATTGCAATTGGTTTGACTTTGAAACTTGATTAAGGAAAAAATATTCAATAAAAAGCTATGAGACCAAATGAAAGTGCTAGATATCATAGTTACAAATCTAAATTCAAAAAAATAGAATTTTATCCTTCATACAAAAAAAGTTGTGTTGTATACGATGAGCGTCGCTTTTTTTAAATGTTGTTTTATGAAAAAAACTAGTTTTCGTGGGAGATGGAAAAAAAAGTGCAATCTAATTCCAAAAATTTTGAAAAAAAAAATTTAGAATCTACAGAGAAAATGTGATGAGACTCTAATTTTCATCATCTTCAAATTCCTCACGGTTTAGTTGCTAGAGGCGCCCGAATATGAAGATTTAGTTAAGACTAATAATTTCAGTGTCCAGTTTGGCCAAAAATTGTAAACCACTATTGTGGGATCACCCAGTCCTTCTCCATCCTAGGTTTGCATTGCATTGCATTTTTCATTGTTTAAATTGCATTCTATGGTTTAAATTTTGCATTAGTGAAAAGTGCATATAAGTTACATTTTTGCATCTTAAAACATTAATCATTTATGAAATTTTGCATTTTCAACTTAGGTCTACATCACCCAATATAGAAACCACCTGGGTCCATCAAAATATTCAGTAAAATCTCAAAAAAAAATCACCAAGTGGACTAGGTCACCACTTTGGGCGACCTAGTCCCTTTAGGCCTTTGAAACTGTCCTTTACAGAGCTGAATACCCTATTTTTATGATTTCGTTTTATGTCATTATCTATCTATATTACTGGGTTGTGTTTCTATTGCATGAATTTCATTAAATTTAGCTTAAATTATCTCATTTTATGTATTATGTAAATTCACTTTTGCATTTGCAACATCTCATTTTCAGATCATTGCATAGTGTAATCAATCATTTACCTTCCTTAGAATCTGAAACTTGCATTTCATCTTATGTCTTTACATTACATGCATAGCTTCTATTACATTTAATTTATTAGAAATAGCATTCATGGTACTTGTAGATAGCATTAAAATTTTGCAATCTTCATTTTCTTCATTAGTTCCTAGATCATTTAAATTAGAGTCTTTAGAAAATGAAAACAACACTTTAACATCACATGCACCCAATCACACCCTTCTTAAGCCCTTTAGTAGTGATGAATTAGACATGTTAGATGAAGCCCTTGATGACTTCATCTCTTCTAGCTCATCCACTAAATTTTTTCCTCATGAGGATAAAAACATTGATAATCATGATAATCATAATTTTTCTTCTCCTAATACCTCTCCCATTGGTGATGAAGGTATCTTAGTGCAAGAACACGCAACCATTGATGATCATTATGGTCTTGCCTGTCTTCCTCATCATCCTTTCCCTTTTCAAACCATTAGACAACATAATGAAAACACCATCCCCTTACCTAGTCTTCCTCACCATAACCCTCAAACTTGTTCTTCTCATATCCGTCCTTGATGCAACAAGGATAGGTCGGTGTTAGAAGATACACCTATTATAAGTCATGAGCCTCTTGCCCCTCCATTTCCTAATTGTCCTACCCTTTGGGACAATATATTTGAAAACCATAGTGGTCCTTCTCTTGATGCCTCCCCCCCTTGTGATGAAGCATGTGATGAACCTCTTCCATGCTCTCATATTAGGGTAGATAGTGTGGAACAAGAGAATGAGACCCTAGACAATCAAATAGGCTCCCCTCTTACCCATCCCACTATTCCTAATCCCGTCATTGATAATTCCTTTACTAGTGACAAAGCTATTTTAGAAGACACAATCCGAGAATGTCAAGAACATGTGGCTTGTAGCTCTCCTGAAATATCTCCCCCTAGGGAGCATATCCTAATGCAGGACAAGGATAAAATTGATTCTCCTTCCCAAGGGGATGTTAATATTATTCAACCTCAACTTGCCCTTTACCCCCCTTCAACCAAACCTCAACCTGAATTTACCCTCTACCCACTTCACCATAATGTGTTGCAGAGATTGAGTCATAATATCATTGCTCATACACATTACACTTGAAACAATCTGCAATCCCAACCATCAATCTCAGCACCCTTACCTTCATCTCCTCTTATCTTACCTACTACCCCTTGCCTAAATTCACTCATTAGAACTACAACATAAAAGATAATTAGCACCTAAAATAGTATCGAATTTTAGTGCATTTGAGTTCATGAATTGGACACTTTTGTTGACGCAAATTGGCATGCTCACTTTGGTGCCGGATTTAGCGTTGGATTTAGCACCAGATTTAGAACCGAATTTAGTGCCGAATTTTTCTACTTCTAATTTGGCTTCCAATTTTTCTTATGATTTTTCTTCTTGTGTTGCTTCCAAGTTTGCTTCTAGTTTTTCTTATGGTTTTGCTTCTAGATTTGCTTCCATTTTTGCTTCCAATTTTGCTTCCATTTTTTCTTCCACTTTTGCTTCTAGTTAATTGCTTCTATTTTTTCTTCCTAGATAACACCAAGTTTTTCTTCCAAGATTGCTTAGATGGTTTTCTTCTAGTTTGGCTTCCATTGTTGCTTCTAAAAATGCTTCTTTTTTTGCTTCCATTTATTAATTTAATTAGTTAAATTTATCGTGCCTCTTAAATAACTCATATGATTATAGAGTAAGTAAATTAAATAATATGTTTTATTTCAATTTAATTAGTTAAATATATCACACCTCTTAAACAACTCATATGATTATAGAGTAAGTAATTTAATTATTTAACTCATATGATTAAATAACAAGATAATTATTGTTACCTAATTTTGATTCCAACTAAATCAGACTTATGATTGTGTTTGCATTTAAACAATAAAAGGTACATATCATTTTCTGCTAAGTTTCATCCATGTGCATAAAAGAGAGTATCAAAAAATTGCATTATTTGATTAAGGCAATTGCATACAATAGAAAAGAGAGTCAAAATTTATTGCAAAGGTAGTCTTTATTGATAATAGTAAGTGTATAGTGCCCCTCACAAGCCGAGGGACTAACTATTTTTATGCTTATAAATAAAAAACTATACATTTACAGATAAAAGGAAATGCATATGTAAAGAATGGGGACTCGTCATTTTGAATGACGAATCCCGGTTGAGTTGCCTTGCATTAGTTTAGTCCTCCTACCCATCCAACCTCTAGTTGTCACTTGCCCCTTATACTTCGAGTTTCCTTGCACTTGTGAGAAGAAGTTGGTTAGAGCAATTAATGATCACCAATTAGTACATAGGAAAACATCTGTAAACATATAATTTGATCCTTATAAACATCAAAATAGCTAGCATATCATAGATGTCCAAGAAAACAAAAGAGTTATCAAACACATCTATCATATGCTTTGTTTATCTAACATATTTTCTCTTTGTGCAGATATAGGGCAGAAATTTGTTACTATTTTGTTTCAGCTAATTACAACATGTGGAGTAAAATGCATCTCCCACGAGGGTTGAGACTAGCATGTTGCCCTCGTGTTTTAGGAGCGATAGGAAATTGAGTAACTTGATCAAATCAATGATAAGCCTATTCTTGATGCATTAAATCAATATGGAATCATACCAGTTGATCAACTTTCATTATCAGATTCAAAAGATGTAACAAAATGGTGTGAATTATCAAGAAAGTTACTCCGCATCTTTCACAATGAATCAAATAATAGGTTGCTTGGAAATATTACTTTGTTGGATATGTCTTTCAATCTTCTTAAGTTGGATCCAAAGTCCATTTTAATAATGATATGAGTTGTATTTCATTGTCAACATTTTCAAGGAGCCAATAAAGAAGGGAATAAGAACAAGGACAACAATCATTCAAAATAGAAATAGTTTGTCTCTTCCCAAGAAATAGATGATTTCTATGATAATATGAACTTTGAATCATAGATGCATCATGTTCAATTATGGATAATCATTATGGTCGAGTTAATCAATGAGGTCTTATAGGTTATCAAGAGCTATCAAGATCTATCATGAGTTGCATGGAGCAGCACAAGGTGAACAATTGAATGCAAGGAAAAATCCATCATGTCAGTATGTTGTCCCAAAGAGCAATGCATGAGAAGGAAAGAACATTGATGCAAATGAGTAACTAACATGCATTGGTAATCATCTTGCTACTGATACAATGAGTATTCACAAACAACTACAATGCATGATGGCTTGATGAGATACCAATGATTCTACAAATGAATGTAGGATAGTCATGAATGGCAACCTTTCAGAAGGATTTCTTCGTAATCATGTCACGGGTAGACTTGGTAAAAAAACTCATCATGCTAGTAATAGTGTGAAAAGATACATGTGAAGTATTGCAAAGTGATAGAACTACATGAAGCATAAAGTGATGCAAAATTTGAAAAGTATTGATGTTGGCAAAAGATTATGGACATGGCAAGAACTTTTTTGATTCAAAGACAAGCTATCATCAATATAAGGTAACGCAGTGTCATTTCCACTTTTAAAGGCTACATAAGATTAAAGTATGCAACAAGTGTATGTAACTCAAAAGGTTCATGCAAGCCTATACCAGTCATGCATAATGAAGCTATGATTTAAATCAATAGATGACAAATAAGATGAATATTTAAGTATTCATTTTCTCCAAGAAAGGAAATATAGAGCCTCGGTCTATGTGAAACAAACCCTCAAAAATAGAAAAATACCTAGAAATGAAGGAGCACTGTAATATTTCCTTTTAAGAAAATCCTTATGGAAATGAAAACTAAATGCAAGCATGGTCATAACCATGATAAAAGGAATTTATTCCATTGTGGTACATAATATACTATCTTCTGAAGAAAATAAAAGTTCCATAGAGGGTTTTTCATTTTTCTTACAGAAGGACCAGAGAGCGAGCATACAAGAATGAAGCGTGAAAAAATATAAAAAAGAGCACTTTTCACCATTGTGCTGAATGGAGAGAGCTCGAAATGAGCTTTGATTCATAGAAAATAAAAGAGAAAATCAAGGTATACATCTGCATAAAGCTTACTTGAGCTCAAGTTTGTTTTTTTCATTGAATATGCAAGCTATTTTTCACCATGGGAAGCTTCAGAAAACTCAATCATGGCAGCTAAGAGCAAGCAAAGCTTCCACAAAATAAATGAAGAGAATATTGCATCAAAAAAATTAGAGAGGTCATGGCCAAGAAGCCTCGAAACCCTTCGAAAATGAAGTGAAAATGCTACAAAATACTCAAGAAGCAACTTACCATCTAGTTGTAGGAGGATTTTGACCCCAAGCATGGAGGAATAAACTAAAAAATGAATGGATAATTCTCAAACACTAGTTCATCATGGTGGTCGAAACATAACTCTTTTCTTTCAAAGTTGTCAAGTAAAATGATTCACGAGCTTTCAAAAAACCCTAGATCAAAGACAAACCCAGAATGCCATTGAATAGAGCTTGTAGGAATAATCATGGAGCCATGAAGGAGGATCAAAAATATAATAAAGAAAATTTCACACTCTATTATTTTTGGAAATAAAAAAAATATTCTAGAGAGGCCGCGACCAAGCTATCACTAGGAAAGAGAAAAAATAAAAAAATAAAAAAATCTTTCATGATTTGATCATTTGATCAAACCAAATATGGAGAGTATGATTTGTTTCATTTCTTTTGCTAGAGAGCTAAGTCCAGAGAATCTGAGCCAAGATAGAAGGGTTTGAAAATAAGGATGCATGGTTGAAACAAAATACCCATTCATTCATATCTATTGAGTCCAAATCGAGCTTCTCTTGACAGGAAACATAGGTAAGATACAGAGAAGTGGCACATAGAAACTTACTCAAATTCTTGTTGTTCAAAGAAATGCGAGCTCCAGAAGTGCTTTGATGTCAACCTCAAGACAAGCAAGGCGTCGACAGAGTAAAGCAAGAGAAAAATGCATGAGAATCCGAGAAGGGATGTCTTTGAAAACACATTTAGATAAGTAGAAACAAATGATGAACCATGAAGGCTTTACTTGATTCAGCCTCAACAAAAATTTATGTGAAGAAAACTCTCAAAAGTCAATGACAAAATTGACAGAGACTCCTTCAGAAAGCTCGAGGTTTCAAACTCTAATGATGGTGGCAAAAATATTGATGTCAAAATGAAAATGAGAGTTGAAAATTAGGGCTTGGGTATTTTGTTCTAACTCATCATGGCAGCAAAAATTTGATGTGAAAAAACTCAAATATGTTTAATCAAATATTCAAACAAATTTAGAAAACAAAATACATATATTTTATAATAAAATTTTACTATTATCTATTAAATTTATTAATTAGTATATTCAATTAATAATTAAAAACTATTGATGTTATTTTATATAAAATAAAAATATGAAAAATATCTTTAACAATTATTAATTTTAATTTTAAAAAATATATAAAAAAATATTTATTTAAATAAAACTAAAATCAATATGATTAAAATATATAATTTAATCATTAAATTATGATTTTAATTATTATAATTTTAAAAAATTGTGTGATTGTGATATTACATTAGATTCCTTGCACCCTAAGACTTTTTAATTAAAATAGATCTGCCTCTTGCATTTCTTCCAAACCATTCATATATTATTATGAAAAATAAATTCTAAAAAAATGATTAATATTCAACATATAAATAAATAATGTGTTAAGTTCATGCTTTTACCTCTGTACCATTGGATGATTGTGAGAAAGGTGTGGTAGCATGGTATACCGCCATAACACAGGATATTTCTTATTGCCTAGTGGTAGTGTGGTGTATAACGCCATACCGCAAGAGGATTCTGACTGTCTGGTGGTAGCATGATCTACTGCCACTCCGCAAAAGCCTTCTAGTATCTGAGCGGTAATATAGTTATCGCCATACTGCGGGAGTCTTCAACCTATCGAGCGATAGTGCAGGATATAAGTAGACTTGGTTGACAACTAAGGTGTATGCCAAATAGTGGAGGACGTTGCTGACTTGGCTCTAAAATTGATGCTAAATCTAGCGCTAAAATAGGCAATAAACCCAGTGCTAAATCTAGCACTAAATCCGCCCCTAAATCCGATGCTAAATTTGGCGCTAAATCCATTCCACCATACCATGGGAGATTTCTTACTGCCTAGCAGTAGTGTGGTGTATACCACCATATTGTGAGGGGCTTCTGACTGTCTAGTGGTAGCGTGGTATATCGCCACCCTACGGAAGCCTTCTAGTAGTCGAGCAGTAGTGTTCTTACCATCATATCGTAGGAGTCTTCAACTTGTTGAGGGGTCGTGCGAGGTATACGCGGACTTGGTTGACAATTGTGGTGTACAGCGAATAGTAGAGGATGTTACTGAGTTGGCTCTAAACTTGGCACTAAATTTGCCACTAAATAGCTCCTGATTTAGCGTAGGTACTTGTCTTGATCAGCGTAAAAAATGCCAAAAATGGCATCAACCTGATAAATAGTGCCGAATTTTTCAAAAAAAGGGAGCTAATCACATGGATTTTTTGTAGTTTAGGGAGTATGACCTTGTTGACCAACTAAGGAATACACTCGCTAAGATATCTTTATGGGACCTTATTCAAGTCTCCCCTCATTATCACAACATGATGCTAGAAGCCTTACAACAAATTCTTGTCCCTTCTAATGCACAAACAAATGACATATCAATTATGATTCAATGGTTGAATGCTGACATTGTTTTCCACCAAAGTGAGCTCCCTCCTTTGGATGTGCAAAAAAAATTTGAAGCATTCATGATCATATCTCAATACAAACACATGGGGATAAAGTAAACCCTTGTTAATAATGGCTCTGCAATTAATGTGTGTAGTGTCAATCTCTTGGATAGACTCCATATCGATAAATCCACCATCCAACCTACCTCCTTATCTATCACTTGATTTGATAGTGTAGGACAAAAGCCAATTGGTGTTATCACTTTGTCTCTTAGAATTGGAGTGGCCACATTAGACATAATGATCCATATTATGCCTAATGATGTTTCATCTAACCTCATCTTAGGTTGGCCATGGATTCATGCAATGAATGGTGTGCCTTCCACACTTCATTGAAAGATGAAGTACATCTATAACAATAAATTGTACGTGCTTGATGTTGATCCCGAACCATACATTTAATTACAACTTGAGCAAGCCAAATCCAAATCCTTCATCACTTCAACACCAACCAAACGAGTGGAACTCATACAACCAAAGTCCTTAGGCAATGATTGGGGTTCCTTAAACTTCACCCCTCCTTTACTTGGAGAATCTAAGACCACAACCAAAGACTCTTCGAAGGGAAACACAGTCTTGTCAACACAAGACTTGGTTGACCCATCAATAGCATCCACCTCAACTACTTTAGCCACGAATGCAGACAACAAACCCTCACCCAATCTTAAAGCACCAAAAAATATCTATGGAAAAGGTTATGAGCTAATCAAGCAACTTGGCTATAGTGGAAAAATTTGTGGTGCTAACGAACAAGGTATCCACAACCCTATTGAGCATATTACACAAATAACACATCATGATCTTGGATTTTGTCCTTTCATTGAAATCATCAAACCTTCATCCAACACCAACCCTATCTCAAATCACCCTTCTCAACCACCCTTAGAAAGTGATCCTTTGAAACCAACAAAGGACTCTTTTCTTAATGACCATGTCATCTCGCAACCCACCACTAATTTGAATTTTACACACTCCTCCAAAGAAATATATAAAATATCACAATCTATAGCATCTTGCGTAGGTATGACATCCTATACTATGCAAGACCCTTCTTTGTTACACACCAAAGGAACACATTCTACCCTTGATCTGGAGGGAATTTTGTTGAGACTCATCCAAGATCACTTGATCTCCCTTTCTCCTAGAACTCGAAATAAATTTTCCCACAAATATGTCACTTGTCATTGTCTCTTTTGGCTTATCATTAACCTTTCACGAACATATAAAATCAAGCTTGGGATGTGGATGACATGTCTTAAGTTGACTTGCATGTGACATAATTCTCCTTTTCATGATGTAGCTTATTGAAAACATATGACTCCACATAGGACTTTCTGACCAAGATCTCATGTCCTCTTCCTCTTCTACTTTAAAGCAATTTCTCATAGTACGATGTTTCACAATTCCTTTAAAGTGGGGGCATATATCACCACTCATATTTCATTATGTGATCTTCTTTTTTCTTGTGATTCCTTCTCTTGGAAACATTAGGTACAATGTTGCTCAAGATGAGACATTTTCATTTTTCCTCTTTTGCATACAAGATGAGCCCTTGCCTCTCTTGGATACAATATGAGTACATTTTCACTTTTCCTCTCTTGGCAACATTATGCATAATGTTCCCTAGGTTGAGACATCACATGAACAAAATCCAAATCGCTTTGAACAACATCATTTCAAACATCACTTTATTTTGTGGCACCTTATCAAAGTTATCATGATGTATAACTTTGGTATGGTTAAGCGGGAAGCCCAACCAATGACATGACTTTCCCCATAGCAACCTTTATGTTTGTGAGTACATACCAACCATGTGTATGTTTCTCACCCTTTGGGACAACTCACACCATGGATGAAAAAAGTTTTGTGGCCCTAGAGTGAGCTCATCTTTTTCACCCTTTCTCTTCTCTTCATACTAATCCTCATCATTGTATGATCATGCATCTCATTTTGTTTTAATGCATTCACCCTTGAATGTCTTTTGCATTGATGTCTTTTTTACTTAGAATCTCAAATCCTTGGGGGCTTGACCACCTCCTTTATCTTTCCTATTCTTCTTCTTTGTCACTCTTCACCATCTCCATTGGGCTACTTTAGCGTGATTTTGAAGCAAGTTCATCCTCTCACTAAAGTGGGGACTAAATGTGTCACCAAAAAGTGTAGCCTTTGACACTTTTCACTCATTTGGACCCTTGTCTATGGATTTTGGACCACTTTTTACCTCTTTATAAGTCATGTTCCAAAGTTTTATAATGTGTTGTAAAACATTTTCACACTCTCCTAGGCTTTTCACCATCAAATCAACACTTTATTATGCTATAATAAACCCTTAATACACATATAAGTCCTATATTATTGTGTTTACATGAGACAATCCCAACAAACATAAATAATCACTTTTTAATTACTAATAACCACTCAAAATTGTCCAGGTGGACTAGGTCACCACCTTGGGCGACCTAGTCCCATGTGGCATAAAAATCAAATTTAACCTAATTTCTTTCAGGATTTTGTCTCTAAAACCCTAAGGTTGGCCCATATGGTGTTATTTCAAGAAAATTAGAGAATAACTAGTATAAATAAGCCTAAAAACCCTAATTTCTCATAAGACACACTCATTATTCACAACTCCTTTCATCTCTCCTCTCTCCTTCTTCTCAAGCAAGTTAGGGTTTCACATTCTAGGTCCACAAGACATCTTGTTGAAGCACTCAAGGGTTGAATTCCCCATTGCTGCAACTCAAGATCATTCATCATGGCAAGGTATTGAATTCATCATTCCATGTTTCATGCTATACTTTATTGTCTCTTCATTTGATTTAATTATCTACAAAGGGGCTTGACCAAGGAAAGCCTCCATACTCTACCAATCAACATTTTCCTCTTCCTTCTTTGTGTGTTTGCAGATATAGGTATCTTGGAATCTTGGAGATCATTCAATAGTGGATTGAAGACTTGTTGGAGACACCTCCTTGTTGGTTAGGTTAAGAATCTGCACAAAAAAACACCTAGAGGTCGAAAATCAAAGTTTTAGATCTAGGTATGTCAAGAAGCATAAACTTCATATCAAGACCTCTAGATCCCACTTTCAAACTTCTCGAAAGGATAAAAGGGACTAGGTTTCCATTAGTGGTGACCTAGTCCCACCATACAATATTTTTTGGGTTTTCTGTGGATCTGAGTACCCTTTTGGCTTAAACGGTGTCCAGTAGATTTTCCTAACAAAAGGACTAGGTCGCCCAGAATGGCATAAGTGTCCTTCTCAGCTTCTACAACAATTATTCCAAGATTCCAGACCTTCATGCCATCTCTCTTCAACCTCTAGGTGCACTCCTTCTTTTTTGTTTATTTTTGTTACAAATTATTTACATTTCTTAGGTCATTTGCATATCATAGTGTGTTTTCTAGCACCTTACATTTCTTAGGGTTTTACATTATTAGTTAGTTTCCATTTTCCATTTCTAGCACTTAGACTATTTCATTTAGTCATAATCACACACAACACAACCCCTATCTTTGAATGAACTTACCCAAAAGCATATCATTAAGTGAAAGAGAGCCCATTCCTAAACCAAGTGCTCCTAGGTGAAAAACCCTACGGGCCTAGTAAGGGGAATCCTCTTTCCCTTCATGTATATATTTTTGGTGGTTCAACAAAAAAAATGATTATTTGATAGAAAACTATTTAGTTAAAACATAAATAAATAGGATTATGCATAAGTGTAAGAAGTTGGGTCCACTTCAATGGGAAGTTTCGATCATGAAAAAGTATTGACCAAAATGGGTCCTGCATAGGCTCGAGCTCTTGAACCTAAATTTTTAAAATGGGTACCTATTTTATTTTATTTTAGAGCATGTACTTGTTTCACAAAATTTGAGATTTGAAACGCATGCCTTTTCTTTTGTTTTATGCTTTGAAACCCACCCCTTAGTCTTGGACTTTCGAGTGCAATGTCATGAAAACAATAACCAAAAAGTTAACTTTAATAAATGGTTGATGAATTTTTTTCAATTTTATTTGACAAAATTTAAACCCATTGTAGATGATGATGTCTAGTGTAGACACATAAAATTGACCTAGGCCTATGAACTTGATTTCTCCATAATTCTTCTAAACATTATTAAAATATTTGATTATGTCCTTTTGTCCAAATTCAACTATTAATTAAAATATTTTTTATTATTTAATTAATTCACATATTTTATTCCTCCTGACTGTTTAAATAAATAAATTATATTTATTTAAATACGCCACTAATTTCTAATGTCCTCTTTAATTAGTCCATTTATTTCCTCCTAACTATTTAAATAAATAAACTATATTTATTTATTTAATACATCTCTCATTCTAAAGTATAATCATAATTAAATAAATCCCCCATAATTTATTTAATTACTAGTCACTTTCCTCCATGATTAAATAATTAAAATTAATTATTTAATTGTCTTATTTACTTTTCCTCTAAATCTAAACAAAATCATTTATTTGAATTTCTCTCTTTCCAAGTAAATAATTTTAAATAATTATTTACTATTACATGGTCCCACCACTTTTGAATTAAATCAATTTTTAATTTAGAAGGTCCACATCACCTCTTGTAGGAATTAATTTTAATTTCCCACTTTGCTCATAATCTGTGCTCAATCTCCTCTTGTTACATGCAATTCTAACCCTTGATTTGATTTTCTCAAAATCAAATCTTGGCCATTCATTTTGAATTGTTGCCCTAACCCTAATTGGGGGTTGTCACATGCATTTATGGCCATTTATCTTAGGGAATTTTTTTAACTTTCAATCTTGTCCCTCCATCTAAAATTGAAATTTCTATAAAATGACAATTTTACCCTCATTTGGACATCTCTTAATCTCTCAAACTCTTGAGATTTTTGCATCTTGCACATCTTGAATTCATGCTTTAGTTTAACATTGTATTTTGTAGGTTTTTTATAGCATATAGGCTCTAGTTTTCACTTGCACTTTCATGGAATCCTTCAATATTTGCTAGGTCATAAACATAGACATAGTTGCTCACAAAATCTGAGGGCAAACTCAATATTGCAGCAAATGGAGAAGGGCTATGGAGGTGAATCATGGAGGTCTTGAGGATATTTCGTGAGATTGTTCCTTATTTTATTTGGCTTCCTCCCTTGTGCTTCATAGTTATGCTAGGGTTTTATTTCTCAATTTGATTTAATACTAACCTTTGAAATTTACCTCAGTTACATTGGTGAACTCGAAAATCATTTTTTGTAGTTTTCATATGGATTTTTTTTGGCTTTTGTGTAGGTACAAGTACAAAACATCACAATCACAATATTTTGAGATACCAATGCTTTGTTGTGATACATATTCTTTCGGGAATGACACATTTTCTTTGTTGTTTCGCATTCGCTAGTCCAAATGACGCATATGATCTGTTGTGCTGCATTCGCATGCTCGTGTGACAAATTTGACTTCTGAGACACATTTTCTCTATATAGAGACACATATGTTTGATAAACTTCCAAATTTTAGCCCCGAGATGCATCTACTCTATTGTGACGCATTCGCTTGGTAAAAAATTGCTTTCAGGTTTTGTTGTATTTTCTAGATTTTACTTCCTATGTTAGAGATTTTGGATTACTAATTTGTCGGTTACAACATGTGGCAAGCTGGAAAAGGATTCTAACCCTTGTTTGTTTGTGTTTTTTATTTCACAAATCTTAACCAAACAAACAACAACTTGCATTTACATTTCATGAGGACAAAATGAACATGCATATCCACTCATGGGTTTAAAATGAACACAACTTTTCATTACAACTCATAAGGCTTAAAATAAACAATGCTTGTCTCACATGAAAATGGGTTTTAATATGAACAAGTGTCTTGTGTGTCTTGTGGTGTAGTAATATCCTCTTAAGTGTGTATAAAATTCTCTTGTGCTTAGTGCAATCTTGAGAAACAAAAACAATAAGAGGTTGTTACTTTACCCCCCTCACATTTCAATTTGGATTTTAAAAATGAAAAAACTTGTGAGTATGGGTTGAAAGCTTTGTGTATGCAATTTCCTCATGCCTTAGTGCAATCTTGGATGACCAAAAACAAAACTTTCAATTTACTTTTGTTTTATCCTTAGAGGGTCTGCCTGGTGGGAAAATTAATCACCCAAGAGAACAACCCAACTGACAACATGCTAAAGCCAAGTGACTTGTAACCGGTATATAAGTGTGGGTACTTGAGTAAAGTTCAAGTATCACAAAGACTGTTTCAAAAAGAAGGGCAACAATGGTCTCTTTCCATACGGATGATCCACCATGAATGGAATGCAAGGTGATCCCACAATACTCGTTTACAATTTTTGGGCAAACTGGACACCAAAATAAAAAAAATTCACTAAATCTTCACTTTCGAGCTCTTATAGCAGTTAAACCGTCAGGAATTTGAAGATGATGAAAACTAGTGATTTGTGATGTTTTTTCTATAGATTCTAAATATATTTTTTTTCAATTTTTTGGAATCAAAGTGTACTTATATTTCCATCTCCTTCGAAAACTATTTTTTATTAATTAAAACTACATTTTTAAGGAGTGACGCTCATCGTATACAACACAACCTTTTTTGTATGAAGGATTAAATTCTATTTTTTTTGAATTTGTATTTGTAACTATGATATATAGCACGTTCATTTGGTTTTATAGTGTTTTATTGAATTTTTTTTCCTTAATAAAGTTTCAAAGTCAAACCAATTACAATTTAGACATAGGCGAACCGTATACAACATAAATTTTTTCTATATGTATCGAAATTCAATTTTTTTTTAATGGATCAAGGAAATCAATACCCAGTCCGGAAACATTTTTCAAAATTTAATTTTGATAATATGCTATTTTTCCACATGTGCAGAACAAAGAACTTGATTTTTAGTGAAAAACCTATGTTTAATAAAACTAAAAAAATACATACATAATAAAACCAAACCATATTAAAATTATATTCATTAGATAGCTCATTCTAAGGACTACCATATTCCTGTTGGGTATGTGAAGTCTCCTCCATTTTCATCCTCAATCGAGCTTCGAAGGGAAAAAATATGGAGTTTTTTTGTGTCAAAGAGTGGGAAGGTGGGAAAAGGGCGGTTCGAGCGAACCCCCTTCCCACAGTGGGAATTTTGGGTTCCCTTGAACCTTGATTCGAGCAAACCTCTTTGGGTTTCATTCAAACCTAGAGTTCACTCAAACCCCCCAAAATGAATTTTTTTGAGTGGGGGCATTTTTTGGAAGTTTTCCTTCCTCACTCAAATTGTAAACCACTTTTATGGGTTCACCCCTATAATAGAACATTTTTTATAGTAAGCCAAAAACCTTTATCTATTCTTTGGTGCAGCAATGGTCATTGCCAAGTCATCCACATTCGTGTAGTTTTTAGTAGAGGTGAAAAGCTTTTCATGGGAGAGTCATGAGAGCTTGAAGCTTGGTTGACCCCAAAAGTGAGTCCATTGTTGGGGGAGCCAGCATGGCCAAGCTTCTAAGTCATTTGCTAAGAATAAGTGTGGTTGGAGTAAAATTTGCATGGAATGTAAAGAATATAGTCATTATAAACCCTAGGCTTGTGCTTGTCTTCTCCGTGCTTGTTTTCACAAATTTCAAAGATAATTTGTCTTTTAAGTTTTCTTCTCAGACCAAATGAAAAAATAAACACCTTTCTCAGATCTGGAAAAACACTTTCAAATTGAAATAATATTCAAAATTTTCTAAAATTGCCAAGAAACTAGACTCTATAATGCATTTGCTGAACTTGCAATGCATTTGACATTCTAGACTGCATTTGCTTCTTTCTATAATGCAATTGCTCTGATAAACCACATTTTCTACCTCAAACGCCGCATCTGACTACATCGTAACACATTTGCTTTCCTGAGAACTGTAATTGTTCTATTAAACCACATATGTTACCTAGAACGCTGCATTTTCTCATTTTGGGATGCATTCAATCCTTTGCAACACATTTGAAACTTGCAGCAATGCAATTTATGGTCAACTGGAAAACCATTATTACTATCAAAAATCTGAGACCAAACATTTTCAAACAGTTTCCAGACACCTTTTTCTACAATCTTTGTCCAAAACAAGAACAAGAGTTGCTCAAATCCTCCATCCTTGTATTTTTAGCTTGCCATAGGTCTATAATTGCACTTTCCTAATTGCATCCTTGGGCTTCACTACCATGTTAGGTCCTCATTTTGCAGACTTTAGAATAGGAAACTTGCCATAAATTGCCAAATATTTGTCTTCAACAGTAAGTTGTCATTGGACTTAATCAAAACCATTTATTTTAGTCTTTGTGCTTTGGTGAGCCATTTCCAACTCATTAGTCTAGTGTGGAAACTTCACTTTGTCACCTTTCCATTTATTCCTTCAAACAAGTCCCTTGACACCCCAAAATTGAGACATTGACCAAAATTTATGTGGTTGAGTATACCTTTCCTTAAGCCTATGTAGCTTACCATATTGGCCTTAGGTGGGTTACTTGGGGAAGAGGGATTGAAGTTGTAAGGGAGTTCCATCCCCCCAGGCAATATTAGGATCCTTCACCCCCAAGCAAGGATAACTTGATACCGGTTGGAAGGTGACCAAAGATAAGTTAACACGAGTCACAATGACTATGGAAGGGCATTGACTCCTTCATCCTAAGTGGCACATTGAACATAACACATCCTCTAATCTTAATAGTGAGTTCCTCATAGAAATCCTTGCATTAAAACAACCTTAGTCTCCCTCATTTTAGTCCTTATAAGTATCTTTGCATTTGACATTTCTCTTTGCACATTATTTTAGCTTTCCTTATAGAAAAAGTTAAAAAACATAGTGTCATATCATTTTGTCATCCTCCATCTTCCCCATTTTGAGCAAGACTTATATGCTTGAAACAAGACTACAAAGAGAAAGAAGACAAATGGATTCCTTTGGACAAGGCAATAACTTTTACAACCTCCCTAATGACATGAGTTCAAATACTGACATGGGGAGCTCATTCATAAATCCATTCTATAACATGAACATTCCATCATCCTCCCACAATCCTTTTAAACCATTTATCTGTAGATGAAAATGGAAAAGTATTTGAGGAGGATATACATGCTATTGCACAAAATCCTAAAGTAGTCTCTTTTATGGAAGAATTAGTCCTACAAGATTCTGAAAGATATCTAGCCATGCTCCTTGACCAAGGGGCTAGGTTGCCAAAAGGATTTGACATTAACACCTTAAGGGCAGCATCCCCCAATCATACCACTCAAAAAATTCAACCACAATCAACCACATCACATGATACAAACAATACCTCCATGGGAGTCCCAACTCAAAGTTCCACACATACCATCAATACCACCTCCATGGATGCTACCACCACTCAAACCACAATAAACACATCCAATGTGGTCATTACAATGGCTATTGTGGGAACATCCACAAACACCCCTTCACATTCAATTCCACAAGAAACCTCCACCATTCCATCACAAACCATTGGAGAAACATTTGGAGCCTCAACTAACACAATGGGAACCAATTCATCAAATATTTTATGGGGAGCTTCATTTAGTGCCATGGGGAAAAACTCATCAAATCCTTTTGGGAAGAACAAAATATGAGTTATCATTCAAGGACCTCAATCCAATGCCCCTAGCTTATCAAAAATCAATACCAACACCAATATCCCCCTAAGGAAAAACACGAATATACCACATGGTTACATTTTCCAATTTGGACAAGGAAGTTACCAAGTAACACAACACATGACTCCATTTGGCCATCAACACGCCCAAGGACAACAACAACCACATATACAATCTAACATGACTGGAACACACATTCCCACTTACACCTCTCAAATCCATACACATCAACATAGAATTCCCAATCAAAACATCCATTACCAACACACACCAAACCAAAACACACAATTTCTCCATCATCAACACATTCCCAATTAGAATACATCATCACAACAAGTGGGAACACAAGCTATACCTATCACTAACATGTGTGATGCTACAAACAACCCCGTAGTTGACGCACTAACACTTAAACTTGTTTCCCTTCAAACACAAGTGGAAAACCTACAAATGTCCAACAAAAAGACTCACACGTCATATGACTTATGTATGTATCCTTTGAACACAAACTTGTACATGCCACCATTCCCACCATGATATGTATTGCCCAACTTTCCTAAATACAAAGGAAAAACTAATCCCATCAAACACATTGGATAATTCACAACCAGTTGTTTGGATGTTGCCTATGAACATACTTATCTAATGTGACTCTTTTCTAAGAGTCTCACAAGTCATGCACTTGAATGGTTTGCACAGTTAAACTAAAGGAATGAAATAATGGGATGAATTGGCCTACAAGTTTGTCGAAAAATATGCTATAACATTGATTTGAACATTGATATCACCTCATTATGTAGAATTACTCAAGAAGACGCAAGCGGGATATTTATTCCATTCTTCCAAAGATGGAGAACCTTAGCAAGTCGATATCTAGTGCAAATACCAAAAAAATAAAAATTCACTGTGTTTGTGCAAAATCTCCTTGGACCACTGAAATATGGTCTACAAGTCCATTGTTGTACCACTTTCACCGACCTTGTCAAAAAAGGAGTTCAAATTGAGAAATCCCTAATTGCCAAAGGTGAACTCAAATATGGAAGAAAAAACACCACCACCACCACCACCACAAACACAAACCCTAGTGCTCCCACGAACAGAGGCAAGTATTGGGTCAAAAATAAAAATATCACTAATGATGGAGTTGTTGATGCAAAAAAATTAAATGCAATGATTCTTGCAATTATTCTCAAAGGACCTCAACCTCAGAACACACCAGTAACCACCTCGACACCCACAACCAATTCCATCGAAAACAATCTCGTCCAATTGAAAACCAAAGACAACCCCACCAACCAAGACAATTTCCTCAAAAATGCCAATACACACCCTTAGGTGAACCAATCGAAGTTGTCCTCAAAAAGCTTATCCAAAACAGTTTCATCACATTACAGGACCCTAAACCATATGACCCTAGCTAGTTTAAACCATCATGGTGGGATGAAAATGCATTCTATGATTACCACCACATAAAATGACATAAGACATCCTCCTATTGGCAACTAACAAACCTTGTAAAGGATCTTATTGAAAATTGCACCATTTCAAACTTTGTGGTCAACCATTTTCTTCTAATTCAGACCATAACATTCATAAAAGCCCACTGCAATATCATGGTTCAGGTAACCCCTCGTCGTCCAATGCACAAAATAGTGACAATCAAGTCAAGTATACCCGTGTTTCCTTTAACTATTCTAGTGGCCCTATCATTAATCACCTTCGAGTGACTGATGAAGGTGAATACATCAATACCATAACCATCAAGAAAACATCAGAATATAATGTCACTACCTGTAAAGGCAAGGTCACAATACCAAGTCCTTCTGCTAGATGACCCAAGAACACCATACCTGGTCCATCTACCAAACCATGGCAACCCAATCCATAATTTAATCTTATTGAACAATTGAACAAAATGCCCGCCCAAATCTCCATCCTTGAGCTGCTCCAAATTTCACCCACACACAAGGCCATATTGGACAAAGTCTTGCAGGATTTTTTTATCCCAACTAACATTGATTTCAACCACTTGGAAACCATGGTTGAATACTTGACTTACCCCCACCATATCACCTTTTTGGATCTTGATTACATCTCACCATAGCCATTTCACAATGATGCATTGCATATCGAGGTCTTCATCCATAAACATAAGGTTAGACAGATCTTAGTAGATGGAAGAGTAGGACTAAATATCTTCTCTCTAAAATTGGTTAAAGATCTTGGTTTATTTGATGCTTGTGGGGATGCTACAAAGAGCATTGTAATAAAGGCATATGATGATGAGGAATGCGCCTCTAAGGGTATTATCAGACTACCAATTTGTGTTGGGCATGTCATCATAGATACATGTTAAGTCCTAGATCCTGAACTACCTTACAATATATTGCTTGGTCGACCTTGGATCCACACCTTAAAGGCCATACCCTCCATTTACCATCAATGTTTGAAGTTCCCTTTTGAAGGAACTAAAATCATCATGCCAAGAGATCTTTACCCTTTCCAATACTATACCAATTTGAGAGCCACTTTTGAACACCAAGTGCCCATCAACCACGAGGCTTCAACATCCACACCATCCAAATACATTGATTCATCCATACTCACCAAACCACCCACATCCAGTTCTTTGACTTCCACCATATCAACCCCTACCATCATAACAAGTGTTGACCCTAATATCAAGATCCGAGACATCGGTCACAAAGAATACAAACTATACACAGCCTATTGTATCACCACAATACCCAAGCCACCAAAATTTTATGGTCAATCTTGTTCATAATGGAGCCCAAGAAGACTTTTAAGGTCCCTCCAATGATGGTTTTCACTCTATGGGGAGACATGAATGATGAAGACATTTCAGATCTATTCACATGGATCTATAAGGGCCCAAAAGAATTACCCCCACTACTAGTACACATATATGGAAAAGGATATGACATATGCAAAGCACATGGTTTTGATGGATTTAGTGGCCTTGGAAAAAACAACACCTAAAGGAGAGACCCTATCATACCTTCTAAGAGACCAAAATATTTAGGGCTAGGGTTCGAGCAACTCATATTTGGTGATCAACGTACCAATGTACTTTTGAATGAGGACATAACAACTCCTGAAAGTGTCAAGACAAGAAAAGATTCATCTACCAAAACTGATTCACATGAATGGGAATGGGGTTCCGATAAAACCCTCAGTGACTATTACATTGAAGATTTATTTCTAGAATTTGATGAACCCTCTTTCAAGGAAAGATTCAAACAAATATATAAAATTGATCCTCTAGAAGGCCATTCTAAACAAAAGGAATGGGTCAAAATTTTTTGGGAACCAAATGATAATAAACCTAAACCGTCGCTGACAACGTCTAACTTGTCCTGCCCCATTCCCAAACCCCTCCATGAGCCTAACATGTCTGAGCCTACTGCCCATGCTTCTGAGTTTCCATCTGCACATACTGATCATGATTATGATCCATTTGTCCCTCACTATGACCATGAATATAACTCATCTAAATCCAAAGTTGGTCCTTGGATAGAATCTGACTGGGAAATTGAGGATGACAATTATATCTTCACCCTTTTTGGATTCCATTTGCATGCTCTCCACATCTTCCTCACCCTTTACCAACATTGATGATGGTATTTCCATTGTCTACCCACAACTTATTGACTGGGATCAACAAGGCTCGCCCACTATGGACGTCTTTCAAAATGATGAAGCTATTGAAGAATTCATTGGACTCCATGAAGGCATACCAAGTGGTGATCACAAAGTCATATTTTCTATAGATCTAGATTGTGTAGAATACTTCTGGGAGACTGTACAATCCTCCAGTTGCAAAAATATTAAAAATAAAACAAAAAATACATGACTTTAGGTGAAAATCGCAAGGCACCTTCTGACAATATAAAAGTAAAAATAAAAGACGTATCTGAGGGTGAAAACCTCATTGAGGCACCCAAGGATGGAGGACTAGAATTTCTTCCCGTGACATAAGAAAAATTGGCAATGCTCATTGAGGACACCATGAAAGTTAACATTGCTACATCTGAAGACCCCAAAATTCTTATCTTTGCCACATCATTGACAAAAGAAGAAAATCCTGAATTCCAACAATTCTTCTTAAAACGAAAGGTTAACTTTGCATGGTCTTATTTCAATATGCCAAGCCTAGATCCCAAATTAGTGTTGCACCATTTTCCTTTACTTCAAGATGTGAAATTGGTCAAACAGAAGTTAGGAATTTATTGCACCCACAAATCGCATTTCTTGTAGAAGTTGAACTTAAGAAACTGCTAGATGTGGGTTTTATAAGATCAATAGACTATGCTGATTGGATTTCCAACCTTGTACCCATCACTAAGCCAAATGGACAGATCTACATTTTCACATATTTCAAAGATCTAAACAAGGCATGCTCGAAGGATGAATTTCAATTACCAAACATAGACATCATTGTTGATCTCACAGTCGAGTATGAGATGTTGTCTCTTATGGATGGTTTCTCGGGTTACAATCAAATCTGCATCGCCCCTGAAGACCAACACAAAAAATCATTCACTTGTCCTTGGGGAACATACTGCTAGAATGTCATGCCTTTCGGCCTAAATAATGCAGGTGCCACATATCAGTGAGCCATGACAATGATATTTCATGATCTCATGCACACACTAATGGAAGATTATGTGGATGACCTTTTGGCCAAATATTTGACATGCAAGGATCACCTTAGAGTACTAGGAAAAATATTCAAGAGGATGGAAGAGTACAAGGTCTGCTTGAATCCTAAGAAATGTGTTTTCAGAGTGACCTTAGGTAAAATTTTGGGGCACATAGTTTCTCGACTAGGCATTGAAGTGGATCCCAAAAAAGTGAAAGCAATATTAGGCATGCCTCTGCCAAAAGGAATCACTGAGCTAAGGAAATTGTAGGGTAGATTATAGTCTATCAAGCATTTCATTGCACAATTAGCAGAAAAATTCCAACCATTTTGATACCTATTGTGTAAAAGCATCCCTTTTGTTTGGACTCACAATGTCAAATGGACTTTCATCAAATCAAGGACTATGTATTGGTTGGATATGAAGTCAATTATACATCCATTGAATGAGCTTTCCTTGCAATTGTCATTGTAGCACAGAAGTTAAGACATTAGATGTTGAACCACAAGACACAATTAGTGGCAAAGATTGATCCATTGAAGTATCTTCTAAGTCAGGCAACATTGATAGGTCGACTAGAAAAATTGGTTATGATACTTAGTGAATATGATATACAATATGTTGAACACAAAGAAATCATAGGATAGCTAATAGTCGATCAACTCACAGATGCACTTGTACAAGGAGCTCATCCATTGCTAACCAACTTCCCTGATGAGTCTATCTTTCACACATAACCTACATCACCTTGGAAGTTGTATTTTGATGGATCTCATATCGGTCATGGCTCAGGAGCAAGTATATTATTCATCACATCGCAAGGAGACTCCATTCCTATGGAATTTTGAGTTGCATTCCCTTGTACCAATAACATCGCAGAATATGAGGCATTTGTCATAGGACTCCAACTAGCTATAAAATGGAACATCAAGACACTTATAGTTTTTGGAGACTCTCAATTGGTCAACCAAGTCAATGATGATTATGAGACCAAGGATGAAAAATTGTTACCCTACAAATGTATGGTTGATAGCTTTATGATATATTTCAACCTGGTCACTTTTGAATAGATTCCTAAGGCACAAAACAAGGGAACCGATGCAATGACAACAATAGGATCTCTCTTGGACATTCCCAACAATGTGCCACAATTTGAGTTTTTAATGGCGCAACTGTTGGTTCTTGCATATGATATTCTAGAGTCATAAATGGTTTGTGATCTTGTTGGTCCCAGTTCACCTTGGTATCAAGACATCTATGACTATCTTAAGTCCCATACTTTGTCACCAAACCTATCCAACAACCAATGAAAATCCTTCATCCACAAAGCCGCTCATTATACCATCGTCAATGACACCTTATAACAACACCCTTCTTCACTGTCTCAACACTAATAAAGCTCAAAAAACCTTACATGAGGTACATGAGGGTATATACAAATCTCATTCAAGTGGCTTGACCTTAGCTAGGAAAGTTATGAGACTTGGATATATTGACCAACAATGGAAAAATATGCTCTTTAGTTTGTCATAACATGTGTAAAATGTCAGGTGCACAATGATCTAATTCATGCACCCACATAGGAGATTATACCCATCACTTCTCCTTGGCCCTTTATACAATGGGGACTTGACCTCGTGGGAAAAATCCATTTGGCCTCATCCAATGGCCATAAATTCATTATCACTGCCACTGAGTATTTCACTAAATAGATTGAAGTCGTCCCCCTCACATACATCATTGGTAAGAGGATTTCCAAATTCATTCTTAACTACATCATCTATTGATATGGTGTCCCATAATCCCTCATCACAAAAAACAATCATTTCTTCAAAAATCAAGACGTTTGCAAGCTTTGTGAACGCTTTCATATCCAACACCATTTCTCCACCCCTTATTATCCGCAAGGCAATAGTCAAGCTGAAGCATCCAATAAAATAATCCTTTGAATTCTTAAGAAGATTGCCAATGATGCTAGTCATGATTGGCATCTACAACTCAATCCCCTCTTGTGGGCCTACCGTACCAACATCTGTACACCCACTGGAGCCACTCCATTTTCCTTGGTCTATGGATCTGAAGCTATATTGCTCATCAAATTCAAAATTCCATCTCTTAAAGTATCCTTGAAGGAATTGATTGATGATGAAGAATATAGACAGTCTTGCCTACATGAGCTAGAAATGTTGCAAGAATGAAGAAAAAATGTCTTGAATCACTTTTAGGCATATTAGAATCATGTTTGAAAAATCTATAATAAAATATTAATGGTTTGAAAGTTTAAGAGTGGCGATTTAGTCCTAATGCAAAATCCAAAGAATCAAGTTGATTGAGAGAAACCTAGCAACTTTGAGCCCAATTGGCTAGGCCCTTACATTAATATAGTTGCATTTGGTTATGGTGCTTATCAGTTAGCCATGCCAGATGGGGAGAAATTAACAGATCCTATCAACAATCTACATCTACACAAGCTCTATACATAACATCAAAGAGTTTGGCTGAAAACCTTAAAAATACAAACAAAATTGAAAAATATAAAATATCGTCACCTTGATGAAAACTTGGAAAACAGGCATCCTGGTGACACTGAAAAAAAAAAATGACAAAAATAGTAAAGATAAATAATTCATCCAATGGTGAAAACCTAGTAAACATGCACTTCAGATAAGTACCATGGTGAAAATCTGGCAAACAGGCACCATGCATAGTCAATCTTTGCTTCACCATCTACTATCATTACATCTACCTTCATATTTAATAAATACCTAATCTTTAGACACCCTCATGAAATTCATCATAAGTCCTCTCATTTTTTCATCCATGGCTAGTATTGGTTAACGTCATCTCTTGAATATCCCCCGCCCTTCATCCTGTGTACGTCCCTTTCCATATCATTCTACTCAGATGGCCCTCAACTTGGCTGGGGGAAGGACCTTTGTCACTTGACTACAGTGGGTATTGCACAGGGTTCTGAAATTTGTAAAAAGTCCTGAAAAAATCATAAAAATTATAAAATGTCCTAAAAAATCATAAAAAGCATAAAATGTCCTAAAGAAAACACAAAAACATTCAACAAACATAAAAAAAGTGTCAAATTCCATCACATCAATTACGTTATTTGTGTCAATCTTTGTCATAGTCAAACTGCATTGTCTCTGTGCATTCACTACATAGGAAAGGCACATCCTAAATAGGCACTCGAGACATTGGGTCAATCCTTTTAGGCTTGTCCAAATAAAATCATGACTCAATCTTTTGTCCTTCAGACAAATCCATTGGTCATATCGAACTACGAGATCTCTAAGTGTGCATGATGTAGGCAAGGTCATCAATCGATGGGCCCTGAAGGCTACACTAGGTCAGTCCATTAGGGTTCATAACACTACACTATCACACACAAGTCCAACAAACTCTTTATCAATCCAAAACCAAGCAATAGCAAACTCAAACAATTGCTTCAATCAACATCTTAATCGCAATAACATGTCAGCACTGGCATGTGGTCAAATCCGTCATCTAGTCAAACTCTATCAAAATAAGTCAACCTATCAAAATCTTGGTTCTACTTCAGATGTGTCCTTCTAAAGAATGTATCTCTTGTCATTTATTTATGCTTCGGGATGTGTCCTTCCTAAGCATCACTATCATCATCTAGCATTTTGAGGGATTCTTTGAACATTCAAGAATAGATGCTCTTGACATTGACATCATTCAGAATGTGTCCTTCCTGAATCTGGCATCATTTCACATTCAACAACTTGGAATCTCGACATCAAAACATTTTACCTTTGAACGTTTGCAAAACAATTAACAAGCACTTGGCAAACATTATTTTTCTTTTGATTTTCATCATGCTACTAGTTCCTTATGTCAGAGGAGTCGTGACGCATCATGATGATTGTCTTTTTCTTTTATGATCATCTTGTTTCTAGTTCCTTGAGGATTTCCTGACATCAGGATTTAGAGGAGCAATGACGTAGTATGATGATCGCCTTGTATTTTAGGGCTATCATATGAAGTTAGTTCCTTGACAATGTCCTAACATCATGATTTAGAGGAGCAACGATGTCTCATGACTAATCTTGTCTATGTGTGGTTGGTCACAAAAACAAGACTAGGGGAACTTGAGTTCCTTGTATGAGTCATGATCATCCATGTCTAGATCACTTGTCCTATAAGTGATGGTTCGACCTTGCACACTATTGATTTATGTCATATCATAGTGTTTTTTGGCCATTACAACAATCTGTCCAATGATGATTAGAGTAACACCTATTAGTACTTTGGAAAATATTGAAGGATTTTTTTTGCACTAACATGAATGTCGTTCTCCGCACTAACATCCACCTTCATCTAGTACCTTCTCTTCTCTCATCCCCTGATGATATCATGTGACATAAAAAATTATAATTGCATACTCATATAGAAACTACATTACAACATTTCACATTTGCATAAATCCATTTACATAATAGCATTTACATTCACATTGTGTTCACATGACATATAAGTTTATCATTGGCATTCATCCATATTGCATACATCAATATATCATTTGCATTAATTCATTTGCATAGCATATACATATCATAACCAACCATGTGATTAATGCATACATATAGGATCATAACATAACAACATCGTACATCACATAATCCATACATCCATAAACATTCATAAATGCATTCATAAATGATACAACTTGATATCTATTAGTCATGTCATACATCTCATCATAAATGACCATACATTAATGCATCCATCATAAACATGGCAACATATCGACAATATTATGCATATCATCATCATCATAGGATCATCATGGCATATAAAGATCATAAAATAACCATCATAAATGTATCATCCTATCATCACATACATCACATTGCATCACATAAGCATTGTAATTAATAAAAAACATAACAAAAAACATGTAGTATGCATCAAAATCATCTCATATATATCTCAAAAAGAATCATGTCATAGGATAGAGTCCAGTAGAATCCCAAAAATGGAGCTCATAGGCTTGAAATTCAATATATAAGTGTCTCAACATAACAATAAAAATAACATAACATGCCCTAAGCTATACCCTCATCGTCCCATCGAGGTGATGAGTGGGGTGACTAGAATGTACTCATGAGATCAGTTGTAACATGCATTAATGAGGTGGACTGACTTAGAGATACTGAGGGGTCGATGACTGGAGGTTGTCTCTGCTCTAACCTATGCTCTGATGACATTGACTCGTGACTGGTTGGGCCTGTGACCTGATGAGTGCCTGTGGCTATGATGAGATCTATGCCCCGAGGAATGCCTTGATGAGGTTGATCCACCTACATTGTTGTGGCTCCAACTACTGCTATGAGTCCTTCTACCACTACTTGTCTTGTTTTATGACCTAGACAACCTAGGATCTTGTCTCTCATGTGGCATTGCCTACTCATAAATTAATATGTATCGGCCCTAGCTCTCACTCATCCTAGCCAACTCCCTAGCCATATCCCCCATGGGCCCCATGCACAATTCTGCAAACTCCCTCACCCACCACTCAGACTCTTGTTACTCGATCACAACCTGGTCTATCTCCACCCATACCACCTTCAACTCTGCTACAAGCACCTTGTTTTGAGATCCAATTTTCTTCAGAGATCTGCTAGCCTATGATCCACTATGGTGTCTCATGGAAAAGGTGGTGGTCTATCCCCCTCCTCCTCTCCCTCTATCATCTTCTCTTGGAGACATCTCTCTACCTCATCAATATCATCCTCACCCTGATGTATACGTCCTCATCATCACCCCCAATCCCCTCCTCCCCTCGATCTCCAATGCCTAGTGCTCTACAAAAATATCCTGCCACCTCTCCCTCTAGCTGGACCTCCACCTCTGCCCTGACCTTTGCCTCCATCTCACCCTCTTATTTGCCCTCCCCCTCCCACTGCTCAGCCTCCTATCTAACATCCTCCTCCCTCTCTCCCTCCTCATCCTCCTCCCAGATGGGTGAAAATGGTGCACCACCTACATGCTACCACACTCTCCTAGCCTATCTCCTCCTCACCTCCTCTGACCACCCCCACCATTCTTTCCATCATCTCCTCCCTCGCCACCTCCTCCATCTCTTCCACCTCTCCCACCATCTCCCCAACCTTCGTCCCCGCCTCACCCCCATCTCCTCAGTGACCATCCCTACCACCATCTCTCCCTCTCCATCCTCCTCTTTGCACCCATGATATCACTAATTGCCAATCAATCGATGTTGGACCATCTAGATTTGTGAGTGGTATAGGCCTTTGCACCTCCCACCAAGCATCATACTCTACCATGGTACCTACATCTACTAGAATCCCCACTCCATCCCCACTACTGGGTCACCAACCCATCAATTTGTTGCTTTGCCAAAGTAGCTACTATAAGTGGACCCCACATGGTCTCTCTTGATAATATCGCATACTCAACTATCCCCATGGGCACACCCTGCTGCTCTTCAAACTAATGAAGTACCCACTGAGGTAGGTACATTTCAATGATGTGTTGGCTCTGAACTATCCTCCCAATCAAATACCTAAATTGTCAACAAAATGTCAGGTCCTCATCCTCTCCATCCCACTATGCACAGTCCCTACAGGGCCTCTAATCAAAACTCATCAAGGTATCAATCTTGTGGCACCAATACCCTAGGTTCCCCACTCGGGTTTTTGTCACTAAGCCTGCATACAAATAAACATATTGCATCCCCTCACCCAGCTGTTGAATCTGATCTGGTGGACGAAATATGGGAATGTGCTCCCAATCCTAGATCATTGGTAAAGAGGTCCCATAGCTAACACTATGTCCCTCTCGGTAGACCACCTCGTATAACTGGTGATAGAGCATACCAAGCAAACACGGCCCCCAAGAAAATACTGTCCTATCTCATTGCATCCTGACTAGTACATCACCCACCCAATGGGAAATCCATTCCCGTAACAATCAAGAATCAGGACTTCATCTATCAATGTGAATAACATGGCATCCCATCAAGCATAATGCTCAACCACGAAATCCCATCTAATCGCGTAACCCTCAATGCTTAGACCTGCATCATCCACAACCTCATAATACTATGTCATGGCCTGATGTCCTCTATGGGGATCATAAAAAACTCACGCCTCTCAAATAAAATCCACAATATCCTGTAGACATCCTCCAATGTAATTGTAGCCTCTCCTACCGGCATGTGGAATGAACAAGTCTTTGAATACCACCTCTCACACAATGTTGTCAAAAGTCTCTTCTTTGCCCAAATAATGGGCATATAGGTAACATAATATAAGCCTAGTCGCATTATTTTTCACCACTCGCTATCTCATAGCTGACCTTTGAAAGCATACGTGGCCGATCTTAACTCACGTGTATAGATGGGCAATAGTCATTTTTGCACATGCAGAAATGAGAGTTAGCACAAATTAAACATCTTTACAAAGCATCATTACCATCTATCTATTCAAAAGTGCATAAGAAAAATGAGTCTAAGCTAGGTCAACCCTGGTCAAATTCAAATGCGTCACGTTGACTTCACTTACATTGCTCCAAGTCACACACGTCGTTCCATCTTGCACATGCATCGCACCTCGACGATTGCATTGTTTGACCTCACATTTGCGACACTCCATAATGCTTGTGTTGTTCCACAAGTCATTTGCATAATTTCATAACATTTGCGTCATGAGGTTTGGCACATGTGTTGTAATCTGTCGATTGCATCGTTGAACTTGGAAATTGCATTGCATTTTGGCATTTGCATCTCACGCCCTGAAATTTGCATCATTTTAAACCTAGAACGACCCTATCCCTCGCATTTGCATTGTGATGCATCAAATGCGTGCAACATGATTGTGAATGCAGCTTATGCAAATGCACAGGTGTTACAACGCATTTGGTTACCTACCCTAAAACGCTATTAAATGCACAAAAAAACAAAAAATGATGAAGCAAGAAAGGGGTACTTATTGGTGCCTCTGTGTCCTTTGGCTATCAGAATGTCTTGACTTGATAGCCACGGTGCTTTTTGACTGGGATCACCATCTTTCTGTCACTCCTCCTCGCTCTGAGCTCTCTAAATTTCAAAAGAAAAAAGTGAAAATGACATGTCCTTTTACCTTTTCAAACCTATTTATAGGTTGAAAATTAGGGTTTTACCCTTAGGGTTATTATTGGAGGATCCTTTGACCATGTTTGACTAAATTTTTGACTGCTTAAATGTCCTCTGATTTCAAAACTGTTCACACCACTGCTTTTGGTCACCAAATTGACTAATCGAGACACTTTCCAAATTTTACCAACCCCGAGCAAAAATTTGCAAATTTTCCTGAGGGGGCATAGGCACTCCTTACCTTTGTTGGGGCATGTTTTTGGCTAGTTTTCTTTGCCATAATGCGATAAACTACATTATGACAAAGAGGAGAAAAATGTAGAGACATAAAACTAACCTAGGCCTGCGAACTTGATTTCTCCATAATTCTTCTAAACATAATTAAAATATTTGATTATGTCCTTCTGTCCAAATTCAACTATTAATTAAAATAATTTTTATTATTTAATTAATTAACATCTTTAATTCCTCTTGACTGTTTAAGTAAATAAATTATATTTATTTAAATACACCACTAATTTCTAATGTCCTCTTTAATTAAATAAATTATTAAATTTATTTAATTAGTCCATTTATTTCCTCTTGATTATTTAAATAAATAAAATTATATATTTATTTATTTAATATGTGTCTCATTCTAAAGTCTAATCATAATTAAATAAATCCCCATAATTTATTTAATTACTAGTCACTTTCCTTCTTGATTAAATAATTAAAATTAATTATTTAATTGTCTTATTTACTTTTCCTCCAAATTTAAATAAAATTATTTATTTGAATTTCTCTCTTTCCAAGTAAATAATTTTAAATATTTATTTACTGCCACATGGTCCCACCACTTTTGAATTAAATCAATTTTTAATTTAGAAGGTCCACATCACCTCTTGTGGGAATTAATTTTAAATTTCTATTTTAATTTCCCAATTTCCTCATAATCTGTGCCCAATCTCCTCTTATCACATGCAATTCTAACCCTTGATTTGATTTTCTCTAAACCAAATCTTCACCATTCATTTTGAATTGTTGCCCTAACCCTAATTGGGGGTCGTCACATGCATTTATGGCCATTGATCTTAGGGATTTTTGTCAACTTTCAATCTTGTCCTCCCATCTAAAATTGATATTTCTATAAAATAAAAATTTCCCTCATTTGGACATCTCTTAATCTCTCAAGCTCTTGAAATTTTTGCATCTTGCACATCTTGACTTCATGCTTTAGTTTAACATTGTCTTTTGTAGGTTTTTCTATAACATATATTATTTAGTTTTCACTTGCATTTTCATGGAATCCTTCAATATTTGCTAGGTCGTAAACATAGACATAGTTGCTCACAAAATCTGAGAGAAAACTCAATATTGCAGAAGATGGAGAAGGGCTATGGAGGTGAATCATGGAGGTCTTGAGGAGCTTTGGTGAGATTGTTCCTTTCTTTTTTTTTGCTTCCTCCCTTGTGCTTCATAGTTATGCTAGGGTTTTATTTCTCAATTTGATTTAATACTAACCTTTGAAATTTACCTCAGTTACATCTAGTTTTCAAATATGTAATCATTTTATAATTGGACTTATTTTTCTATTTACTAATTAATTTTTAAGGAAACTAGACCATAAACATTAAATGTTAGGTTTTAGTATTTTTTTAATAATTTTTAAGTTTTTATTATTATATATATATATATATATATATATATATCATCAATCTACACAAAATTATTTACACAGTTAAAAATAAAATAAAAATGATTAGTTTAGCTAAAATTATGTTGGTCATACATGAGGGGTTTTCAAAAACAACAATTAGGGTCAATAAAAAATTAATAAAAAATATTATGAAAAGAATCCTCATCAAACTTTAGTATGATACACATATTTGTTCAAAAGTAATTAGAAAAATAATTTTATTTAAGTCAAATTATGCTATCATGTGTTGGTTGTACATGTGCATGTTATGGACCTAAAAAGTGACTTAAAAAGTGGTTTTTGTACATGACTATTAAAAATTAGCTTCTATCATCTAGGTATGAGAATAAATTACATGTTTGAAAAGTAGACTCAAAATAATATATTTCGTATTACTAAAGTTTTTTAAGATTTTATACGCAAGTTCTTCAAATTTTTACTCCAATTGTGATTTATTTTTTTGAGAAAAATACTTCCACTTTTCACCAAAATGTGGACCTAACTTCTTACACTGACCCTTACCTAAATTTTTAAATTGTTAAAACTATTAATTATTAACAAGTCTAAGGATTACTAAAATTTTAAATAACACTAACATATTGTAAGATTTAATCATTTTTAGAGGAAAAATGGTGTTGAGCGAGAAGACGTGCTCTAGTAGAAAATTTGAGATTACAAGTGAAGAAGGCAATGGTGATGATGGCATTGAGGATGTAGATGATTGAGATTGGGTAGTGCACCTAGCTATTTGGGGAAGTCATGTGCTTGCAGGGATGTGTTTTTCTACTGCTTTCTTCTGACCATGGATGCTATTGAGAAGGATGACATGTTTGGGTGTTCATTTGTCCTCTTCTGGGGTGGGGAGGTTGTTGTTCCTTATTGAGTAGGTAATATGTTGTTCCTACTTGGTTCATGTAGGAATTGGCTCTGGTGGTATTATTTGTGCCATTGGAAAAGGGTGCCTTTTCCCTCCTCTTCAATGCTTGTGGTTTCTACATTCCTCTATTTTGGAAAAACTCTTGGGTTTCTCCGATTTGAACTCTTTGTTGGTGGAGCTACGATTGTTTTGACTACTTTTGTTGGTAGTCCTAGGTTTGGAAATGTGGCCACCTTTCTTGTTCCTAGCACGGGCTATGTGATGGTTGGGCTTGGCCCTCTTTCCATGAATGCTATTTTGGAGTTTTTTGATGATTTCTCCAAGGGGTTGCAAGGCCTTTTCTCTACCCTCTTTGACAAGCATGCTTGTACTTTTGTTTATGTGTAGTTCTTGTATGCCTTTGTGGTATGTGACCTGTGCTTAGGGTGTCTTCTTTCCTACAACATTTGGTGTTGTGGATGTGTTACTATGGTGGACCCTTTGTTCACTTGGACTATTTTAGAAAGATTTATGGTTTTGGGAGTTTTAGATTGCGTGCTCTATGGAGGCTTGTTTTTCTCCCTATTTTTTTGTACGTTGTGGTTGCAGGACTCTTGCCATGTCTCCTTAGAGGTTCTGGGTCATTTTCCTATGGAGGAGGCACTTTCTTGTCACTACTAGAGTGATGTTATGGGTTTTTTTGTTGTTTTCCTAGCCTTGAAGGTCATGGGTTCTATTAAGTTGTGGGGTGTGGTCTCTTTCACCTCTTTGTTTCCTACCCTCTCAAGGGTTATGATTAAGGTTTCTAAGAGTAATAAAAAAAATTATACTCATGATGGTGTTCTCTTGATTCTATGTTGGATCTTGGTCTTTAAGGATCTTCTCCTTTGTTCTAGTGTTCAAACCCTCTATTCCAAGTTTTGGAGGGTTTGGTTTCTTCATGGAGAGTTACAACTATTCTCTCTCGATTTGGTAAGTGTTGTTGGGTTTTCTACCCTGGCTCTCTGATTGACATCCCCTTTTGAGGTGGACACTATTATTGTCAACTTGTCTTGGGTTTTTCTTCTTTCTCAGTTTCTCCTATGATGATAAAGTTGGAGTGGTTGCTAGGGGTTTGTTGCCCAAGGTTAGCTTAATTTTGTTTTCTCCTATTAAGGTGGATATTAGTGGATGTTGTCTTCTTGGCCCTACCCTTCTAATGGTGACTATTAGGTTTAAGAAGCTATTGGCCTCTACTAGTTCTTTTCTATCTTAGAAGTTTTATTTTTTTGAGTTGGTTTCTTACTATTGTTTCCTTTTTGTTGAATTTTTGCATTGGGTTTCCCTTGTTCTTGAAGGCCAATGTTTTTGGTGTTATTTTTCTTTATTGTTGTTGCCTGTACTTTGCAATTGGTATATATTTTTTGGTTTCATGCTCTAGTCAAAAGCATGGCTTGTTTGATGTTCTTCTAGGCTCATTGTTGGTGATTCTCACTCTTCCTTTTGGTTGTCTCATTTTCTATGATTCACCTATCATTTACCTTTATGGCTACTTTGTAATGGGTGTTGGCCTTTCCAGTTTTAATAAAATCAAAACAATTCTAAACATTAACAACTTAGAGATATAGAAACCCAATGGCACATCATTATTATTTCTCCCACTCTTTAGTGATTTTGAATTCTACTCCCTCCCACCTCTCTAACTCCCCTAAATGACTACAACCTATTGCCCCTATGTGCAACTTGATCATCAATCTCTCATTGGATGGTGAATATTTGGGTGCATGTGTGTCTTCTATTGGTGATAGTCCTACTATTTTTCATGACTCGACTATGGGTTCTTTAAAGGGCCCTCTTGTTGAGGGTTCTCTTGGTTCTTTTTAGGCTATTGGATGCTTTGCTAAGGTTGTATGTCTTGGTTCTATGGGTGTGGATCTCCTGAGCACTATCTTTTGCATTTGTGTGTTACTCTTGTGATTTCTCTTGGATAGGAGGTCTCACACTAGACATTGATTATTTCTCTAAGTTGGGTCTTATCTATAGATTTTTTCACTTTTGTCCTTCTCTCCTAGATTTGTGCCTTTGAATTTTGAAGTAGTGGACACCTTTAGTGGAGGGTAAGATGGAGATATACCTTTCTACTAAAGGTTTTTTATTATTTTCTTTAATTATTCTAAGGATAGATAGACTATCTTGGATCATGGTGTATAGGAATGGGACTCTCATCCCCTATCCGTGAGGCCTTGGGTTCATTCCTTTTACCCTTTAAAGGAACCAATTAATGGTATGCCTATTTGGGTGAGATTGTCATATCTTCCCTTATAGTTCTAGTGCCCCTTTGATTATGAGGGTATTTGTAATGCACTAGGTGGGTTCTTGAAAGTGGATAATGCTTCTAATAACTTTACTCCCACCTCCTTCGCTAGTATTTTGGTTGAGGTTGGTTTGTCTTAGGCTCTATCTTATGAGGTAGTACTTTAAGTTAATGGTTAGCCTTGGTCTCATATGGTGGATTACAAAGGTATCCCTTTTTTCTACAAATATTTTTTTGATACTAGACACTTGGCTCATGACTACCCTCATGGCTCTCATCTTATTTCATCCTCCACTTAGTGGAAGAATGCTCTCTAGGAGCATTTAATAGTGTACCCTAATGCAAAAATATTCTTCTAATTATGAGGATTTTAGGCCTCCTTCTCCTTATATGCAAAGGAATAATCTTGTTGTTGATGGTGTTATTTCTCTTATGCCTTTTGATGCATTGTTTCTATACAAGGCTGCTCCTTCTACTATGTGTCCTACCTCCCCTGAGGCCCCTATTGATCCCTTTCTAGATAAGGTTTTCTTATCTTCAAATCTTGTTGCTTCAAGCTTAGATTCATATGCTTAACCTACAGTAACTATTGTTCCACTTGTTAGTTACTCTAAATAGGCTTCTCCCCCTTCTAGTCTTAATGTTTCAAATTTGGCTTATAATTCTTCTTTGATAGTTATACAATGAAAAAAGAAGTATACTTCTAAGAAGGTCTTGGTTTTGATTAACAAGCCCTTAAGGTAAGTTTGTTAAGTTCTTGATTTAGGGCTTGACTTGTTTCTCTAGTTTTCTATTTTTGTTCTATCTTTTTCTGGTGGCTCTATTCTTGCTACTGGTTTGTTTTCTTTTTTTGTTCGTCTCTAGCTATTTATGACTCGTTGCTATGTTTGGCTAGTTTATTTTGTTGGGTTGTTCAACTTTGTTATATGATTTATGCAGGATCAAGGCCCTTCCCTACTTATCTAATAAAAAACAAGTCTAAATATTAACAGCATAATATTTACAAATAGAATACTTTTAAATTATCTATATTCACTACAATTAATAGTGTTATAATAATTTTTAAAAATAGGACAACCTTCATTTTAAAAAATATTAAAACCATGAACACCTTTTCCTGGCTACCATTTAGTAGAAGTATGTCCTATTCATTTTAGACAATATAAGGTCTAGTAATACTCAAAAGTAATATTTTCTAGCTATTCACTTTCATAATATTTTTGTTCAAATATTTTTATATAATGTCTAAGGTCTAAGCCTACACTATATAATGTTTCATGTCATGCAAATGAATTTTTTGTTCATTAGATGAATCATTTGAAAAATGTAATATAGCTAAAGATTCTTTTGATAAAATGTGTATGATTGCATATAAAAATATATTTGAAACTACAATTCTTACTAGTTATGAGGATAATGACAAAATATCCTTTTCAACAAATGTTCCAATTTTAAGATAATGCAAGAATAGTATACAAAGTCAAATATTTTGTAAAAAATGGATAAGGAGTTATAGACCTCAATTTTTCAATAGTGAAACCAAAAAATTAAGGCCTTAGATATGCTAGTAGAAATTAAAATGATGTTACAAGTATTACAAGTTCAAACAAATTAGGTCAAGGAATGTAGTTTATGTAGTCATCTCATTGAATAGGCCTAGAAATAGAAATGAAATGTGTTGGGATATTCATCCTTGTAGTATTTGTGGATTGAAGAATCATTATGAGAAACTATGTTGGATTAGAAAGTCAAAGAAACAACCTTTAAAAGATAGTTTGCATATGGATTGTGGATGGATTGGTGTATCTAATTGGAAAAAGGTCACAACTATGTTCAAAATGTTATACAAGAATAAAAATTCTCATGTAAAAAAAATAACAATCATGCAAGGTCAAATATCATCGTAGAAACCATATAATTTAATCTGACTTTTGACCACTATAAGGGCTACATGAATTCTATATATACATAGTGACATGAGATTTGTAGTTGGAGCTCACATGAACGTGGAATAATTATTGTTGATCACAAAGATCATTACAAAATCTTAATAAACATAGTATTGATTGTAGAGATCATTGCTTTATAATTGTAACATTGATCACACAAATTGTTGTTGAGTGGTTGTAATGTTGATTGCAAAGATCATTGTTGAACCTAAAAAGTTGTAGTATTGATTCTAGGGATCATTGTTGAATAGTTATAGCATTGACCATACAGATCATTGTTGAACCTAAAAAATTATAATGTTGACCATAAGAGATTATTAATGAATGGTTGTAGTGTTGATTGAAGAGATTGTTGTTGATCCCAAAAATTTGTAGTGTTGATCATAATAGATCATTGTTGAATGGTTGTAATCTTGATTGTGAAGATCATTGTAAAACCAAAAAAGTTGTAGTGTTGATCTCAAAGATCATTAAACTTGTAGTGTTGATCATAAAGATCATTACTAAAGTTGTGAAGGTCTTGATCACAAAGATCATTGGAAATGCTTCACTTCCTTTATTGATATAACTATAGATAATAATGGACAAAGATAATCAAGGCTATTCAAAATAAAGGTAACTTTTTATACTTTCAAGAAAACATTGATGTTAAATACTTTTCATTTGTACATGGGTAGCTAATAAACCTATTTATAAGTGGCCCTCATCATCTAGTTAAATTGTGTGATCAAATAATTTTTTGTTGGAGGTACCCCAAGGGAGTCCCCTTTAGCTTAGAGCCAAGGTCTGAGGGATATCCATTCTGCCAAAATCTGTCGGGGGCACGATCCTCTCCTCATCCCTTTTTAGACGTCAGAGTCTTTGCACTCAGCAAGACTTGATCCCTCGAGGGCTCATTTAGTACCTTTCAACTTCACCAATAGACCAAAGATTCATTGACATGATCAAATAAATTTTATTAGATAATGTTGATTATATAGACTATATTTAATCATGTTCAATATATATGATGTAAATCTCTCCAAACATAATACAGAATTTTTGGATCTGTTTATTTGATAATGCATAATATTAATTTAAACTCTCCACGTTGTCGCGAAATATCTAAAATTCAATCAATGCATCTCCGTCTTTATCCTTAGTGGCCCCCAACAACCAAACAAGACAAAAAACTTTATTTAAACACAGTGACAACCACCGACCTTTTAAACTAGACATTGGCTATTTAAAACAATAAGGCCGACTTCTTGACTTTTCACGGAAGATGGAAGACGGTACGCCTTTTGTTGATTTTACAGCGGAATGGAAATGCCATCGAATGCTTCATCTTGAATACGAGTCGAACCATCGACCATGCACCTTTCAGCACATATTTTCTTAAGTTGGACAAATTTTCAAACGTGAAAGCTGCAGATCCAATGGAGAGAGCTTGGAGTGCATTCCAGAGAGCTCCACGTGGAGGTACACCACCGTCTCTAACAGCATTTCTGGAGATTTGCGCAACCAGCCGACGCATGTACAGCATTCCGAAAGTGATAGGTAGCCGACTATGTCTGGATAACAAGCCTTGTAATTGGCAATGCTGCTTAATCTTATGGTCAACTGAATCTTCAACGTTATCTATTCGGTCTTAATCTTGGCCCCAGCATATGGAACTCTTCTTTCAGTAATAACAGATTTACTGTCCACTTACACACACGTAAGGCGTGTTATTTAATTGTGGACGTAATTAATTTGATTTCCTGAAAATAACTCAACGTGAATTATATATTCATTTGTTCGATACCAATTTCAGAAAAAAACAAGAAGAGTTTTGTCCGTGCTTTCTACCGATGGGAAACAAGCAGTCATCTGCGCATTCTTCATGGCTTCGCACCACAACTGGATATGATGTATTTCTTAACCACAGAGGAGCAGATGTTAAGGAAAGTGTAGGCAGCCTCCTCTTTCATAATCTTCAAAACAAAGGATTCAAGGTCTTTTTCGACAAGAACTCAATCCAAGCTGGGGACAACATACCTCAATCAATAGAAGAAGCTATTCACTCAGCATCTGTCCATGTTGTCATTTTCTCGCCTAATTATGCAATGTCGGTTTGGTGCTTGAAGGAGCTCCAACTCATCCTCAAAACAAGGGTTCCCATCATTCCTGTGTTTTATGAAGTTCAGCCTTCCGAGCTTCGAGTGAAGGGCGAAGAGGGTGTGTATGCTCGAACCTTTCGTAAACACGCTGCAAAGTTTGAGAGCCAGTTAGTTGAGGAATGGAAGAAGGCCCTCTCTGACGTTTCAGATATCAAGGGCTATATTTTTAAGGGGTATAAAGTTTATTTACTTTTTCTCTTGCTTTGTTTTCACATTTCTCAACTAATTAGCCGTTTTAATGTGAAATACTCTTCTCTGGTTTTATAAGGTGAGGATAATTTGTTCCGGTTGTTTTTGGTTAAAGATAATTCGGCTTTTTAGTGTGCAGATAATTTTCTCCGGCCGCGATAGGTTATTATAGTGTATCCTCACCTACACCGTAATCTTATACAACACCGGGTTTGACGGGCATAATTCTTCCGCCATGGAAGATGTTACTCCTCTTATTCTTCTCCCCGCAAAATCAATCTCCTGTTCCTCCTCTACATCCCTTTCGAACACCCGCCTCGTTTGGTTAAAAGCTTGGCTTCCAGGCAGGAGAAGAACAGGCCTCAGTTGCGTCTGTTTTCTCTACCCTTAGCCCTTGATCTCTAACAAATATATTCCAACAGCCAATAGAGTCAACAACGACGCACCATTTTACGAGTGAATGCGACCTGGACGAGACAATTAAGAGCCAATGTGATATAAACCGATTAGCAACGGAACAGTGGTGTAAGTTTTTTTCATCAATGTTTTAGGATGAAACAGTTCAGAGAAAATGATAAGTTTGCAGATCAAAAATTAGATGATGGATCAGATTTATCTAGTCTTTGGTCTGTAAACTTATCATTTTTTCCGATCTCTCTATTTCATCTTGATGATGGATCACAAAGTGTGAAGCAAAAAAACTTACACAATCGAAATCCATAAATAATTAAGCAACATTCTATATGGATTGTGAAAATCTATTACTTGTTAACCGAACAGTTGTCGCCTATTATAGAGTTGAAAAGTCAAAATAGAAATTTAGAAATTTAGTTTATTATTATATTTATAATATATATTGTTCAATGTGATTTTCACATGAATATATGAGAATTTATGAATGACATAGAAAAAACTTACACAATCGAAATCAGAAATAATTGAGCAACATTCTATGTGGATTGTGGAAATCTATTATAACAGAATAGTTGTCACCTATTATAGAGTTAAAAAGTCAAAATATAAATTTAAAAATTTAGTTTATTATTATATTTATAGTATATATTGTTCATGTTCAATGTGATTTTTACATGTATATATGAAACTTTATGAATGACATAAAAATCGTTAATTCAAATATAAGTAAGTGAAATATATTTTTTCATTTTATACAAAATAACATAACTATCCAATATAAATATTATCATTTTAAAAATAAAATCTTAATTTAAACAAATAAAAATTGTCATATAGACAAATATTATTCTACAATGTATTGGAGCAATTCATAATAAATTTTTGTTCTATACTTTGTATTTTATCATGAAATGTGAAAGGTTGTCAAAAAGTTTTATGATTATTAAAAGTTGCCAAGTTGTATTTGAAATAATATATTTTTGTCCTATAACAATAAATAATATGTTGTGTTCAGTTATTGGTTTTTTGTGTTGTATATAAAAGATAGAGATACAAAGATTTATGGTTACTAAAAGGTATTGAGATAATTTAGATTGTATATAAGTTATATTTTAAATAAAAATATGACGTTGTAACAAATGCAAAAAAAATTCAATTATCAAAAAAAATTTGATAAGTTTTTTGTCAAATCTTTAAAAAATCATTTTAATGATACTTCTCATTAGATATATTGAAGTGATGAATTTGCTGATGACTAACACCCCAAACCTTAATTGCATATAGATAAGAATCCATATCACATACTAAACAAAAAGAAGTTCATGTAATCACTACAAGACTACCAAATTAGCCCATAAATCCCTCTCCCTTATTGCTTTTTAACTTGGAAAAAAATACATATTAGACTGTGGTTTCATAGAAGCTAGTTTTTAAAAATCTTTTAAGAAGAGTATGGTCCATAGAATTTAAGCTCCCAAATTCAAACAAATTGAAGGAGCGTTAACTTTTTAAACAAATTTTTTTTTTTCTTTTAAAAGGTGGTGCTTCTCTTTTTTTTTAAATTAATTAATAAGAATCTAAATAAAAAACAAAATCTCCATATACAATGGAATGTTTCCATCGGTTGCTATGATGTATTTTTCCTGTTTTCTACTTTGCTTGTAGGTAGTTGTTTTCACCCCATTAAATGACGACCACAATGGCTGTCTATCAAACACGTGCAGCCGCCCACGTGAAATGACTCGATTGTCCCTATGCACATTCCACGCTTTTTCATTGTATACTTTCGGAAGGAAAGGCCACATTTCCAGAATTTCTCAAGCCTGCGCGACATTTCGCTTAATAGAGGACACCCCCAATTGCTGAAAGCCCTTCAGAGGTTCACGCAGGTTCTATGGTCTGCACTGCTGTAATGGCTGCTGCTATATAAACGCAAAGTGGTGCCTTCCTCACACACTTCATCACTGTTCCACGCGCACTTCATCCAGAGGGTTTTTCCTGCAACCTGTTCGCTGTGGATGCTCAGAATATAGTATTGTTCGTCCTCAAGTAGTAGCCTTTGGAAGTTACTGATCCGACTTAGGTTTTTGGGCGAATTATCTGCAAGGTTCGTTCATACAATGTAGAGTCATGTATTTGTTTCTTGCTTGGTGTCGGTTTCTACTTGTTTCTAGTCCTGTACTGCATGTGAAACATGAGCATACCTGAAGTGGTTGGAAGCTTTTTCTCTTAGAATAAATTATTCTTAAGAAAAATAAAGAAAAAACCTTTAAATTATTATGTGAGAAGTGTGAGAGAGTGAGTAGGGAGGGTCAATTGCAGTAGCCTGCCTGTAAGCGGCGGGGCATTGCGTTGATTCGTTCTCTGCCGAAGAGCTTCAGCACAACTTCTTCCTGAATTGGAGAGGATTAAATAGGGCTTGTTAGGGCGGCATCACAGAGAAGCCAAGAAGGCCTGTCCAGGTACTCTTCTGTACAGCAGCAACAGGAGCATTCGTACGGCGCCTCTGTGGTAAATATCAACGAGGACAGCTCCGGGGTCTTTCAAAATCGGCATGATTGAAGCCGATCCAAGGGACCCTTGTAGTCACAGCTCATTTGTTAAGTATTTGGAGAAGAATTGCCGTGTAAATACCTATGCTTTGCTTTGCTTTATTTATTTATTATCAAACTCTTGCACTCACTCTCCTGTATAATGCTCTGCTTCGTTTTTTGTTTTTCAAATTCTTACAATTATTCTCCTGAATTTTTATTTCCATTTTTGATGTATCTGTAATTTATTGATACTAATGGAATTGGAGAGGTTGCTCTTAGACGCAAGTGGAAAGAGCCAATGCTTTGCAGAATTTGATGTGGAGATTTCTTGAGTTTTAGTCTCATTGTAGGGAGGGCCAAATACAGGCACTGCACAGCCCGGCCGTTGTGATAAGTGGTACTCAAAGGCAAGTTTGTTGATAGATTTTGATTACAGTTTAGAGTTTAGGCGCGCTGCAAATTATACCTCCTTTAATAGTACTGGTTGCAGGCAATTGACATAAAATTCAGAGGATGTTCTTGTTTTTTTGTTTTTGGCTGCTTGAATTGATGCTGACTATTAGTATATGTTGTCAATTAATTGGATTATGATTTTTATTTTTATTTTTTAAGAGTTTTGCGTGTTTGTTGAATAAACATTGTGTTTTGTGTATTTATCTACATTTTTTTCACAAGTTTTCCGTAAAATAATTTTTTTCACATGTTTTTGGCCTTCAAATTCTCTTAGGAAGAATTAAGATTCATTATTCTTTGAAGTGCAATTTTCTTTTTTTTCTTTTGAATTTTAAAAATATTTCAATCTAAAATTGTTTTTAATAGTAGTAAAGATTTATTTAAATAAAATATATATTAGTATTTTATATTATATGAAAAAGAAATTATTAATAGTATAAAATATTTTCAATTAACATGTATTTATAATTTTTAATGAGGAAATTTTAATTATACTATGAGGTGATTAATAGTATCTCTTTTGACATTATATAATAAGATTAGTTTAATAATTTATTAATTTAATTATGTATATTATTTAGTTGTTGGATTGTTTTTTTCTGAAATTTTAGAAAAAGGTCAATAATTTATTTTTTTCACATCAAATAAAGAAAATTAAGAATTCCATGATGTAACATTCTTTATTATTAAAAATTAATAATGAATTATTCATTTTCTGAAATTTTAAATCTTAAAATTTTAAATTTATCTATTTTTAGACCACTTATTTATAAAAGCTCTTAAAAATTGTGAACAGCATCTCTAAAAATATTTTAGAAAGTGTCCTCCGTAGAACTGCAGCCTAATTGATTTTATGGATACCTAATTTATTAATTTAACTATGTTTGTCCTTTTCTAAAATGTATAAGTATTTTAGAAAAATAATTGCTTAGTTTAGCTGTTCTATATCTCGACAATCTCTTTCTCACGCTTACTCTTTAGCTATATTTTCATGTGCTTAGATGCAATGAACCACGCCTGTAATTTTGGTAGCAGGCGACTATTTCTCTCAACCGGAGATTTCATGACAGTAGTGTCATAATAATAGTCTCAACTTTTCTTTACAAATGCTTTTTGAAAACATTTGGTACACAAGTGCTCATTAAAAATTACATCACAATGATTTTTATAATTAGTACTTTTATCTTCCCTCAAAATTTGAACTGGTCTCTCAACTGCGAATGTCCTCATTATTAAAACTTGAGCTCATTTCATTTAACAACAAAAAAGCATTTATATAATTCATTGAAACGTTGTTTTCTCTCTTTTCGAACTAACAATCCAAATTTATGAATTAAACGGTAATCACTTGCAGAGCCCTTTTTGTATAATTGGATGTTGCAAATTTATAGCAATCTTTTATAATTAACTCGTTCACTTCCAATTAAATTTTAGGTACTATTATAATGAGTTCATTACTGTATCCTACTGCAAATTAAATAATTCGCTTAATAAGGAAACAATTTATAAATAAACTGTGAAAAAATATGATCAGATTCATTATTACTGGGCATTCTTGATTACTTAACCGACATCATTTAAATAAAATTAAATATTTTGAAATAATCTTTCAAAGAGGAATTTATTGTGTATATTTCAGGGACCAGGGAGAGCTGCTGGAGCAAATTACTTCGAGTGTAAAGCAGTTTATTGGTACGAGAGCAACACGCTGCCGAGTTAAAACGAGGAAATCGGCCCTGCTTTGACCTTCAAGATGATTCAAGTATTCAATCTCGTCGTTGTACAGAGAAAAAACCAGTTGCTAGTCAAATAGGCCTGCATATAATTTCTTTGTTGGAAATCACCAGTGTTTCATACATAATCTCAGTCCATATTACAAAAATCCCAGATGTTTTAACGGATGCCAAGTTAATAGAAATAAGCCGTTAACAGTGATGAAAAGTGTATATAAACTACAGTTAAATCTGTGTAAAGTTGGTCGGCCACACACCGAGCCGACATAGTCGCTTACCGCCGTTTACAGCCACTGACCACTGCTGAATGTCTGTGTTCATGAATAATGTTAAACCAACTGCTATGAAATGTCGATAATGTGAACTGTAAATCAATCCATATAGTCACCTATAAATAAGAATAGAAGGAACTCAAATCAGTAGGCTACAATCTTAAGTTCTAATCAGCCATGCAATCTCTCTGTGTCACTTCGTTTTCTCCTTTTCATGCTCCCATAGCACTTGGATTCTTCAGACTGTTGGTTGTGAAACCAAACTGTAAAGTAGAGCTCCTGTAGGAGGGAAAGCCCGGCGAGAAATGTGTGTTAACTATGAGTATAGTGTATGGATGAAGTTGAGACTATTTGAGATGCAGTGTTTGGATAGAGCTGTTGCAAAGTTTGTTATCTAATGTTGAGTTTCAATTGTTCTTCAAGAAATTTATAAGCCAGAGATGACATTGGAGCACAGGGGCGTTAATGGAGGGTGCACAATAGAAGAATAAGCCAACATTTCATTTTGTATGGACATGGCTGTATGAAGTCAGTCATTTTTAAATCTTTGGTTTTCTGTGTGAACAGTGTCGACTGTTGGAGAGGGTTGCATGAGAAGAGGCCGTTGTCCTCCTGTGTTACGAGCAGTTTTGGAGGGGCGAGTTGATCTATGATGCAGTCCTAATTAAATCTGTCAAACTATATTCATCTTTGCTGTGAGCTTTAAAACAGTATTGTAAATTGTGCGGAAAATGTTACTTAAAAATGACCATCCCAAAAATCAAAAAATCAAAAATTCATTCAGGTGGGAGTTTCCAAGTTCATCTTTCAAAAAACCATTTTATATTAACCATTCTTGCGGAAGCTTAATACATTAAACGGTGATTAAATTCTTTCTATTCAGCCAATCAAATTATTGGAATTTTCTTGCATAGATTTATTTTGAACTGTGGCTATGAACAAGTTGCAGTATTTTTAACCAAAATTTTTATGCAGAATATTTTGACGCTCTCTAATTGGCATTGGAGATGGCTCGCAAATGCATTTGCAGCTTCCAATGCAAGAGACCGCACGAGTTTTGAGGGAGGCTCCTGCTAATTGTTAGTTGCTTTGGACAGTGGACCATTAGGGTGGGAGACGTGGTCACAGAGAGACATTGCACGAAGATAATGCAGGATGCAGACCTTTAGTGTTGAGTTGACACCTTTAGTTGAATCTTATTCTAGACCAGGATCAACCCAATCAATTCATTCCTATTTTTCACTGCTGTCTACAGAAGCTGATCGAAACTCCTGGGAGCCCTATCTCTTTCCACCCACCGCCCTTGAAAAACACTAGATTTCACGAAAAAAGTTAGAATTGCTGATATCGCTTCATCGTCATTTAGTTTTTGTGTCTCAAGTCAAAGGCAGGAGCAGTTTCTATATTCATCCACCACCTCCAAATCACCTTGTTTAATATCAATTGCAGGTACATTTAACCTTGTTCCTCTGTCTCTCCTCTTTTTATCCTCTTTTCGTTCAATGATTATTTCTGCATGTACAAATACTTTAGATAGGCTCTTGACCCACATGTTTAGATGTTTTTGATGCCTTTATCTATTAAAATTTTATACCCATTTAAACAATCTTTGTAGGTGTACCATAGGATCTAAAAGAGAACATCTGAAGGAGTTCCCAAGGCTGTAGGTCTTAGGACAAGCAGTCTTATATCTCTTGTTTTTATAAGGACCTTCTTAATTCTTGTTGATGTATGGTAATTTATTTTATATCCAAATAGTTGATATTTATTTATTGGAGTCAAGAGTTTGATGAGGTTCTTCTTCATATTTATAAGTCACAAATTTTATAATATCATTCTTTTATTTGATTCAAGAAAGAACATTATCAAAGCAATATAGTATTAAAAAATAATTATTTGTAATTTCATTATGTGTTGGTAAGGTCTATATTTTTCAAGCCTTCATATGTATGTGCTTGTAGAATTTGTTCTATTTCAACTATAACCTCGTTTGAAAGTTCTAATATTGTGATTAGTCTAATTATGCAAATTAGAAAATATAATATAGAATTAATTCTACACATGAGATTAGTCCAAGAATTAGGCCTCGTGTTAAAAATCTTAAAGCGACAAATGAAACATAAGAAACTTTGCAAACAATCTATGAAACAACCAAAAAATTAAAATTATGGATGTTAAAAGGAAGTTGACTCATTTAAAAATCAAGCAAACATATAACACGAATGATAACATTACAAAGTGTAAGAATATAAAAAATCACCTTGCAATGATGAAGGTGGAATTCAAAGACTTATAAATTGTTGACTATTTGATCGAACATCTTCTAGACGAGTGATTCCACAATAGTGGTTTACAATTTCTGGTCAAATTATACACTGAAATTATTATTTTTAACTAAATCTTCACATTTGGGCACCTATAGTAGCTAAACCGTGAGGAATTTGAAATCATGCAAATTAGAGTCTCATCACATTTTGTCTATAGATTCTAAAAATATTTTTTTGAAAATTTTTGGAATCAAATTGCAGTTCTTTTTCCATCTCCCACGAAAATTGGTTTTTTTTTTTTTTCAGAAAACAACATTTTTGAAAAGTGACGCACATCGTATAACACATAAATTTTTTTCCATGGAGGATAAAATTATAATTCTTTCAAATTTAAATTTTTAATTCTGATATCTAGTGCTTCCACTTGGTTAGATAGTTTTTTATTGAATATGTTTTCTTTAATCAAGTTTCAAAGTCAAACCAATTACAATTCAGACATAGCGCAACCGTATAACATGTAACTTTTTTTTGTATATATCGAAATTCAATTTTATTTTTTTTGTTGGATCAAGGACTTCAATATCTGGTGAACTCATATTTTTCAAATTTTTTTTGATAATCTACTATTTTTCCACATGTGTAGAACAAAGACCTTCATTTTCGATAAAAAACCTATGTTTAACAAAACTAAAAAAATAAATACATAATAAAACCAAAACATATTAAAATTATATTTGTTGGATAGCTTGTTCTAAGGACTACCATAATCATTTGAAATTAATTTTAAATGAATTCATTTGATCTCCCAGAAGGTAAATCAAAAGTGATTTTTTATCAGCATTTTGATAGGTGTAAAGGAGACTCATTTATAGGTATGGTTTAAAACGAGTGAGGTTCTATCCAAGGGGGTTTGATCTAAGGTGGTTTGATCAAATCCTCATCAACTGGAATCCTTAAAATGAAACTTTTTAAGGCTTAAATCATTATATTTTCTAAAAATATTTGATTTCAACAAAAAATAATTCCTCTTAAAAATTGTAAACCAGCTTTGTTGGATCACCCAGACAAGTATCATAATTTCTTATGCAGATTTTGTTGATTGAAATTTTTGACAATATAAAACTAGAAGAATTATATGGTGCATTATTGAGTGAAGAGAATATAATAAATTAGGAGATCTAGAAGATAATAGACAAGCACAATGAAATTAGATGACCCAAATTATAGTGAGTACAAAGCCTTGCATATATAAGCAAGGAAGAGGAAATCCACCTATGAGGTGAATTGACAAGTGCCCCATAATGTGGCACAAGTGAGTAGAGAAGTATCATATAGGTGTCAATCTTAGGAACACTTGGAGTGTGCAAACCAACAACCTCTTTGACCAAGTCATCAACCTTGTGTGCCAACTGCTGAGTGACCTTTGAGGTGAGATGGAAATGTTTCCAACCTCAAAAAAGTAGCATATGAGATTAACCAAATAATTTGGTAACCTCTACAGGCTTAAAATTTGCACATTCAGTAAGACAATAAGTTGTTTAACTTCATTAACCTAAGAACACTTAATTATAGTCAATAAATTAATTATTCACACTAACACCCTCCCTTAAGTGATACTTGGGGAGATCACAAAAGTGCAGTTAGACATAAATGGGTCCTGGCTAGAGGCCATGTTAGGTACCCATGTATAATGCATTCTATCATAAAGTGGTGTAAAGAAGAAAACCCAGTGGGAACAAAACTCCTCTCCAAAGAAAAAGAATTAGAAGGATTTAAGACCTAAAAAAAGTCCCTTGATGGTAGGAACATGATGATGAAGAACTCCTAAAGAATGTCAAAGTTGTAAAATTTGTCAATGATAAACTAGTGTCTATTGGAATTTACGAACCTCCAGGTAATGTGGATGAAGATGAGAGATACAAAACATTGCATGAATGAACTGATGAACACTACTCAACCAATGTACATAAAGTTTATCAAACTTTATGAAGTCGATAATATAGATAGTATTGCGATAAGGAGTACTATAATATCAAAATGTGATCCACTAAAACAATCTCACATATGAGAGATCAAAATAGAAGGTTCTTGAGGCCTCTCAAAAAGAAGATTATCCACTACTTTATTGAAAGAAGCATAACACATTATAGTCCCCCTTAATGCTAAAAGAATATAAACATAACAACTAAGATCGAGAGTGTGCAAGAAATGTAGAGATGTGCAAGGTGTGATCCAAGATACACTCACATGAGATGAGAATCACAGAAATCCATGTTGTGATGACATAGCTCCCCATTACACTTTAGTGTATGTACTATAATTTTTCAAATTCCCTTTAGACATTCAATTTTTTGGTACTTTATATGAGTGTTTTTACAAGCTTATTGTTATTTGAGTTCTACAAGTTTATTGTCATGAAGTTGATTGAGAAGATAATATTATATCTTACAAACCTCAATAAAAGACAAACAACGTATAATTACAAACCCCATTATGATGACCCCCCTTTTTACCAAATTCATTGCAGAAAAGAAAAGTGATTCCTCTTTTACAAATTTTTAATCAAGACAAAAAATTGTAATGTCCCTTATAAACACTTTTGCCAAACTCATTACAAAAGAAAAATTTGAGCCTTCTTTTAAAAAAATTTTAAAATGGTAAAATGAAAAAATCTCCCTTTTGCAAATTGTGGAATAAAGAAAAAAAAACCTTTGCAAGTTTATGAAAGGTATGACTATTGATCTTTGACAACTAAAATAAAGGAAATTCAAATTATGATAACACTAGCTATTGCATTAAATGATACAGATGTAAAGGTTATTGTTTAACATCTATAGCATTAAATGAGCAAGCAAACCGATCGGAGATTGAGTTAGAAATAAATCAACAAGTGCATGAGTCAAAAACTTCAAACTGATTTAGGGGACTGTTAGGAGTGGAGAGCTTGCGTGAGGGTGTGGTCCACTTGAACAGGAAAATCTACAGATGAAGAGATCGTAAGTCTCTGCCAAAACAATCATGTCTCTCACAAAAATTCCACATTGTATTGCAAATTCAAATCGCTGCCCTCTGATAATGATCATGGTCACCACCATTCGTCATCCATGCCGCCTCACAAATATGCACCAAATCGAAGTCTTCTTGTAGAATTCTACAACATAACAAACTCACTCACGCAAAGATCAAATGATTGCAGGTGTAGAGGCAGGTCACAATATTTGAAAATGAAGAGCAGTCTACGTGCAGAGCAAAACACCAATCTTTGTGCTTTCCTCTAGTCGCGGCTGAGTTAAAGGCTCCACCTTCTGCATGTGGGTTTCTAACTTGCGAATTCGAGGCTTTCATGGCAATTGGTGGCTTTCGCTAGCTTTCACGGGCTCAACCAAGGCAAAAGAGCGGATTTGAATCCACCTCCAAATCGCGAGCTATCAGGACTATCCGCGGGCCTCTGTGACAATTCGCATGTCTGTGTGCTGTTTGAGCGTAGTGGGTTGTGAGGTCGCTCAATGTGTGATGGATATGTGAAATTTTTATTGCAATTATTGATTATTAATCTTTTATTTATAAAGATTATTTGGTTGCTGAAAATTAATTTAGCAAATATTGAAAAATAATACAATTGTAATTTCATAAATAAAATCAGGAATAGAGAAGAAGACATGTAAAATAATAAACACAATATTTTTGGACAAATTGTCCTTGAAAAAACCCTCGAGAGAAAACGAGTACTGCAGATATGTAAAATAATAAACACAATATTTTTTGGAAAAATTGTTCCTAGAAAAATTCCGGAGGAAAAACGAGTATTGCAGATGAGAAATTTTATTAATCTTCAGCAAATCAAGAGATACATAAACTGTTTGTCTCTTAGTGACAGAGTTCCAACAATATTCTTTTCCAGAAATTATTTCCTCAATTTCTCATGTTGAAATTTCACTACTGCTACCTCCAACGCTATCACTGTGCCCTTGCTATCACTGCAAGACTATTTGCTCTCACTGCAAATCTTTCTCAAATGTATGTGTTCTTCAAATGCCCATTGATCCCATTTTAAACTATTCTCATTGAAAAAGCAATGACCATGATTTGATGTCAATCAATGGCTAAGATTAATTAGACTCTAACAAACCCTAATTAACTGGTTTTTAGAAGTCTCTAAAGAAATCAATTAATTAATTAATTAATTATCTCTTACTAACTCCTTTCTAGAAGTCTCCAGAATTAAATAATAATTCTTGGGAATGGAGAAAATAGTTGTCTGAGTTACAATAAATTAACACTCCCTCTTAGCAAGGAAGGTGTTCTGCATAACACCCAACATATATCTGAAGAAGATGAATTTCGCCTTCCCCAATGCCTTTGTCAAAATGTTTGCTAATTGCTGATCTCTAGGTATATAGTCTATCTGAACAATCCCCCGTTGTACACAATCCCTAATAAAATGATACTTGATGTCTATATGTTTAAACCTATCATGAAACACCAGATTCTCAGACAACTTGATGCAACTCTAATTGTCACAGTGTATCACTATAGTCTCAACCCTCTGACCAAACAAGACTATCAGCAACTTCCGAAGCCATATCACCTCACACGTCACCATGCTAGCTTCTATGTATTTTGCCTCTGCAGAACTCAGAGCCATGAACTTATGCTTCCTACTATACCAAGATACAAATCCTGATCCCAAGCCAAAGCAACACCCTAAAGTGTTTTTTCTGTCTATTGTACTACCTGCCCAATCTGTGCAAGTATAGCCTATTAACCTAATACCATCACCTCGAGCATATTTGATCCCATACTCGATTGTACCACACAAATATCGCAACACATGCTTTGTTGCTATCCAATGCACTCTCTTCGACTCAACCATGAACTGACTATGAGAGTTTACTGTAAAGGATATATCTGGCCTGATGTTGACCAAATACACAAGAGACCCAATCAACTGCCTGTATAAGGTGGGGTATACATCCTTCTCCTTGGATGTGTCTACCTTCTTCCAAGTCATGATCATAGGAGTAGACATGGCTCTACAATCCTCCATCTCAAACCTCCTGAAGATTTCGATATAGTATTTCCCTTGTCCAAGAAAAATCTCTCCATCTGTTTGCCATACCTCTATACTTAGAAAGTGGTGCATAAGCCCCAAATCCCTCATCTCGAACTCTATTGCAACGTCCCTTTTGCACTCTTCTATGAGATCCAATGAACCTGTTAAAAACAAGTCGTCACATATAAAACAAGAATGGGAACCTCACTCCCAGCCACCAAGTAGTAGATATTAGCATCCGCCTCACTCTTCACAAATTCCATTCCCTGCAATTATCTATCAGTACACTCATACCACACCCTGGAAGCCTGCTTGAGTCTATACAAAATCTCTCTTCAATTTGCACACGTGGGTTTCACTGTTGTGTGCTACAAAGCCCTCTGATTGTTCTATGTATACCTCCTATTTCAATTCACCATTAAGAAACGTTGTCTTGACATCCATATGATGGATCTGCCATCTCATCTGTGTTGCAAGTGAGATCACGGCTCGTATAGAAGTATACATGTCCACTGGAGAAAATGTCTCCTCATAGTCTATTCCCTCCTGAGAGAAACCCTTGGCCACAAACCTTGCCTTGTATTTCTCGATGGTACCATCTGCACCGTGCTTGATCTTATAGATCCAACATGATCCAACTAGTACCCTATCTTTTGGTCTAGGAACAACCTCTCACACATCGTTCCACACTATTAAGGTATATTCCTCAACCATCGCATCTCACCACACTTGTTGTGCAGCCTTCTGATAGCTGGAAGGCTCACTATCTACCAACTGACTAACTAATGCCATATAGTCATTGTACTTGGTTGGTTGTCTCTGATGTTTATTACTCATCGTAGGAGCTCCCATAAACTCCTGAGTATCTCTATGTGTCTATTGGTTTCTGCTACCAACTGTAAAGGATGAAGTATCAACCTCCATGTCTTCGTGATGCATCTCTTAGATCTGTTGTATATTTTTCTCCATACTCTATGAACTCTCAACACCTAAGCTTGTACTTGTATTAGTAACTATACTCGAACTTCGATGCCCCTAATCCGATTGTATGATCCTTGGAGCTTCTATTGGCTGCTCACTCTGATCATTTTCTAGAAAATCTTCAGACCTTCTAAATGCCTTGTCCTCCATGAACTTGACATCACGCCTAACTATAATCTTCTTGGCCCTTGGAATAAATATCCGATATGCCTTTGAGGTTTCAGTGTACCCTAGAAAGTACCCTCTCTCTACAGTCTGGTCTAACTTGGAACATGTAGCCCCTAGAATGTGACAATATGCCAAAATCTCAAATATCCTGAAGTGGCTGACATCTGGCTTCTTCCCTAAGAATGCCTCATCTAGTGTCATCTTTCCCAATACCTTATGTGGAACCTTGTTCTATTTGTATATTGTTGTATTGCATAGCTTTTCCCATAAGTAGTGTGGCATATCCTAGTCGTACAACATAGCCCTTGTTACCTACGATATAGACTGATTCTTCCTCTTAGCAACCCCATTTTGTTGTGGATTGTAAGGAATAGTCCATTCTCTCTTGATTCCTTTCCTAGTACAAAACTCTTGAAACTCTTTCCCTTTGTACTCTCCTTCATTGTCTGACCGAAGAACCTTTATCTTGTTTCCTGTTGAATTCTCCATAAGAGCTTTGAACTCTTGGAAATGACTGAAAACCTCATCCTTGGTCTTCAAGAAGTATATCCAAGTCTTCCTATAGAAATCATCAATAAAATTAAAAAGTACTTGTATCATCTGAGAGACTTCATCGACAATGGTCCACATATGTCTGAATGTACTAGATCAAGAACACCCTTGGATCTGATGTCACTCCTTGGAAAACCTGCTTTCACAAACCTCTCCAACACAGATCCCTTACATACATCACCATGCTTTGTGCTCACCTCTAGAACACATGTCACTATCTCACGAATCAATTTAAGTTCTCCATGATGTATATGGCCCATCCTCTTATGTCATAGCTCTTCTTGATCTCTAGAATTATCATTGCTCATCAGTGCCTTATGAGTATCAAACTGCAACCTGTAAATTCAGTTGCTCCTAACTCCAATAGTTATGGGTGATCTCCAATCCTTATGCTTGATTAACACATTTGCCCCTCTAAAGAGTACATTGTACCCTTTATCCTGAAGGACAGATATAGAAATCAGATTCATACCCAAGCCTGACACATGCAACACATCATGAACGAGAATCATCTTGCCATTCTCCCTCTGTAATAGAACAATCACTTTTCCAATTGGATTGAGTTTGGACATGTTCCCCATAGAAATCTGGATTTTGATGTCCTCCTCCTTATAACTAGAAAAGTATTCTCTAACTCCTATCATATGAAATGACGCCCCACTATCTATATACCAAACACCTTATGAGGTTGAGCTAACCATACAAACTATGAGTGCAAACTCATCCTCCATTCTATTAGAGAGATCATCTGCACTTGTTGAAGTTGTCATCTGCTTCTTGCCTTTCTTTTCATTCTTCTTCTTTTGCGGGAAATCGCTGACATAGTGGCCAAACTTGTGGCAGCCATAGCATTTGACTATAGACAAGTCTTTTTTCTTCTCACCTTTAGGATTTGATCATTTGCTAGATCCCTTCCTTGCTTTCCCTTTTCTAGCTAGGGCAACATTTTCCTATTCTACCTCACTTTTCTGACTCTTACTGTTGGTACCACTGACAAGACTTAGTCTAAGCTCCTCATGAGTGAAGTCACTTTGTAGACACTGAAAAATAGTCTAGGCCTGCGAGTACCACTTTTGACATAATTTTATAATGTCAATGGTCATGATTAAATAATGTTAATTATTTAATTATTTCCTAAAACACATCATTCATTTCTTCTGATTAATTAAATGAATCAAATGTATTTAATTATGTCGCTAATTAATTAATTAATTCCCTTTCTGAATTAAATAATTTATTATTTAATTTATCCCTTTATCAAATTTTTGACTATAATTAAATATTATTTTTGAATTATTTAATTATTCAATTAACCTTTTTAGTCAATTAAATAAATTATTTAATTACGTCACTAATTAATTAATTCCCTTTCTGAATTAAATAAATTACTATTTATTTAATTAAATCATTTCAATTTCAAATGTTGAATTAAATTAACATTTAATTCATAATTAATTGTTTTTGTCACATTCTTCTATCGTCCAGTTAACTAATTATTCACTCACCATCTGACTCGAGATCTATTTAAATCTATTAGTTATCTCCGGACTTAATATATGATTATCTCTGTGAAGAGACTCACTGTCTTGATCAGTTAGTCTAATTCTCTTGCATAAACATATTTATTAATTAAATATTTTTATTTAATTAATTAATTCATGTGTGCATTCGAATAGATCATTCTCTGAGTTCTAACTTTATCCTTTTCATTCAAAGTCTAATTATTCTATTTTTGAAGACTTTTTATTGAAGATTAAATCATTTATTTAATCTTGAACTCTTATTCATTATGTTTTTGAACAGTCTTAACACCAGTTTAAATTATTATTCTAATTTAATCTTTGTCCTCCAGAATTTCCCAACTCACGTTCTAACTGATATAGAGCTCACATTGGATGGAATTCAACAATCTCGATCATTGATCCCTATTTCAAATCTGAGCCAATCGTTCAAAAACCATATTTCTATAAATTGGTTGGCTTTCGTCGTTATTCCTCCTCCCGAAATCAATACACTTTTTGGAAGAGCTTAATCTGCGATATTTTTCTTAGACATACGTCAAGGCTAGGCTTGCATACATACTGAAAATCTGAGGGAAAGAATACCAACAAGACAAAATGGAGAAGGACAATCAAGATAATTCGAGGAAATGGATTGATATTTAGTGAGATTGTTTCATACATTGCTTTATTTACTTTTTAGTTTATTTATCTCATTCTTTTTTGTTTGATTTAGATTTATGCATGTTTAGATTAGATTTAACCATATTACCGTGCAACGCTATTTTATCTACATTACATTTGGTGAACCCGATGTGAAGACACTTTGATCTATGTGAATCCATCCATTGTCTCAATTTTTGTTTTCCAGGTATCGTACGGAAGCCCGCATTTGACTGACGAAACGGTGCATCTGAGTTCGCAAACCGCATCTGAAAAATCCTAAAACGCATCTAACGACACGAGCCACATCTGAGCCTCCCATAATGCATTTTAATTTCAACTTTTCAAGGCCTCTATAACTTAAAATGACGCATCTGGCTGGTAAAACTTTCAATTTTTCAAATTCCGTATTTTTCATGTTTTGGTATTTTTCATTTTTTTTTTCGCTAACATTTTGTTTGTAGTTGTGATTTAGGGGGATAACATTGTTTTTATAGGATTAAGTGTAGAATATATTGGTAACCAAACCCATTTTCTTGCAGGACGAATGACGAAGACCAATAAACTACTAATTAGTTGCATGCAAGACCTTTTGTTGAAGAATGTAAATATTAAAATTAACTTTTTTGTTTGATAGTTAGAAAATCGTCATTTGGATTAAAAAGAACCAATGTTTTTCGTAACTGTTTATGTTAATGTAGAACTCTAATTCAGTACACCATAGTATCCTCTCCCCTTGCGCATTTTTGCAATCCAGGGTGTAAGAGAACCGATTACTAACTCTAGAAAATTTGGGTCTGTGTTGGTGGTTAAGACTAACCAACGCAACTGAAAATCGGTGATGGGTTTTATCACCTAGCCACTCCCAACCGATATATAAATTTTAATACTTGAGGAAATCTTAGTATTATGAGGATCTCGATAGACAAGCTATTCATTCCCTAGTACCCTTGAGGTGCATTGAAACCTGCAAAGCCTAACCTCTACAGACTAGGATGATATTTCCTCTCACATGGCTCTTCTAAATGGGTGCCCGAATTAAAAATCCAACTTGTTGTAGTTTTCCAAAATCCTATCTATTTACTGGTATAGCAAGTAAAAAACTATGAAGGCGTCTCAAATTCTTACAATTCAAGTGTAGAGATGAAATGTATGCCATGGGAGTTTCATGGATACAGTAGCTTTGTTTCCCCGTAAACTACTCAAATAACTTGCATTAAGTTAGGTGTCATTTACATCTTAGAAATAGTCATCGTAGTTCCAAAAAATTGAGACACCCCATAGGATTTTGCATATCATAGAGTAGAACAACTTTTCGTGTCATTGGATACATTCATGCACTGGATTTTTCATTATCTCTGAACCTAGTCATTATTGTCCTATTAGTGAATCTTTCCAGTTCAACAGTATACTTTTGGAAATTCACCTTGTCAGTTGTCTTTGTCCTATAATCAAGTTCCTTGGTAAAGGTTAGATCATTGCTTTGGATTATTCCATAGGTGGTAGGTTATACCCGCTTAGAATCATTTATCGTCACAGTCTACTTGAAATTTTGCATAATGTCCATCCTCGCGTATGCCATCTTAATATACATCATTTTAAAACAATCCTTAATTTTTAGTGACATCCTTTATATTCATAAAATCCTAAAAGAATAGAAATAGGACATATAAGATTTTAGACATAGTTTGCATTACCTCATTCTGAGCAACTTTTCATGGTTGAAACAAGGTCTAAGAAGAAACATAGAGCAATGTTAGACCCTAAAAAAAAATTCAATCCTTTCGGAAACCAACCATCAGGGAAAGAGAGACCACACAAAACGTTGCTTGAAAAACATGTCACTAGAGACACGCATAGAAAAATATTTTCTAAAGACATAGACGTTGCAGTTCAAGATCATGAATTTGCATCCTTTATGGATGAGTGTTTGGCAAATGATCCCCAACGATATCTAGAAAAATTTCTAGTAGAAGGTGTCACACTACCACCAGGATTTGATGTTCACACTTTGAAAACAACATCTACTCAACTAACACAAACCATGACATCAAGTGTCTTTGTTCCTCAAATTACCGTAGCAATACCAATTGGTATACCTACTCAAACATCCTCAATTGTAAACACGACCCCTTTCAACATAACACAAGGTTTACACTTTGTTGCGGGGGCATCCTCATCAAACCCCTTTGGCACAAACACCACTCGTAAATGAGCCAAAATCAGCACGAATACAGCTATACCTCATATCAGTACCAGTATTGTCATTCCACAAATAGGGGTTACATAGAAAATTCCAATAAAAAATATTCATATACCCAATCAGAACATTCCGATAGGAAATATTCCTATACCCAATCAGAACATTCTGGTAGGAAATATTCCTATACCAAACCAGAAAATTCTGACATGGAACACTCCTACACCAAACTAGAACATTTTGACATGAAACATTCCTACACCAAATTAGAACATCCCGATGGGATATGTCCCTACACTGAATCAGAACATTCAAACAAGATATATACCCTTGCCAAATCACAATCCATCATAGAATATTGTGTTTCATAACACTTACATTGATCCAAACAACACAAACAACATGTCATTGACACAGGTGGATGTTCTACAAAATCAAATGCAAATCCTTCAACAACAAATGTACAATATGTCTATGTCAAGCAAACTAACCATCTCAACGCAAGATTTATGTCCATGTCCTTTTGACAAAGCTCTATACATGACACTCTTCCCACATCGATACATTATACCAAATTTTCCTAAGTATAATGGGAGGAGGAATCCTTTAGAACACATAAGAGGATTTTCTACAACATACATGGACATAACTTATGACCCCATGTATTTAATGAGACTATTTATGCGAACCCTTGTCAAAATAACATTGGAATGGTTCTCCAAACTACCATATGGCATACGATCATGGAGTGAATTAGTTGAGAAGTTTGTCAAACACTTTGCCTTCAAAATAGACAATGAAATAACAATAGCTACCTTGTGTCACACTACGCAAGAAGAAGGAAAAACTTTAACCACTTTATTTTAGAGATGAAGAAGTTTAGCTAGTCGATGTCCAATTGAAATACCAGAAAAATGAAAAATCACGATATTCCTTGAAAATGTTCATCTGAAACTGAGAAGTGAGTTAAGAGTACACTTTTGTACCTCATTCCTAGACTTGGTGCAAAAGGGCATTATACTTGAAAAATGCCTTATTGACAAAGGAGACATTAAGGTACCAAGCAAGAACCCAGTTGTTCAACACCAAAATGCTCCCAATGATAGAAAAAAAAATTGGTCTAAGAACAAAAATGTGACAAATGACAGTATTGTTGATGCTAAGATCCTACATGCAGGACCTATCATCACACTTAGAGGTTACAACTCCAATCAGGACATGACAAATAATCTAGATCAAACAACCAACTTTGTCCAAAAATCACAACAACAAAGACCAAAAAGGAGATTTCCTAAACGTGAATTTACCCCTTTGGGAGAACCAATCGAGACAGTTTTCAAAGAATTGATTAAACATAATCTCCTGAAACCTCCGAAACCAAAATAGTATGATCTTGGACAGTTTAAACCCTCATGGTGGGATGATAACTCCTATTGTGAATACCATCAAACAAAGGCGCACAACCTACAACAATGCTGACAACTAAAAACCATCATACAAGACTTTGTTGAAGACAGAACCATAGAATTCAATGGGAAGAAACATACCAAGAAAAGTGATCAAAAGGTCTTCACAGATCTATTACATGACCATGGGAAAGGAAAGGCCTCCAGCTCGAGAACTAAGACTAATACCATAGCCAATTATGTAAATACCAAGTATGACTATGGAAAAGGTATGATCATAAATCACCTCTGAGATGCAAATGAAAATATCCATACCATTACCATAGAGAAGCATCCTAAATGTGTGGTCAATACACACAAAACAAAGATAACCCTTCCAGGTCATTCATCAAAGCCACCACCATAGTATTCTAAGCCTAAGTATAACTTACTTGACCAGTTGGGGAAGACCCCAACACATATATCCATCTTGGAACTGTTGACCCTATCATCCAATCATCGAGCCATTCTCGACAAAGCCTCATAGAACACTATTGTCCCTACCAACTTAGATTTCAATCGTTTCGAAGAAATGGTAGTATACTTAACCAATTCCCATCATGCCACATTTTCTCAGCAGATTATTTAACTAAGAAGACCAATCATAACGACCCACTACACCTTGAAGTTCTTGTCCATCAAACCAAAGTCAGACAAGTCTTGGTAGATGGAGGATCAGGGTTGAACCTTTTCACCTTGAAATTGGTTAAGGCATTAGGTTTCTCATAAGCATGCGTAGACGCCACTAAGAGTATAGTCATTAAGGAATATGACAATGAGGAAAGATCATCTAAAGGATTTTTCACGCTCCCTATCAAGATTGGCCCTATAGTTATGGACACTAGTTTCCAAGCCTTGGATCTCACCCTTCCCTACAACCTTTTGTTGGGTAGACCTTCGATACACGCTATGAAATTCATCCCTTCCACATATCATCAAAGTCTTAAATTCTTGTATAATGGCACCGAGATCATGATTGATGGTGATCCAGATCCTTTCCAATATTGCACAAGCCTACAGGAAATTCCACAAAGACAGGTCCCATTCAGTCAAGAGGCTTCATCATCTACCTTATCCTTGTACGTTGATCCATCAACTCTTACCAAGTCCAGTTTATCATAAACATCGCCATCCACTCCTAAGGTCGAGATCTAAGACAAGGGTTGTGGAGAATATCACATGAAGGCATGTTATTGTGTCAGTCAGTTGGTTCCACCTAAGTCATTTGGTTTACCCGCAATAGATACGAGACAATAATTAGTCACATTTCATGTTCCTCCTATAATGGCATTGACAAAATGGGGAGAATTAAGTGAATAAGTTGTGGACCAAGATGATATTACCTCCTAGTTGTACCAGAAAGAAAATGAATACCCTTCACCATCTATTCAAATAGCTAAGGATCAATATGGAAAAGGTTGTATGATAATGCAAAGAAAAGGCTATGATGGACATAGTGGGTTAGGACTGCATCAAAATGGAAGGACTAAACCAATCATTGTCTCACCAAGACCAAAATGACTAGGGCTAGGTTTTCAACTGATTAGAATTGGCATTCTGAGTACTTCATCGCGGTTACAAGAGGAAGTAAGTGCTTCTTAAGAAATCAAGATATCTCATGAACCACTTGACCTAGTTTATGATGACTCACCTACCTCAAGCGACTATGAATGGGATTCCCTTTCATCCACCAACATAATGGACCTAGACAACTTGTTTGGAGAACTTAATAAAATTCTACAAACCACACCAACTCCATCTAGTCCCCATCCTAAAAATTCCTTTTCTAAAGAAGAATGGCATAAAATTTATTACTGGGAAACCCTTGACCATGAATCCTAGGCACCTAACGAACCATCTTCTGACAACCTAGCCCTTGCAGTCATCCCATTTCAAAGTTTACCTGTCCATAGGAAAACTAACAAAAAGGAGTTAGTCCAAAACTTTTGTGACCACATCAACCACTCTATGTTCACCTTGTCATCCTCCACATCTGATAACTCCTATGATGACATGCCCCTCGTATATCCCCAACTTATCAATTGGGATCAACAAGGTACACCCATCTTAGACATATTCGAGAACGATGAAGTGATAGCCCAGATCATGGGACTTTGAGAAGGCATACCAAGAGGGGATCATAAATCTTTCTTTACCATAGACTTGGATCATAAAGAATATTTTGGGGAGTTTGTTCACACCTCCAGTCGCAAAAATGAAAAGAAAATTAAAAACAATGAAAATGATGAAAATGACAAGTCCCTGGGTGAAAACCGAAAGGCACCTTTGGACGAAGAAATAGTTAAAATAAAGGATGCATCTGAGGGCGAAAACCTCTCTGAGGCACCCAAGGATGGAGGTTTGAACATTCTCCTAGTTGCTCAAGAATATTCACCCATATTAGTAGAAGAGTCTATTGAGATCAACATAAACACTGAAGAAAACCTGTGGGAATATACTTTGCAACATCTTTGATAGAGACAAAGCAACAAGAGTTTTGAGACTTCTTCACAAAGAGACAACTAAAATTTGCATGGTCATATTCTAACATGCCTAGGCTGGATCCAGACCTTATTTTGCACCATTTACCATTACAACTAGGTAATAAGCCCGTCAAACAAAAGCTAAGAAAGATGCATCCATAAATCGATGTACTAGTCAAAATAGAACTTAAGAAACTATTGGATGTCAGATTCATAAGATCCATAGACTATGCAGAATGGATTTCAAATCTTGTGCCAGTGACCAAACCCACTAGGGGCATCCGTATTTGTACAGACTTTTGAGATATCAACAAGGTGGGTATGTGTAGGATCATGATGGGCCAAAAAGTGGCGATATCTAAGTGATATGATGGCCCATGTGGCTGATGACTTTTTTTTACCCAAAATTGATGAAATGAAAAGGGTTTTTAAAGGAGATTCCCAAATTTCTACCAATATAAATTATGCTTTACTTTGAATTTAATAAATGATTATTATTCATTTTCTATTCGAATTACGACTAGAGTCCTCAATGATAGGTTGATTCAAAAAAATCTATAGCTTTCAAATGGTATCACGTTTTTTGAATCCAAAACATGCATCACATTCTATGCTTCACATACTATAGGAATAAAAAAAAATGAATTTCATGAAGTTTTGACCAAGTTAAGGTGGTCAGACATACGAGTTTTTATATTTTTTAAAAGTTGTAATAAAAAAATCATATTTAATTATTTACTTAGAAAAAAATTACAAAAAATAATGCATCACATCAGGACATGAGTCCCCTACTTATATCTAAAATATTATATAAAAATATTATCATTTTATTGTGGTTAGGGTGGTCAGATAGACACCTACTTATTTTTTCCCTAAGATTTAAGTACTACTTCCTTGAAATTTCAAATTTTCACCATATAGATTTTTTTTTTTAAATAAACCTAGTAGTTTAGAAACTACATTCAATTTTCTACAAATTCTATTCTTACATATTTTTGAAATAATATAGATAACTTATTCAAATTTTTACGTTAAGTTGCCTAACTCTGATTTTATGAATTTTATTGCCACTTAAGGGCCTATTTTTCCATGATGATCTTGCACATACCCAGGTGTGTCCTAAGGAGGACTTCCCTTTTTCGAGCATTGACATGATAGTGGATCTTACAGCAGGATACGAGATGCTATCCCTCATGGATGGTTTTCTAGGTATAACAAAATCAAAATCACAATTGAAGACCAAAACAAGATAGCTTTCACATGTTTGTGGGGGACATATTGTTGGAATGTTATGCCTTTTGGGCTCAAAAATGTTGAAGCTACGTATCAATGTGAACTAACGACTATTTTCCATGAGCTTGTACATACTCTAATGGAATATTATGTCGATGATCTCATAGCTAAATCAATAACCAGGGAAGATCATTTGAAATTTCTAGACAAGATATTCCAAAGACTAAAATATTACAAAATTAGACTAAATCCAAATAAATGTGTCTTTGGAGTGAAATTAGGGAAACTTCTAGGATATATCATTTCTAGAAGAGGCATTGAAGTAGACCCAACAAAGGTAAAATCTATCATAGAAATGTGTCCCCCAGCCAACATTGGTTAGCTAATAACACTACAGGGGAGATTATAGCCTATTAGGTGCTTCATAGTACAACTAGCAGACACAATACATCCATTCCAACATTTTCTCAAGAAAGGAGTACCATTTGTATGGACTCCTAAATGTCAGGAAGAATTCCAACAGATCAAGGATTATTTGCTTGCTCCACCTATGTTGATGCCACCTACATATGACAGACCTTTGATACTTTACATTTCAGCAACTCAATCAGCATTAGGAGCCCTTATCACACAAAATGATGATCAAGGTTATGAAAGGGCAGTGTACTACATCATTCATACGTTGGTGGGATATGAACTAAAATACAGTAACATAGAATGTGCTTGTCTTGAGGTAGTCTTTTCTACTAAAAAACTTTGGCACTATATGTTAAACCTCAAACCATGTTGGTCGCAAATATAGATCCTCTAAAATATCTCCTAACTAAAGCAACATTAATAGGTCGATTGGCTAAATGGTGATGATACTTAGTGAATACGACATCTAATATGTGGAGAGGAAAACTATAAAAGGGCAAGTAATTATAGATCTGTTAGCAGATACACCCATGAAGGCAGACCATCCTTTAGTGGCAGATTTTCCTGATGAGTTTATCTTCAAAGTTGAGACTAGAACCAGATGGAAATTATACTTTGACAGGTCACATACTAATCATGGTTCAAGAGAAGGTATATTATTTTTTACACCTCAAGGTGATACTATTCCAAAATCATTCAGAATTTCTTTCCCTTGCACCAACAACATAGTGGAATATGAAGCCTTAGTAATAAGATTAAGAATGGTAGCCTAATAGAAGATTAAGAGTCTACATGTTTGTGGGGATTCTGAGCTAGCAGTCCGACAAGTAAATGATGATTATGAAACTAAAGATGAGAAAATTGCCCCTACAAGTGCATGGACGATAGTTTCAAGAAGTACTTTGATGACATTACCTTTCAAAAAATACCATGCATTCAGAATAGGGCAGTATATTCTATGGAAATCGTGGGTTCCTTATTGGATATTCCTAGCAACGTGTCTAAATTTGAGTTTTTAGTCGAACAAATATTGGTCACTGCTTACGATGCCTCTGATTCCATGATGGTTTGTACGGTTGTTGGTCCTACTTCTCCTTGCTACAAGGATGTATATGACTATCTAAATGCCCAAGTCCTACCTTCAGGCTTGTCAAACAACCAATGTAGAACCTTTATTTGTAAGTCGGCCAAATACACCATCATCAAAGATACCCTATATAGATGTACCTTAGATAACACCTTAATGAGATGTCTTGATGCTAAAGAAGCACAAGCAACCTTGTGAGCGATACACAAGGGTATATGTGGATCTCATTCTAAAGGTCTTACCTTAGCCCACAAGATTATGAGACTAGGTTATTATTGGCCTACAATGGAAAATGAATCATATATCATTTTCAAGAAATGTTGGCAATGTCAGATACACGGAGATTTGATACACACGCTAGCACAGGAGCTATGTATGATTACTTCACAAAGGCCCTTTACCCAATGGGGAATTGACCTCATAGGTAAGATACACCCTCCATCATCCAATGGAAATAAGTTCATCATACCTGCCACTGAATACTTCACCAAATGGATTGAGGCTATTCCCATGACCTACATCACTGGCACACAAATATCCAAGTTTATCCTATACTATATCATTTGTCAGTATGGTGTACCTCAATCCATTATCACAAACAATGGTCGTCCATTCAGAAACCAAGAATTCTACCATCTATGTGAAGAATTCCATATCCAACATAATTTTTCCACTCCATATTAACCACAAGGTAATGGCCAAGCTAAGGAATTTAATAAAACCATTTTCAGAATCCTCAAAAAGACTGTCAATGACACTGGTCATGACTGGCATTTACAGCTTAATCCTACCTTATGGGCTTACCCTACAAGCATATATACTCCCACCGATCCTACTCCATACTCCCTAGTATTCAAATCTGAAGCTATCTTAGCTATTGAAGTTGAAATTCCTTCCCTGAGGGTATCCCTGAAAGGTCATATTGATAATAAAGAATACCATGTATGTAGATTACATGAGTTGGAATTCCTAGACAAATGAAGACAAAAGGCACTAGATCATTTGCAAGCATATCAAAATCATCTTTGTCACAGCTATAATAGGAAGGTTCTAAGTCAAGACTTTGACATTGGAGACCTGGTCTTAATGGAGAACCCCAAGAATCAAGTTGAACAAGAAAAACTAGGAAAATTTGAACCTAACTGGTTAGGGCCATATATTGTTACAAATGCTTTTGGGTAAGGAGTGTATCAACTCTCTACCCCTGAAGGAGAACCACTTTTTTCACCAATAAACAACCTTCATTTGAAGAGGTTCTATGTGTACCTTTTGAGAACCATGTTTTAATAAAAAATATACAAAAAAAATGGAAAAAACAAAAAAAATGGTTACCTTGATGAAAACCTAGCAACAAGCGTCTTGGTAACACCAAAAAAATTGAAAAATCAATAAAATAGTAAAGAGAAATCATTCGTCCAATAGTGAAAACTACTTCGGTGGCGCAAAGGATAAGTACCATGGTGAAAACCTGGCAAACAGGTGCCTTGTGTAGTTGACTTCACTCCTTTGTCGACCATTATTCCAATCAGACTTTTCACCATCATTCATAATAAATGATTGTCTTATCCATTACTTGGAATGATTGGCATCAAGTCCACTCTATATCCCCACTCCATCCTATTAGTCTTATTCCCAACTAGGGGAAAATCCCTGATCTTCGTCATTTGGACCTTGTACATAGCATTCCACCATCAGAAAATATCCTGAAAAAAAAAGCTCAAAAACATCAGAAAATGTTTTGAAAAAATCCAAAAACATAAGAAAACTCCAAAAAAGACAAAAAAATCAACACATGTCAAAAATCCCAAAACAAAGTCAGAGTCAGTCTTGTCAAGTCAGTCATAGACATAGTCGAACTACATTGCCTCTGTGACTGGACGTAGGCAAGGCCATCAGTCGATGTGCCTCCGAGGCATTAGGTCTATCTATATACGTTTGTCACGTCTCACACACATAAATCATGACTCATTTTTTGTATATATCAAATTCATTGGTTGTGTTGAACTATGAGGTATCTGCATGTACAATGTAGGCAAGGCTATCAATTGATGAGCCCCTGAGGCTGCACTAGGTCAGTCCATTAGGGTTTATCACGCTCAGTATCACATGCATTATTTAAATAATCAATTTAAGTTCATATGTGTCAATCATTCATGTCAGTCAAATTCAAGTCAAACTACGAGGTCTCTGTGTGTACAACGTAGGCAAGGCCATCAATCAATGAGCCCCTGAGGTTGGACTAGGTCAATCCTTTAGGGTACATCATCTCATTTCCACATAATTCAACACACGTACACACTCATAATATTCAAGGAATCAAAACAAGTCATGCATCAACAAGGAAAACATGTCAAAATTGGCATCAAGTGAAAATCAAGAATATTTTCAAAACAATCAACTTATGTCATAAGCAAGATATGTCTTTCTTGTCAGTAGGCATCGTCAATCGTCATAGCCTCATGTAGTTTCTCACATCAACGAAATCAAGCTCAACGTCTTATACGACATGTGTCATTCTGAAACCAGGATTTTTCATGCCTTACACAGATGGTCACAAAGTCGAAACTAGACTCAACGTCTTATATTGTATGTGTCATCCCTCACATTGAGCTATGCCAAACATCAAACAACTATCCAAGATCAAGTTTTGGAAAATACTTTTATTGGATTTTTGACTTTATATCTTATTTTTTCTTATCCTTTTATCGATTTGTGCATGATTCTGATTACTAGCTTTCTCAAGGATGTCCCTTGAAGGATTTAGAGAAGCAAGGATGTCCCGGGACTCTTTTTTGTTGACTGTTGTCTATCAACTATCTTTTTAACTTTGGATTTTGACTCATGTTACTAGTTTACTCAAGGATGTCCCATGAAGGATTTAGAGGAGAAATGACATCTCATGACCCTTTTTTATTTTTTTGTTGTCTGTGGTTTGTCTAGACAAAAACACTAGGGCAATCTTGCCCTTAGTATGAGTTACGACACTCCTTGTCTATGACTGTCTATTTTTCGTAAGTGGATGACTTTGTACACTATGGTAGTTCTCATATCATGGTGTGTACTATCCATTTGTGTCAGTCCCACCCAATGATGATAAAATGCAAAGCTTAGTATATATGGCAAGATATCGAAGATCATATGTCCTTATTTTAACCTTCTTTGTTTCTTACTAACATTTTGAAATCATCCATGCTAACATTTCTCCTATCTGACATAATGATAGTCCTTTGACACAAAAAAATTAGATAATCTACATATGCATACATTCTATAAGCATTATGTAAATTGTGTCGTATGTCTATATATAGTACATCATATAGTTATGTTGCATTTAAAACAAGTAGGAACATTAGACATCTCCATTGCATATCTAGGAAAATCATGGCATAATAGGCATTCAATCATAATAAGGTACATAATAAAAATATTACATGTACATAGCCATCACATGTAGATAGCATTGTCATAACATCGTAGACTGCATAAACACATCATAAAGTAGAAATGAATCATCCATGAAATGTATGTATCAAATAAACAATAACATCTCATAGAAACATAATCATATAGGAAAAGAATGCATCATCATAAAAAGAACTGCATATCATATCAAAAGCCACCAAAAATCATATATATATCGCTCAAAGTAACATGTGTCATAGTAAAATGTCAGAATGTATCAATAAATAAAAATGAACTCGTAGGCTCTAAAAACAAAGTATAGTGTCTACAAATATGAAAAATTCAATGGGTCCCATGGCTACTAATCCCATGTGGTGAACATGGAGGAAAATTTCTCAGAGGTAATCTCTGTGAGTTGGATGGCCTATCATATTGACCTATCCTCGGTTGTCCTACAACACCCTCTATGCTCTATGTCCTAGTCTGACTCCTGCTCTATGATCTCTAACTGTGTACCTCAAAAAATCTAGGAGCTCATCTCTCAGTTTGAACCACCGACTCATAAAGATCCTTCTAATATGAAGCCCTCCCCACTACTCTAACTAGCTCATGAGGAAAACCATCATATGATGTACCACTATAGAGGTGTCTAATCTTTGTAAAAAATTTCTATGTCTCTTGTCTTCGAGCTACTGCCTGATCTCTCTCCATGAGAGCATTGTCTCTCTCCATCCTTAGGGCATCCTACTTTGCAGTAACCACTCTCAGCCTCTCCTCCAATGACTCCCTAGCACTGTCTCTAGCGGCCTCCTCATCCCACCTCCCCTCTACTATTATGTCATGGAGCTCTCTCTCCTGCTCCTCCATGGGGATCTACTCCTCAACACCATCCTCTCCATAACTTGCTAGTATGCCAAGGGGATCAATTTCCATGTACTCTCTCTTGGCCTCATCCTCTACATGATCCTCTATCTCAACCTCCCTATCAATCTCAACCTTTGCATGCTCCTCTGCTACTGCCTCCTTGGTAGCACGCTCTCCTCTGATCTTCGCCTCTCCTCCACCCCCGAGGTCCAACATTAGAATGTCCTCAGTCTCAGCCTCATGGATAGGTGATAATCCACCTACCCGACCACCTTTCTATCCTCTCTGACCTCATCTCCCACCTCTACCACCACCACCACCTCTACCATCATCACCATCTCTGCCTCCAACTCTTCCACCACCTCTGCCTTTGCACCACCCTCTCAGCCATGTCCCTCATCTCTCCACTAGTGTTGGTTGATCCGGATCTATGTATGGCATAGGACGATGTGCTTCCCACCAGGTATCATATGCAATGGTAATCCCATGATCCGCTGCTCCACCCCTCCATCCCCACTATAATAGATATAAAGCTTGAATATTTGCCTTTGTAATAGCAACTGGTATTATAGGTGTCCACCAAGGAACCTCTCTAGATGATCGAGAAAAAATTTCTCGTCCTCTCGACTCATCCTGCACCTCACCAAACTGTCTTAGCACACGGTCTGGAAGATTTCTCTCTATGATGTGCACATTGTAAATAGTCCTCCCAATCAAGTACTGTGTTTGTTGACAGTAAAAAAAATTCCTGTCCTCATCTGACCATCTCCCACAATCCATGTAAGGCCTCCATATGAACTGAACCAAGGTGTCCAAAGAATGTCTCCAATATATGGTATCTCCCACATGGCTCTGTGTGATGTTTCCTACATAGAGGAAAACATAAGGAGATCTCACCACTTGATCAACAGTAACAGGAGGACGAAACACAACAATACATTCCCATGCCCAAACCATGAGAAGATTAGTCCCACAACTCATCGACTGCGCATCTCTATACGCTATATCATGCAGATGGAAGTACAACATAGCTAATGGACAAGGACCCCAAGCATATACAATGTCTCTCTCTAAGATCCCAACTAACATCTCCCCCCACCCAATAATAAATCCATGACCTTGATGGTCAAGAAGAACTATCCCTGCAATCAAATAGCATAATATGTAGCCTATCCGCTCATACCTATTTGCTAGCACCTGCCATCTAATCTCATAGTGCTCTATTCCTAATCTCCTAATATCATCATATACATAAAATCTACTAATCTCACTAAAACCCCTCTGGGTATCATACATCGCTCTCTCTCCTTTGATAGGTAATCTAAGGATCCTATACACATCCTCTAACAGGACAGTTGCCTCTCCAGTAGGCAAATGAAATGAAGAAGTCTCTGAATTCCACCTCTCACATAGGGCAGTGAGCATAACTTTGTTTGCCTGAAGAGTGGGCATGGTGCATACATGGTGAATTCCAAGTCTCCATAGCAAGCGTCTCTTTGCGCTCACTAACCGATCTCTGAGCTCGAACGTATCCAGTCGTGAATCCTGAGTATAAATAGGATCTAGTATAACCTGCAAAGAGCATTCAACCAAGATGTCAAATTTCAAATCATTCCATTGATCTATCAGAAATTTTTTTTCTAAACTTTGACAGTCAAATGCATCGTTTTAAAAAAATATGCAGTGATCATATCATATGTGTCATTCTTGTTTTCAAACGTGGTGCACTACCCTACATGCATCGAATACACAAGCATGTGTTTCACCTTGAAAATGTGTCTCAAAAACTAGACATTTTAGACAAATAGGAAAATATGTCAATCAAAATGCAGATGAGATGCATTTTCATTTCCTATCATATATGCAAATGCTGCTTATTTTTAGAAAATGTGTTCCACGAACCAACATGTGCCTATCCTATGCACATATGTGATGCAGTCAATCACATGTGGTGCATTAAATTTCAAATGTTTATATTCCCTAAAAGAACCTAACCATGCATGGGTCTGATTTCACTTATGTTTTGTATCACACACAGATGTGTCGCATACGAACGCATATGTGTTGCAGATAAAGTGACGCATTTGAATATTTAAATTTCGAGGCCTAAAACTATGTACAAAAACAAATTCAAGAGATCATTTCTAGGTACATGCTGGGGGTCTTGCATCGGCTGGCCATCAGAAGGTCCAAATCTGATATCCACGATGGTGGGTGTATAGAACGGGAGACATTTCGTCGAGAACTTAGAGTAAAAATCTTCTATTCTTTAAATCTTAAGGGTGCAAATGATTTGGTTTTCACCCTTATTTCTATTTATACCTAGGGTTTGGGTGGCATTTCTTCTAGCCTTGTGTATTAGCTATGTAAACTTCCATCTTCAATCGACCCATACACGACCCTAACACTTCCAAATTCAATTATGTCAACTCCATAGCATTTTTGGAAATTAAATTGACTTATCAGGAATATTTCCTGATTTTTTTGAAATTTTTCAAAAATTTGTCAGTTTTTCCCGAAGGGGCATACCCTAACCTATTTCATACTAGGGCAGAACCGGGGCATGTTTTTAATTATTTTCTTTCACACAATGTGATAAACAACACTGTATCAAAGAGGGGAAAACTATAGACACTGAAAATTGGTTTAAGCCTATGAGTACCACTTTCGACATAATTTTCTAATGTCCATGGTCATGATTAAATAATGTTAATTATTTAATTAGTTCCTAAACACATCTTTCTTTATTTATTAAATAACCTTTTAATTATTTGATTAATTCATTAAGACCCTTATTCAACTTTGATTAATTAAATAAATCATATTTATTTAATTACATCGCTAATTAATTAATTCCCTTTCTGAATTAAATAATTTATTATTTAATTTATCCCTTTATCATAGTTTTGACTATAATTAATATTCTTCTCAAATTATTTAATTATTCAATTCACCTTTTCAGTCAATTAAATAAATTATTATTTATTTAATTAAGTCATTTCAATTTCGAATATTGAATTAAATTAACATTTAATTCATAATTAATTTTTTTTCTCACATTCTTCTATCATCCATTTAACTAATTATTCAATCACCATCGAACTTGAGATCTATTTAAATCCATCAGTTATCTCAGGATTTAATATCTGATTATCTCTATGAAGAGACTCTTTGTCTTGATCAGTCGGTCTAATTCTCCTCCATGAACACATTCTTTAATTAAATATCTCTATTTAATTAATTAATTCATGTGTGCATTCAAACATATCGTTCTTTGGGTTCTAACTTTATCATTTTCATTCAAAGTCTAATTCTTCTATTTTTGAAGACTTTCAGCTGAAGATTAAATCATTTATTTAATCTTGAACTCTTATTCATTTTTTTTTTGAACAATCTTAACACCAGATTAAATTATTATTATAATTTAATCTTTATCCTGCAGAATTTCCCAACTCATGTTCTAACTAACATAGAGCTCACATTGCATGGCATTCAACAATCTTGATCGTTGATCTATTTTTTGAATCTAAGTCGATCGTTCAAAAATCAACTTTCTATAAATTGGTTGACTTTCATCATTATTCTTCCTCCCGAAATCAATACACTTTTTGAAAGAACTCAATCTTCAATATTTTCCTTAGACATACGTCAAGGCTAGGCTTGCATACATACTGAAAATCTAAGGGCAAGAATACCGACACGAAAAAATGGAAAACGACAATCAAGATAATTTGAGGAAATGGATTGATATTTGGTAAGATTGTTTTATACATTTCTTTATTTACATTTTAGTTTATTTATCTCATTCTTTGTTGTTTGATTTAGATTTATGCATGTTTAGATTAGATTTAACCATCTTACTGTTCAATGCTATTTTATCTACGTTACACACTCCATAGTGAATCCCAACTTGGTAAGGTGTCTCGTCCATTAATAACTTGAACAAAGACATCCCACTGCTTAGTAGACCCATTTAGGTCTATTTGTACTAGCTCATCATCATCTGGTTTATCTCCAACAACTGCCAACTCATCCTTGATAAGTCTAAGTCTGGTGAGGTAACTTGTAACGTCTTCTCCCTTGTTCATCTGAGTATTCCTCAAATTTTCTCTAAGAATTAGCTTCCTGTTAGTGGTAGCATTCTAGTACAGATTCAAAATGGCATCCCACATCTTCTTCATTGTATCTAACTCTATGATATGTAGAATAATATGGTCCTTAACATCGTCAAGAATCAGCCTCCTAGCCTTGGCATCTTCCTTCTTATATGCTAAGAGTTATGTTGGATCTCTAGGTACAGCTACAACACTGGTCACTTATTCCTTGATACCATTCTCTTCCAGCAATAAAGAAATTTTGGCTTTCCAGAAACAAAATTTGCAGCTCCATCCAATTTGTCTTGATCTCTTAAACCTGCTGAGGCCATCTCAAACAAATAAAATAATATGAATTTTGAAGAGGTAGAACTAGGTTTTATAAAACCTTGGTTTTTCTTTCCTGTGTCTGCGTTGAGCTCTTTTTGCCCTCAAATCTACTTTGATACCATGTGAAAATTCTATTGCAATTACTGATTATTAATCTCTTATATATAAAGATTATTTGGCTATCAAAAATTAATTCACAACAAATATTGAAAAATAATACAACTTCAACTTCACAAATAAAACCATAGGAATAGAGAAGAAAACATGCAAAATAATATAAACAATATTTTTTGACAAATTGTCCTTGCAAAAACCTCAAAGGGAAAACTAGTACTATAGATGAGGAATTTTATTAATCTTCAGCAAATCAAGAGATACATAAACTATTTGCCTCTTACTGACAGAGCTCTGGCAATATTCTTGTCCATAAATTTTTCCCTCAATTTCTCCTGCTAAAATTTCATTGTTACTGCCTCCAATGCTATCACTATGCCCTTGCTATCACTGCAAGACTATTTTCTCTTTGTGCAAATTTATTTTCTATCACTGCAAATCTTTCTCAATTGTATGTGTTCTCCAAATTCACATTGATCCCCTTTTAGACTATTCTCATTGAAAAACCAATAGCCATGATTTAATCTCAACCAATGGCTAAGATTAATTAGACTCTAAAAAACCCAAACTAACTAGTTTCTAGAAGTCTCTAAGGGAATCAATTAATTATCTCTGACTAACTCCTTTCTAGAAGTCTCCAGAATTAAATAATAATTCTTGGGAATGGAGAAAATGATTGTCTGAGCTACAATAAATTAACAAGATAGGCCCATGAGGGTGCTTATAATAGAAAATCATGCCTAACAGAAATGTGTTGGGTGCGTCTCCTCCAAACTCTCCACCTTTGCCGATTAATCATGCCCTTGTCGCCCTAGAAATAATGCCTCTCCATGAAATAATGGATTGGCTTAGATACATAGCCTATGAATTGGCTCACATAGGTTAGTAAAATAGTGACACCCTTCGTTGACTGTCATGTGCCCTCTGTGGGTGAAAACATCTCATGAATTCATGTGATACCTGAGCTCTGATATCATATAAGAAATTAGATCTAGCAGATAATAGACAAGCACAATGAACAATAAGTAATATTTTATTAGATGACCCAAATTATGAGTACAAAGCCTTGCATATATAGAAAAAAAAGATGCAATCCACCTATTAGGTGAATTGACAAGTGTCCCATAATGTGGCACAAGTGAGTAGACAAGTGTCCTATGGGTGTCAACCTTAGGAACATTTAGAGTGTGCAAACCAACAACCTCTTTGACCAGTTCATCAACCTTGTGTGCCAAGTGTTGAGTGACCATTTAGGTGAGACGAAAATACTTCCAACCTCAAGTAGTAGCACATGAGGTTAACCAAATAATTTGGTAACCTCTAGAGGCTTAAAGGTTGTACATTCAATTAGACAAAAAGTTATCTAACCTCATCAACCTAAGTACACTTAAGTATAGTGAATAGATTAATTATTCACATTAATAGAAGATAGGTTTAAAAAATTTATAGACGAGTATAATAAAATTTCACAAACATTCATGGCTAAAGAAAAATTAAAAAATTACAATAAAAAATATTTATACCAAAATCAAAAACAAGAAAAGAAAGGGAATCCATATAAAAATAATTGGAGGTAATAGAATCAATTAAGGGATGATCAACACATAATTTTTTTTTTAAATAACATAATAAAAAAGAGAATTCTAAAATGAAAAAATTCATGACATGTTAAAATTGTAGAGAAGAAGAGTATAAAAATAATCATCGTCTTATAAAATCACATGTGGGAGGGAAAATTAAATTTTATCAAAGAAAATAATAAAACTTTACTAAAAAATAAGTTGATATTAATAAAAATAAATTGATAATCTTTGTACACAACCAAGGACATTCAAATAGCATATGATATATTGATTTAGGGGCTAGACAACATATGATCTAGACAATAATAATTTATTTGATTTTTTATAAGAAGTGAAAGGTACAATGATGTTTCTTGGTAATTATAGTTCACATAAAATTGAAGGAATAGATTTAATTCCAATGTAAGTTCATCAATGTGAGAATTATAAAAACATATGTTAATCTTGTACATAAGTTAAGAAAAATTGTATCTTAGTAAGTCAAATAACTCAACATGTGTCTAATAAAGAACATTAATGATGGATTAAAATTTGTGACTACAAGAGTTGAGAGTGGTGGATTTTACTTTATTTTGGAATCTAAGAAAACTTAAATAGTTATAGGTTCCTCTTCAAGTGATTTGTGGTCCCACAAAGACTCAACCACTTAAATAATCATAGTTTAGCTATTATTCGAAAGATAAATATGGTTGAAAAACTTTATTGGATAAGAAACATAAATGTGTGTGAGAAATAGATGGATGACACATTTGAAAGGTCTAAATGAAAGGAAATTAAACATCTTGAACTTTTCCATAGTAATTTATGCCAACTTGTGGATCCTCTATCAAGTGGAGGAGCTAGGTACACCTTAACATTAATTGATGATATGAAGTTGTAGAGGAGGGGATTCACTACTTCCAAATCTCTAGGACATAGAAGAGCCTAAAGGGAGCTTACCCTCAACTACTTCAAACTACCTAATAAGTTGAAAAAGAAAGGGAAAATTGGACTTTTCTTTCTTTATGCTTTATGATAGAGGTTTTTTGGAAATGGGTGAGCAAACCACAAAGGTCTCAGACTGCAGATCAACTAGCTTTTTTCCAAAGGATGCTAATGTGTTAGGCAGATGTTAGAGCATTGCACTGACTTCTCAGATGCACATTGGCATCTTGTACAAACACATAGTTGGTTTTGCAAAATGAAACTCGTAGGGTGAGCTAAGGACCTCAGAGTTCTAGCTTGACAATTTAACAAATATGAAGAAATGCATGAAATAATAGGAAACAATAAGAAGAATACTATAGCTTATAAATATAAACTATTCTAATAATGAAATGATGGAGAAAGGGGAAGAAGAAGACCAACTCATAGAAGGTCCAGTTCTCTAGCAAGCCCCTCATGAATAGATTGTACTTACACGCAAATCAATGGGAAAATGTTATGGCTGTATTTTGGAGTTTTCCTCAATCAGACCCCTGTTTTGGTGTTTCCACCTCCACGGATAGCCAATAGACCACAAGATATAAAAATTATAAGTAAATAAAGAGAATAGACAGAAAATTTAGAGCCCAAAGAAAATCTAAATGCTACTATATAAACAAGATAATGCAAATAAGTAAATAGACAGATATTACCCTCCTTTCTATGTGCTTGAGTAGCTAAGAGAGGAAGGCTGGGAGAAAAACAACCCCACCAATTGACTAGATCTTCGACAACCTATAATAAAAATGGCATAAGAGAAACAAAATGGTGTACAAGTGGGGTGAAGAGAGAAAGAGACTGAATAAAAGTGAAGTGTGAAGTGGTAGAAGCTAGAGAGTGAATGGAGTTGATAGAATGAAGTTTAAAGGATATTTTGGAGGTAAAATTTTGTTCTCAGGTGGTCATTATTTGCAAGGACATTAAAATTCATACATTTATAGGGAATCATAATGCCTCAATGTCCACTAACCCTATTTTACTATCAAGATGGAAGCATGGTGCACAAGCACCCATGCAACGTGTGGGTATCCCATACAAAAAATCCATCACTAATGGAAAATGCTAAGGACATGTATTCAAAAATCAAGGAAAATGTTGTGGTTTATTGCATTATCGAGTTTGTAAAGCTAAAATGAGGTAATATAGTGGGAAATTTACACTAGGTGAAAATTTATGCCATTACATTTTTCCTCTGCTTTAGCAAGCATATGTGTCAATGCATACGTGACCTAAAGTAGAAAGAGATTGAAGAGAATATACCAAAAACATAGAGTAAGTAATCATTCACTTTGGAATACACTAAAATGTAAGAGAATGAGCTCCATCACAATGCAAAGAGAACATAGGTCTTCAATCATGCAAAGCTAGCTACAATCTCACCATAAACATGTCACCTATAGACAAGCATGTTAGGTGAAAAATCATATTAGACACAATAAGACACTATTTGACATAATTCAAATCAATAAGACACAATCTGATCACATAAGACAACATAAGACACAACCTGATCATATATAAGATAGGTATGTGGTTGCTACAAACTATGTTATAGGATAGTCACATAAAATACAAGTCTAGTCAAGCTAACCCCAAGCTAGATGCCAAGATATAAGATATCAAACACCGAGACACAAGATATCAAAAATTAGATAGAGGACACAAATTTCAAGACACCAAAGCATTATTTTGAAAATATGGCTTTCAAGAAGGGGTTATTTCAATAAGGGACCCTTTTGAAATGAAGATCCTTTTGAAAGAAATGTAATTTTTCATAAGTGATTATGTCATCTAGGAATCCTTTTGAAAGATCTTTCGTCAAGGAATCCATTGGAAAGAGTGTTCCTTTTTTGAAAGGAAAACTTTCACATTCTTAGTTTGTAGAAAGAATACTCCTTTTTAAAAAGGAAATTTTTCAAACTCTTTTACTAAGGGATCCTTTTGAAAGAAACTTTTTTCAAGGAGTCATTTTTGAGAGAATACACCCTTTTGGAAAATGAGGGTTTTCAACAAAGGGCTCTTTTTTCAAGGAATTCATTGTAAACAATTTTGTGTACCAAGGAATCCTTTTGAAATAATTCACCTTGTTGTTAGATAAGCATGATAGCCCCCCTTAAGATGGTGTGTGCTATGCAAAGGAACACATGACATCCTAAGGAGAAAATAAATGCAAGAGACACTATGGAACGAGATGCATGGTGAGATATATGTGTGGTATGTTGACACACACGCGAAGGACAACACATATAAACCACAACATCACGAATAATACAAGAAGAGATAAATAATTCAAGAGACAAGGGGATCCAATAATTTAGGGTCAAAACTATCCATAGAAATAGGTAGTTAGATACAATATAGTATATGTATGAACTTCCATTAATCCCCAAATTTCTCAGAATGTGAAGGACACATGAAGACAAAGAAAACTAAAAATTGGGTCAACATGGAAGAAGGCCTAAATGCATCCAATGTTTTGCATCATATCCGATATCGAAAGTCAAGATTGTGAACCATAGAAGAATGATGACACAAATAGGAGAAGTGTACGATATATTTTTATGCCTATAACCAAGTACCTGCAAGGGTAGCAAGATTCCTCAAGGTAGGACAACAAAACATCAAAGGGCAAGGACTAGGGAACACAAACAAATAAAACTAATCTATAGATGTAGAAGGAGGCACCACACTAGTCCTCATCGATCAACATATCATCCTGCTCTCAATCTAGATCATTGTAGGGGGTAGGAGGATGAAGTTTAAATAGAGGGATAGAAAGGGAAGTACCCTCTAACTCTGCTACAACAAGAGCCATGGAAGAAGGCCCTTCGAGGTCTTCTTCATCGAGATCGTATGAGGCGAAGGTCATCGACTTTGTGAAAATCAGATATAGATCTAGGATATCATCCACCGAGTTGAAAATACACTTCTCAAGAGTGTCATGTGTCAAATTAGCATGGGAAAGACAAGGAACCTAAGATTCACTAGAAACCTCAACAAAAGGGGTAGTGACAAACTCTAGGGATGCGGGGGTTTCCTCTATCACAAGGACAACACAAGCCAAAAAAATAGACTCCAAAGAAGATGAACCTTTCTTACAACCATCACTCAAGATGAGATTGAATCCTCCAACTTATGCTTCAATGGAGGATTTGGGATCCCCACAAAGGAAGAAAAGGTAGAGGAAGAACCAAAAGGAGCCACAAAGGACACCACCTTTGTATTAGGCATCTTGGCAGGTTGTGAAAAAGGAGGAATTTCAAGAAGGGACATGGGAAGCGGAGGCTCCACTAAGGGAGCGATGAAGACCTGCACCCATTTGAGGTGAGAGACATTCAGACTCATAGGAGGATTTTGAAGCAAGACAAAAGAGATGAGAACTAAAGTACATGACACAGAAGTAGATAAAGAAACATAAGAGATATGAATAGAGACTTTAGGCTACTCCTTGGTATTTTTTGCAACAACATTCTCTATAGCTCGAGCCTTTTGTTGGTGCTTAAGTTCATGCATAAGCTAGTTACATTAGCTATGAGCACTAGAGGATGCAACCTGAGAAGAGGCCAAAGGCTGCTACTCCACTACAGAAGCATCCTTCATGATCATTCTCAGTGGGAGGGTAGTCTCCTAAGTGGGAGTACAAGGAGGAGGAACATGAGAAGAGATGACAAGAAAAGGAGAAACAAAGATAAATGTCTCAACAATGGGCCTCTTCCCATTCACCACTCGAGGAGCAAGTGCAGGAAAATTAGAAGTTTGTGGAGGCTGAGACATAGGAACCACCCCATGGGAACTCTTCCCCTTGCTATATAGGGTGGGTTGGGGAATTGTGGGAAGAATAAGAAACTAGAAATACTGACGATTTGATTTCAGCCATATAGGCACCATTCCACTTCCCATGTGAGGCACAGAAGTAGGAATTGAGGATTCTGGACCACAGGGTGAGAAGTAGAAGAAGATGTTGCAAAATATGTACAAAGAGAAGGCTCTATAGCAAGAGAAAGCTTCTCCTTCCATTTTGATAGGGTAGAAGATACAACCTGCTATTGCCCTAGCATAGAAATTTTCATGTAAACAACATAGGGAGACACTTGAAAACTAGCTTTCAAAGTTGTTCCCTAGTCTTATACTTAACATAAGTTTGATACAACAAATATCCCTTGAGGGGAGAGGTCTTATTGGGGTGGGCCAAAAGTAATCCAAATAAAATGCACCATGTGATTCCATTGGTTTATAACCATCATCATGAACAACATGCATTGTGCCCTTGTGGGGGAATTTTAGACACTTGTGGACTATAGAGGTGAATGCATTCATGGAGGCTATCCATGGAATGCCTATCCTAGCCCTAAGAAATTCATACTTTGGAATATAAAAAAAATTAACATCTATTACCTTAGGCCCTACTAGGACTAACAAAGAAATAATACCCATAGGGGAAATAGAAGGCCCATCATGAGTATAGAGAGATGCTTGTGACTCATTATAATTCTCCTTATGAAGATTTTTAATTAACAAGGCTTCTTTCATTATCACGTTCACTCGGCTCATTGGATCAACCATAACACTAGTCATGATGTTACCATTAATCCAAGCATAAACATACAATTGAGAGGGCTCCTCATTTACTGGAAAATCATGTGAGGTAAAAAAATTGTTAGAAATAACACACACACACTCTCTCCAAGATGCATACACACAAATGAGACCATTTTTATGTACTTAGATGGAACAATTTCAAAAGGTGCAAAGGACTACATAAACAAGTTAGTAGAATGAGAATGTAACATATTTGTGTAAATTTATAGTTCGTTCCTAGGATTAGCCATAGATTTATTATAGTTTTTCTTCCTCCCATTGAGGTAGATAGACCCATCATTGATGTGATCCTGAATCTCATGATGCAGGCATACACATTGCTTGGTATCATGTATGTGTACCCAATGGAATTGGAAAAATTGTGGAGCATCATATAGATAAAGCTGAGAGAGAGGTCAAATATTTGGTAGTGTTAAAATTTCATCTTTTAATAGGTTTTGTAGAAATTTGGTATAGGATTCAGATAACTTTATAAAATTTCTATTGTGTCCTATAATTTCTCCTTTAGGAGCAGAGACCATGTTTGCAATGGCCTTATTCTTTCTTACATCACCAAAAACTAATACTACTAATTAGTTATCCTAATGAAAGTATGAGGATGAACCCCCAAAATGAGTGAGAATCTTCTAGTACTCATGAAACACTACAAACTAATGTGCAAAGGAGGGATACTTCATTCGGAAAAACTTCTCTTGTAGTGTTTTTTTCAATTTCCTAATGAAAACCTTCTAGACACTAGAGTTTGGTAGGAGATAAAAAAATCTGGGAAAAGAGTGCTTGATAATGAGTGATGAATTCAATATCCTTTTCATGGTCCCCTTGTATACATTGGATGAGATCAACAAATTCCATCTTCAAAACAATGTTATCCTAAAACAGTCTAAAGAACTGATTTACCAATTGACCAAACGAGAAACCAAAATTATCTAGTAAAGAACAATACCACTCAAGAGTAGCATCCTTAAGAGAACATGAAAAAATATTTTCCATAAAAGTTTAATGATGGAAGAATTTAGTGCACAAGGCATTGAATACTAACACATGTGTTTGAGGTTCTCCATGACCACTATACTTCTCAAACTTAGGAATCTCCATCCCCTAATTTATAGTAGTTTTTAAGATGGCAATAAACAAAGGAATATGATGAAAGAAAGGTTTGAACATGGGTTGAGTTAAAGAAGAGCTAGATAGGTTCGCTAACTAGTTCTACATTTGCCCCATTTTTTTAATAAAGAATTCAAACTAGGATCAGAGGATGAGGTAGGACTAAAGGAAACACCACAGAGACACTAGAGCCACCAACCCCCATACCGATAGAGCCTCTAACACTAGGACCGATAAGGATTCTAGTATTACCACAAGAATTTGAAACATTAGGGGTGGAATAACTGAAGCCTGAAGGTACCTTTCTTACTTTGAAAGTGTGGGTATTCTTAGGCACAGAGGTGGTGTTGATAGCAGGACCAGTCATAGCTATATATATTGACACTTTGGGCATCGATACTTCTAGTTGTGGTGTAGGGGTCTCAGAACCAATATCTCAGGTAAATCCCAAGTTAGGATTATAGGTTGGGACATGGGTATCCACAATTTCTATGAGACCTTGGAGAAGCTCTATACCTCTATGATCCTTTTCCAGCATGGTTATTAGTCTATTGACAAGAATAGTTTCTTGAGAAATACTTCTATCTATTTCCAAATACCGCTCAAACTCTCCAAGTTTTCTATCTAGGGAAATAATTTTCTTTGTAGGTACCTGAAGAGAAACATCCTCCTCCATAGAAGAAGTAGAAGAAGAAGCAAGGGGTGTAGGAATATGTGTAGCATCTTCCCCAAAGGGGATAGAAAATCCAATAGAAACCCTTGAAACCAATTCCTCAAAAGAGGGACCACTTTGACCAAAAGTGACCTTTCTAGATTCCATTCTTATGTGATGAAGAATTCTCCTAACAAAAAATCTAGAGGTTATGTATTGGGTTGTGAAGCTTATAAAAGCTTCATGACACTTGAATCTATAGTGCACCTAAGATCCAATGGAAAAAAATTTGATATAAAGAAATAAAGAGGAGAAAGTTCATTTCAAGTTCACCAAAATATAGATGGGATTCACTACTCCCAAGTCTCTAGGACATAGAAGATCCTAAAGGGAGAAAATTACCCTTAACTACCTCAAACTACCTAATAAGTTGAAAAGGAAGAAAAAATTGGACTTTTATTTCTTTATGATTTATGACATAGGTTTACTAGAAATAGGTGAGAAGACCACATAGGTCTTAGATTGTAGACCAACTACCTTTGTCCTAGAGGATGCTAGTGCATTAGGCAGACATCAATGCACCTCGTTGATGTCTCAGAGGCATGATGGAATCTTGTTCAAATAGAGAGTTGGGTTTGCAAAATGAAACTCATAGGTTGAGCTAATGGCCCGAGAGTTCTAGTTTGAAAGTTTAAACAAATATGAAGAAATGCATAAAATAATAGGAAACACTAAGAAGAATACGATAACTTGTAGTGTAGGAAAATGTACTCCTTTATATTTTCACACTTCATTTGGGTCCCCTTAATCAAATTGGACTAAATAATGCCTTAATAAGCCCTATTTTACATCTACAACTCATTATCTATAATGCTAATGGGGCCAACAATTTTGAGTGTAATGAGTATTATAGATTGTGGGTAAATTTACCTTACAGAGTACAACAAGAGTCATTAGATCAATGGTCTAAAAGAAATTTTGAGCCCCTTGAGAATTATGGATCATGGGTACATTTTACCTTGCAGAATACAATGAGGGTCATTATATTATTTTTTAAAACAATGGTGGAAAGTAAATATTAGAGTCTACCCCTTCAACCCATCGATAATTTCCACCCTTAGGCTCCTACGTTTCCATGAGAAGTATTTTAAAATTTTATGGATTGACCATCATAATTAATGCATTTTACTATAATTTTTCAAGATTCACCAAAATTTTCTACATTTAGTGATGTCAAAAAATTCAATAATAAAATTAATATTTTTTCGAAAAAAAGGAAAGATTCGCCAATAGAAATTAATATTTTTTCCTAAAAAAATGAAAGATTCACCAGGATTTAATATCTTTTTTTAGAGGGGTTTCTTAAAGTTATCATTGCCCTGAATTCAAATTTCAATGTCAGCTTGTAATGTTTAATTTTTGATAAATTAAGGATAGACACCGATAAATACAAGGTTATTTTATCAATTCAAATCCTAAGAATTGATCCTAGAAATTTTTATGAGACTTCACAAGAGAAAAGATTATGATCAGGTGCATTCAAGAGTAGATTTATTAGTGATTTATTGTAGTAATCAAGATCTCAAGCATCATGTCAAATTCTTTTGCAATCATGCAATTTTTGGAGCTAACAATGTGATGTAGGTTTCAAAGATCCAATTCCACATTCAAGTCAAGATGCAAGTATCAAGATCCACATCTATTGAATCCATTTCATGCAAGATCAATATCAATATTTCAATCCTTCAAAGGCTTATTCAAGGGTTTGTTGAGATGAAACATTGTATTGTTCATTCATCATTCCTTTCATATTTCATTATTTCAATTCAAGGTGTAATTACCCAAATGGAGTTTGACCAAGGAAAACCTCCATCCACCAAAAAAAATATTTTTTCTCCTCTTTTTGAATGAGAAGGTTTATAGGTTGAAGAAGGATTAAATATAGATCAAAGTTCCAAAGTAGAAATGTTACAAAAATGTTGTCAATTCACATAATCTCACCTATAGACTTCATTTCCAACTGTCCGACACTAAAACCTAGATCAAATAGAAGTTATAGAACGACACCAGAGGATCCTAAAAGATAAGTAAAAAGTATACATAGAGACCCATTCACCTATGGGCGAATGGGTCCCAGGTAGTCTTCTGAAACTGCGTTTTGGTGATAGGTACAAATCACTCTATTATTTCTAGATCTATTGGAACTTTGTGTTGGAATTATGCCTCAACTTACTGGCATGACTAATGGCAGAAAATCGTGATCAATTGGTCTTTATCAGCAAGACATTCCATTTTTAGCATGACCTCATATGGTGTCTACATGATGGTCTGAGCTTTTGGTGTTGGTGGTTTCCCTTATCAGCGAGAGATCTCTCTATCGGCATGATTCCTTTCGTTATCTTATCGATAGACTAAAATTCCTCATGGTAGCATTGTCGACGAGATTTTACTCTATCGTTGAGACCTTAGGCAATGTCTCCTCAACATGTCAATGTTAATCCGTAAGACATTTTTCGTTGTGACTATGGGTGGTTGATGAGACATTATGAAATGCCTCATCAACATTTGAAATAAGTCTTGATAGTTCTCATTAGTGAGACTTGACATGTTCAATGAGAATTTTGTGAATCTCTCTTTGACAAAGGCTATCATGTCGATGATCTATAATGGGACTCGGGCTATCAAGTGGATAGCAATAGGTGGTTCAAGGCATGTTGATTGGGCAGTAGGGACCACATAGAGAGCTGTGAACTTTATCGATATGACGTCCTCATATCGGTGAGTGATAGCTCATTGTCTCACCGATATTACAATACTTGGTAAAGCCAATATCGATTAGACCTTAGTAAATCAGTAATAGATGTTGATATCTCTCATCAACATGGTGTATCTACTCGATGATATTTTTTGAATAGTGTGTATCGATGTGACTCAAGTAGATTAGCAAGAAATTGGAGGTTGTCACATCGATGGCCCATTTTTGGTAACTTCTATGTGACAGTTGGTTTACAGGATTACCTGTGATGTAGAATGGTTGGTGTTCTCTCTGGAAAAGGTTGTAATGTAATATGTAATTGTAATTATGATCAGAATGAGAGTAGTGTTTGATGTGAGAACAAGATTGATAAAAATCTTATGTTGCCTGAATTGATATGGTAATTTCACATTTGAGAAGCACAAACTGTAACTCTGTATGTGGATTTTTTTCACTGTAATACAAAGTATTTTTGCTTGGTGTGGTTTTTTTTTCTCCCATAAGGGTTTTCCCACATAAAAACTAGTGTCTACTCTGAGTTTCTTAAATTCTATTCTTATATGATATTCCTGTAATGTGCATCTTCAATGAATTGTAATTAAAATTGAACCATATGTCTGCATTCTCTTCTTAGAATTAGCATTAGGAAAGTGTTTATGCACCTCTGATTTCCATATATGTGGTATCAGAGCCTATCCAGTTGTGTTATCCTTGTGGTTTGCAAGGGGTTTTTTGTCAATTTTGAAGTGGGAGTCTTTTAGAGGAATTTGATAATCTCGATTGCAAATTAAGATGGCAAGCACATCAGGGAAGATAGAAATTGAAAAATTCAATGGTGGCAATTTTGAGTTATAGTGGAAACTCAAAATGGAAGACCTATTGGTGGATAGATATCTCTGGATTGGTGTCTATGGAACTAAACCTTTAGGCATGAAGCAAGAATAATGGGACCTCACAGATAGAAAATCAAAAGGGTTGATAAGACTCTATCTAACAGACTTTGTTCTCCTGAATATTCATGAAGAGAAGTCTGCATCTTCTTTGTGGAAGAAACTTGGTGACATTTATTAAGGTAATTCCTTGGTAAATAAGTTATTCTTGAGGAAGAAGTTGTACTCGTTGAAAATAGAGGAAGGGGTGTTTGTGGTTGATCATCTAAAAACATTACATATGCTCATTGCTCATTTAACATCTATAGGTGTAAAGATAGATGATGAGGATCATTGTATGCTCTTGTTATATTCCTTGCCCAACTCTTAGTATCATTTAGTAATGGTTATTTTGAGTATGGAAACTACTTTCAAAATGGAAGATGTGGTTGCTTCATTGCTATTAGAAGAAATGCAAAGGAAATATTCAGTGATGGAAAATGAGGCACTTGTTGTTCAAGGTAGATCGAAGGAGAAAGGCAAGAAGGACAAGAAGTCAAGATCAAAATATAAAGGGAGATCAAAGTCTCCTGGAAAGAATTCCACGGTGAAATGATGGAGTTGTGGGAAACATGGTCATGTTCGTAAGGATTGCAAAGAGGAGAAAAAGTAGAAAAAGAAAAAACAATACTTCGGATAATGATTCTTCTTTGAGCGATGCAAATGCCTTCATTGTAACCTTGGTGACTCAAACATCAAATGGTGTCTGGCTGATTGACTCAGGTGCATCTTTTCACATGACATATCACAAAGATTGGTTTACGAAGTATGAAAAGTATTTAGGTGAAAAGGTGTATCTGGAAAGTGACTCATCTCCATAAATCGTTAGTTGTGGAAGAGTCAGAATTCAATTTCCTAATAGAAGAATAAAAGGAATTGATGGTGTAATGCATATACCAGGTCTGGCTTGAAATTTACTTTATATTAGTAAGTTGAATGATGTTGGTGTGCAAGTTTCATTCTCGAATGGTGGCTATAAAATGACTAGAGGCTCAATGGTGATCGCAAGGAGTGCTCGAATTGGTACTATGTACAGGCTGGATGCACATGATGTTCAATGCAACAATGTCTCTAAAAATTCAAGCAAGACTGCTCAAGTAGAGGAGACTGAAGTTCCTCTGGGGGAAAATTATTTGGAGGTGAAACTTCCTGTAGAAAATACTATGCTCTGGCATCAAAGGCTCGGCCACATTGGTGAGAAAGGCTTAAAATATTTGAAAAATAAAAACTTGGTTGAAGAGCTTGATGATTGTAACCTTGAGTTCATTTTTTGTGAACATTGTATATGTGGAAAACAACATCGTGTTTCATTTTATTCTAGTCCTCATAAATCTTCCGTTTTTCTAGATTATATTCGCTCTAATATTTGTGATCCAATAAATGTTCCTTCTTTATTGAAATCAAGATATTATGTCTCATTTATTGATGATTATTCTAGAAGGGAATTTGTTTATTTTTTAAAAATTAAATTAGAAGTGTTCAATCAATTTAAAGAGTTTAAAAACTTGGTTGAAAATCAGACTGGTAGACAAATTAAATGCCTCAAGACAGATAACGACGGTGAGTTTTGTTCTGTAGATTTCGAAAGGTACTACAAAGAACATGGAATAAAAAGGCATAAAACGACACCTTACACTCTACAACAAAATGGAGTTGCTAAAAGGTTGAACAAGACACTAATGGAAAAGGAAAAAATAATGTTGAGCAATGTTGGTTTGCAATATAATTTTTGGGTTGAGGTTGTGGCTACAACATGTTATTTATCAAATCAATCTCCCTCTCTGACACTTGTTGATAAAATGCCTATGGAAGCTTGGTCTAGTAAGAATCCCTCTTTCAGACATGTTATATTCTTTGGTTGTGAATAATATTTTCATGTGTCAAATGAGAAAAGATCTATATTGGAAAATAAAGCTGTAAAATGTATCTTCATTGGCTATGGCATTGGTGTGAAAGGACACAAGCTTTGGAATCCATTGACTAAAAAGGTTGTATACAATAGAATTGTAACCTTTCATGAGCTGAAACCTTCTTCAGTGGGTCTACAGTCAGACATGAAAGGAGAAAAAAAAAGAAAAATTAGTTGAAATTCCTCAAACCCCAAATAAAGAGGAACTATGAAGTGTACCTAAAACTAAGGAGAGTTCAAGCAACTCTGAGAGTTTTGAAGAAGAAGAGTCACAACCTCAACCTCAACTTATGAGAAGGTCTACACGTGCAAGGGAACAACTTGAAAGGTATGGTTTTTCCATGTTGGATGCAAATTGTTCCTATGCTTTGATTAGAAACACTGATGAGCCTAGGACTGTGAAAGAGGCTATAGAAAGTTTTGATTCAAATTCCTAGTTGGAAGCCATGGAAGAGGAAATGACATCACTAGAGAAGAATGAAAATTGGGATTTGGTACCCTTGCCTAAAGGTCAAAATCTTGTTGGCTGTAAGTAGGTATTTAAAAAGAATATTCTTCTAGATGGCAAGTTGAAAAGTACAAAGCTAGGTTGGTTGTGAAATACTTTTCCTAGGTAGAGGAATTGATTATGGAAAAAAAAAATCCCCTGTAGCTAAGTTGATATCTATCAGATTTCTCTTGTCACTTGCAGTAGCGTATGAATTAGAGATTGAACAGATGGATGTGAAGACAAAATTTCTTCATGGAGATCTTGAAGAAGAAATTTATATGTCTGAGCCAGAGAACTTTATGGAAAAAGGTAAAGAAAATCTGGTTTGCAAGTTAAATAAATATCTGTATGGTTTAAAACAATTGCCTAGAATGTGGTACCAAAAGTTTGAACGTGTGTGTCTTCATTGGAATTTGTAAGATCAAAATCTGATCACTTTTTGTACCTTACAACTGAAAATGATTGAGTGTTTATTATTGCCCTATATGTCGATGACATGTTGTTCATAGGAAATAGTAAGACTGACTTTTTATCTAAAATCTTAGTTGTCTGCAAAGTTCAACATGAAAGATCTTGGTGTAGCAAGGTATATTTTGGGGGTGGAAATCACAAGGGATAGAGGGAGTAGAAAGATTTGGCTCAGCTAGAGTAATTATATCAATACTATCCTAGAGAGATTTGGTATGACTGATTGCAAGCATCTAGGTGTTCTAGTGTTGCAAGGAACGAAGCTATCTATTGAAGATTTTCCAAAATCTCCTACCGAGATGGAGGACATGACTAGAGTTCCTTATGCAAGTTTAGTTGTTATTTTAATGTATGCAATGGTCTGTACAAGGCTATACATTTCCCAAGTAGTGGGAGTTCTTAGCTAGTTTATGGAAAATCCTAGTAGACCACATTGGGATGTTGTGAAAAGAATTTTTAGATATCTGAAAGGTACCTCATAGTACGCTTTGTTCTATCATGGTAAATCATTTGGATCACATAGATCCATCGACATTCAAGGTTATGTGGATTATGATTGGGCAGGGGAAATTGTCAGCAGGAGATCCACCAGTGGATATATCTTCACGTTGAATGGTGGTGTAGTTAGTTGGATGAGCAAGCAACAGGTTGTAGTCACTTTATCCACTACAGAAGTAGAATATATGATAGAAACACATTCCTAAAAGAATGCATTTCTCTTAGATTTTTTTGTTCTGATATTGGGTTCAATATAGGGAAAATTATCATTTTTTGTGATAGTCAGAGTGCTATTTTTTTTGTGAAAAATACAACTTTCCATGCCAAGATGAAACATATTGATGTGTAGTACCATTTTATGCGGGATATGGTGGAGGATGGAAAGGTCAGTCTTGAGAAGGTGGATACTTTGGAACACATTGCAGATGCATTAATGAAACCAATAAGCATAGATAAGTTTAGGTGGTGTGCCAATTCGATGGGCCTTGGGGCCTATGGCATTCAGTAATCTCAGTTTTGGAGAAACTAGTAAGCCTTCATCAAGTGGGAGTATGTTGGAATTGCACCTCATCTTACTAGCATGACTAATGGCAGAAAATAGTGATCAGTTGGTCTTTATCACCAAGACATTCCATTATTGGTGTGACCTCATATGGTGTCTACACGATGGTCCAAGCTTAAGTTGTTGGTAGTTTCCCTGATTGATGAGAGATCCCTCTATTGACGTGAGTCCTTTCATTGTCTCATCAACAGACCAAAATTCCTTGTGGTGGCATCGTCGACGAGAGTTTGCTTCATCACTAGGACCTTAGGCAATGTCTCCTTAACATTTTGATGTTAAGCCATAAGAAATTTTTTGGTGTGACTGTGGGTGGTTGGTGAGACATTATGAAATGTCTCATCAACATCTGGAACAAGTCTTAACATTTCTCATCAATTATACTTGAGGTGTTTGATGATACTTTGGTGAATCTCTTCGAAAAGGGTTGTCACATCGATGATCTGTGATGGGACCCGGGCTCTCATGTGGATAATGATAGGTGGTTAAAGGCATGCTGACTAGGCAATAGGGGCCATATCGAGAGGTCTGAACTTCATCAGTATGACATCCTCATATCAGTGAGTGATAACTCGTTGTCTCACCGATATGACAATACTTGGTAAAGCTGATATCAATGAGAACTTAGTGGATTGGTAAGAGATTCTAATATCTCTCATCGACATGGTGTATCTTCTCTATGGTATTTTTTGAATAGTACATATCGATGTGACTCAAGTAGATCAACGAGAAATTATAGGTTGTCTCATCGATGGCCCATTTTTGGTAACTATTATGTGACGGTTGGTTTACAGGATGGCCTAAGATGTAGAATGGTTGGTTTTCTCTCTCAAAAAGGTTGCAATGTAATATGCAATTGTAATTATGACTGGAATGAGGGTAGTATTTGATGTGAGAACAATATTGATAAAAATATTATGTTGCCTGAATTGAGATGGTAATTCAACATCTGAGAAGCACAAACGGTAACTCTGTATGTGGATTTTTTCACTGTAATACAAAGTGTTTTTTCTTGGTGTGGTGCGTTTTTCACTTGTAATGGTTTTCCCATGTAAATACTGGTGTCTACTCTATATTGGTTAAATTCTATTCTTATTTGATATTCCTTTAATGTGCATCTTGAGTGAGTTGTAATTGAAATTGGACCATATATGTCTACATTCTCTTCTCAAAATTAGCATTAGGAAAGTGTTTATGCACCTTTTCTTTCCTTATACTTTGTGGTTTTTGCCTATATTATGATTTAAATTTAAGATCCAAGTGTTAGCTTGCATAATTTTGGTGATTTACTATTTTTAGTTTTTCTCCCAAAGTGTTGTTTAGGTTGATAGCCTCATCTTCAATCATAAGGAAATCAATGCATTCCCTCATTGAATTGACTCACCTAAGGGTTGTAACTCAATTCTTTGTGGGGATCTCATTTCCTAATAAAATAAAATATAATAGGCACATCACCATAACACATACCTCACAACAAAATAAAAACACTTCCCCATATATTTTTCTTTGTTTCATTTTGGTGAACCTGACTTTTGAACATCATAATTTTTTTATTTTGAACCTTAGATCTAGATTCGCATTCCTTTGCATTAGTTTTCATTTTTACATCTCTAAAATTTGCATTATTTTGATTTGCATTTTAGGGTGTTAAATTACATTTTGGCATTGTTGAAAATCAAAAATTTCACAAAAATTGGCATAGTGTTAGTCTCATTTTTCATAGTGCTTACACAGCATTGCATGATCATCACTTAAATCAAAAAATTGAATCAAAATTGCATCTCAAATTAGGTATTTCTTTCTTTTCATTTAGTATCATTTCACACTTGCGTTTAACTCTAATTTTCTAGAAATCTAAACCTATAACTACCTGTTTGCAACCAAAATCTGGAAACACATCAACTCAAAAATTTATAATTTAATTTTTAAAAACTCTAACAAATGACCCATTCGCCCATGGGTGAATGAATCCCTAATTAGGCCTATTCTTGAATTTTTGGGCACTAAAAACTCTCCATTTGTATTTTGTGTTTCTGCATTAAGGCTTCTCTTTTTGTTTTCAAAGTTTTTGTTTCCTGCAATCATTTTTTGCATTAGGTTTAATTGGTCAAATTGAGTGCATTGTTTCAAAAATCAAAATTGGAATGAAAAGAATTTTTTTTTAAGTTTTTACATAGTATAATCAAAAAATGATCTTGTTTAAAATCTTAAAATTGCTATCTCTTTTTACATATTTTCATTGCACTTCTTATTGTTGATTGCTCCTAGCCTATTGTCTATTTTGGGTACAACTTAAGTTTGGTGAAAATTGTATGAGATTCACAACCTGGTGTCCTATTGCTAATAATCTAGTGAGACGTAGCTCTAGACTCATGTCATCCCATGCTAGCACATTTTTTCGTGGATCTTGAGTTCTCTATCTCTTTCACTTATAGTGTTGACACTAGTCAACCCATTATGGACCATACCCTTGACACCTTATTTTTCAATGACCTCTTTACTAGAAACCAATGTTACTACTATTGAATCAATGGTTTCTAATATTTTTCAAGAAGAAATAAGACAAATGGATGAAGAATTATAGAAATTGAAAAAATTTGTAAGTTTTAAATACATTGATGGTACTCTAATTCCTATCATAGATGACATGAGGAATATGCTTGATAATGAACAAGGAATATAAATTTTATGTAGCATCTCTTACATCATTAACAATCACATGAAAAATTATGAGAATAATCCTATTGAAGTTCAACCTCATAAGGGCCAAACCAATATGTCCCTTGACATTGCTTTCTCATCAAATGACATAATTAAACATGCACATAATGGTCCTATTTACATTGCTAGAAAAATTAATGAGAAGCCTACTAATGGGATACAAATAAATCTCATTTGTGTATAGAACATGATCACTGAAGAAGTTGTGTTTGTGCATGAACTTTATCAAGATACTTATGAACAACTAAAAGCATGGATCAAAACACATAATTGTGAACCCCAATCCTAGACTTGCACAAACATGGAAAACAAACACACTATTAGATCCGAATGCAAGTTAGAACTAAGATTCCCCATCAAATTCATCTACAATGCTCAAAATAGGAAAGAAATGAAGAACAAAACAAGAAAAGAAATTAAATCCTATTTAAGCATGTAAACTCCCAATCCCATGGGGGAATTGGTGTCAATTTGATGTGTAAATTGGAACTTTCCCAAATCCTTTGTGTCATTGGATGATTTTGATGAAGATTGATCCACTTGTTGAGGAAGAACAATGTGATTCCTTGATAAAATCTGCAATAACCTAGCTATGATAATGGAAAATGCTTATGGAGATGGATGAAATTGCTCTAAATGTGAAGATAGTAACTTTGCTCTAAGTTGTGGATGATCAAATGAGAAGAATAGCCTTCTATTTATAGAGGTACAAGATGGAGGAATGAGAAAAATGGAGCAATATGGGATCATTCAACATCCAATGGCCAAGTGCCAATTGTCAAGATGTGAATAGAGGAAGCTTGAGCATATTTGGATGAATGAGCCAATAAATGATATTAGGTGGATTTTGAAATTCATGAAATGACTTGTTTAAGAGGGAAAAAATGACTTAAATGCCACTTGGTTCAAAGCACAAGGACATGCAAGAGGAGATAAATGCTTTGTTGGATGGACAAATCCACTTGGAGGGATTTTCAAACTTGGAGGAATATTACCCTAAATGTGTCATGTTGAGAGGAAATATGGATTTAATAAATCAATTAGATTTATTTTCATGTGCAAGTGGCAAAATCTAGAGAAATTAGGATATTTGGATAAAAATAATTAGGATTTGATCAATTTAATAGGAGATTAGATGATCTGAAAATTTTGATTTACATTTTAGGATTTATTTAAATCAAAGTTGAGAGGAAAATGATTTAGATTTTAATTAAATACAAAAGGGATGATGTTAAAGATTAAATTAAATAAGGTTTAATTTATTCAATTTAATAGGAAGACTTTGGGGATTTAATTAAATGAATTATTTAATTAAATGGGGACATAGGGTTAATTAAATCAGATTGATTAATTTAATTAACAAGAGAGAATGGATTAATAATGATTTATTCAATTAAGGGATGAAAAGTGATGACAAGCTAAGAAGATGATTTAGGATGAAATGATGTTAGTAATCAGGATCAAGTGTGTCGGTATTTTTCCATGTCTACAATAATGGTTTTGATTTCTCTATAATAGTTTTGATAACTCTTCTTCTAAAAGTTAGATAGAAACAATTGAGTCTCATTCTCCATCATCTTGAAGTAAGATCAATTTTGTTTGAAGTTGGGCTACCCATGGCTTCAATCCATGAAATTTGTCCCACCAATCATTAACAAATGCTTGAAGTTTCTATTTAATAATAAAATATTTACTTTGAATCATAGTGGTTTTAATCTTGTGTCTTCCCATGGTAATTTCTCATTGCATGTTTTTTGGCCTGAACCTATGGAACATATCAGGCCTCATGAGGAATTATTTTTCAAATCTTATCAAAAGGCTAATGCAAATAACATAGAAGAGTTATCCCTTAGAAATATGCCTCAACCTATGATCGAGCCTACTATCATTGATGACACCATGATTGAACCAAAAGCCCTTCCAAGTGACCAAGGCCAAACCGTAGCAAAACCTCCACCCATTTCCTATAAGATACCAAGAGATAATCAAATAACTCTCGTTGTGCCTCCTAAAATTAAAAAAGTTTATAAAATCAAAGAGAAAGTGGTTGAACAACCTCCCATGGTTCCTTTTGTTCCTTCATTGTGGGAAGAAAAGAAACTTGTGGCTGATAAACCTGCTCCTACAAAATCACAACTTGAAAACAATAGAAAAAGGAACTGAAATGCTAGAGAGCATAGGCATAGACATCATGCAATTTTTCATCGGTTACAAGAAAAATATGAATCAACAACTCAAGATCAAAAAAAAATTCAATCAATACATGATGATTCTACACCTTTTCCACAACAAAAAGAACAAGTACCTTCCATGTATATTATCATAAGACCTCCTATTGTTATTAACTTGGATGATGATGATGAGATTGCTAAAATTTATGAAGAAGTGCCTAATGAGCTAAATTTATTGTTTTCCTCTTCCATGAGCTTATATGATATCAACCATGATAATCCTCCTAAAAAGAGTGGCACACCATGTGTTGAACATAGTGATGTCCCTAGTACAACATGTGTTGTTGTCCCTTTAGCTAGTTATCTACCTTCCACATATGATCAATAAGATTGGGATACAAATGACCTATTATAGTTTGACTTGCATGTGCTATACTAATATTTTACTTTTCTTCTTTTCATGTTTTGTGTGTGATAGCATGTGTGTAATTTGATCCACTATATTGTTATGCTTGACGTGTGTTTATGTTCATTCCTCTATGTGTACCTACATTCTTCTTTATGCCGTAAACCTTTATATTTTCTCTTTTCTTGTGTTTTCCTTTTGGGGATGACACAAGGCATCGAGGCATTTATGTCTCTTCCATGTTGACCCAAAATATTTTATTTGTTTTTTCACTTTATGTGTCATTCTTCAAGTTCTACGAGTATTTTGGTAATGATAGCATTTCTAGGCTATATATTAACATTGTAGAAAAGGCATACACTGACCCCAAATACATGGATCCCTTATGTGTTTTGGATTTCATTTAGGGGCAACCCCTTTTCATGATGCAGTTTCATTTGGAGACATATGCTTGACATAGGGCTTTCCAAATAAGCTCTCATATATTATTTATTGTTTAACATTTAACATTTTCTACTTTAAAGTTCTTGCTCATAGCATGGTGTTTAGAAATTTCTTGAAAGTGAGGGCATACATTGGCATTATCATTTTTTTAACTATAACTTATGTTTCTTAGTGATGTCTTCTTGATTTGTGTGATGTGTCTTCTTCTTGGTGACATTGAGATTGATGTCCTTCAAGAGTGTGACATTTCTTAGCATACGACATTTCTTATTGAACAAGACAACTCAGAGGGGGGTGAATCAATTGTAGAAATTTAAACCTTTAAAACTTCCACCAAAGGTTAGATCAATTTCCATTCACAAATAATTTACTTTTCTAATGTGATTAATCATTAAGTGTAAAAGAAAAAACTAAAAGAAGTAAAATCATACACACAATAACACCAGACTTATGTGGAAAACCCAATACAGGGAAAACCATGGTGAGAATTATCTCACAATTTATAGAGAATATCAAAACTGAATACAAAGGCTCACTGCCAAAATAGGACTTATTGTCTAGAACAAGACTCACTATTGAATAAGGGTTAACCACTCAGATGGATCAATGCCACAAAATTACAAAGAACATAGAAGAGATTTGTTACAGATATAAAAAAATCTCAATGCAATGGAGATTTCCATCATAGTTCGTTCACACAATTGCAAACATGTTTGAATGATAGAGCACACCTTCAGCTCACTGCCTCCAAAAACTTGCCACTTGAATTTTGAATTGATCTACTCAAACTCACATTACACACACACACATTGTTTCACATCTATCTCTCATCTATATTTCTCTTGCATTCATTCACAAACATATCAACTCATATTTATACCATCCTCAACTTTGAAACTCATCCAAAGTTAGCCACACACCATTTGTACTTACAAATTCAAATCAAGTCAGTGCCAAAAAATTCTAGGATGGAATTATAATGAGAGTGACCCTAAAAAATACTTAATGAGGACCTAAATAAGTAACAACACACTTTTCCATGCTTCATGAACTTCATGTGTAGTGCTTAACACAAGGTCGGCCAATACCCATGTAAGAAACATAGAACAATTCTACACATGCAACCTAAACTCGATCAAATCTCTATTTATAACAAACTTAACTTGAACATGATCATATCAGCTTATTTTCCAAACCACAAGTCTTGAAACCACAATTCAAAGAAATCCAAAGAAACTACATTTTTCCTAGACCACAACTAGATACACAAAAAAGAATAGTACATATACTGGTGAAAATATTTGGCACTGTACAATGATCCAGAGGCCCAAATTATAGATATAGAAACCATCAACAACCATGATCAATATATCTGAATAACACAAGCATAGGAACACATCCCAAAGCACATACAATACCTGCAATCTTTCTTTATTATAATTTTCTCAATATCCTCGACATATACAACCAATAACCAACTTCAATGAATGATATGACAACAACAACTAGTTGACAACTAGTTAACAAGTTGATATCAATGAAAAAACCTCCATACTTGAAAAAATCTTCCCCTTTTTCATTGATGGCAACACATGATGTGAAAAACCTTCAAAGAAAACACAATAGCTTTGAACCATCAAACTATAGAATTATTTCTCCTCATTATTTTTCACATGATACTTTCTCCCCCTTTGACATCAATGGCAAAGGCAAAAGATATTTGACATTTTTTTCCTCCTTTGACATTACTAGTACTCAATAATCCCCCTTAGGAGTACACCTAAAAAATTTCTCATTGAAAACATGTGACACTACCTTCTCCCCCTGAGAGATAGCCACCAAACATCAATCCATAAGAAAGATACATCCATAGATCCACTGGACTGATGCATCTTCCTATGCATACAGTTCAATAAAGGAGGGGAAATGACCCCTAACTTCCCCCGGAGATGCTCAAAATTATCTTTAAGAAGAGCTTTAGTAAATATGTCAACAATCTTATCCTTTATAGGTACATAATAAAGCTTCACTTCATTCTCCATGACCTTCTCTCTCAAAAAGTGATACCTAATAGATATATGCTTTGTCCTTGACTGCATCAGTGGATTCTTTGAAATGTTAATTTCACTTTTATTATCACAAAAGATAGAAGTGGGATCATCATACATTACTCTAAAATATTTCAATGTCTATCTCATCCACAAAACTTGTGTGCGACAAGATGTTGCAGCAATATTCTCAGCCTTTGTAGTGGATAAGGAAACTAAATCTTACTTTTTATTTAACCATGACACCAATATGCAACCAAGAAAGAATGAACCATCAGTTGTACTTTTTTATCATTAATACAACCTACTCAATCTACATCTGTGTAAGCACTTACTATAAAATTAGTATCCCTAGGATACCACAAGCCATAATCCGGAGTTCCATTCAAATATCTGAATATCCTCTTAACATCAATAACATGTGTTTCTTTAGGATCTTCTTGAAATCTAACCACAAGACAAACTCCATGCATGCTATCTGGTCTAGTACTCATTAAATACAACAAACCTCCAATCATTGATCTATATTTTCTTTGATCAAACCTAGGTGAATCATCTTATTTACTCAATTTACAGGCAGTCACCATAGGAGTGCATACCAGTTTAGAACCATCCATCACAAACTTATTCAACATTTCCTTTACATATTTTTTCTTTGAAATAAAAATCCATTTTTCTATTTGATTGATTTTTAGCCCAAGAAAGAAATTTATCTCACCAAACATAGATATCTCAAAAATATTTTTGCATCTCTTCAGCAAAAATCTTGCACATTGTTTCATTTCCTCCAAAGATAATATCATCAAAATATACAACTACTATGAAGATTTTGTCATTTTAAATTTTTAAATTATTAATATTTCCATTTGTCATAACTTTATTGAAACCTTGTTGAATAAAATCTCTATCTAACCTTGTATACCAAGCTCTAGGAGATTTATTTAATCCATATAAATCCTTCTTTAATCTATAGACCATAACCGGTTGATTTGACAACTGAAATCCTTCTTGTTGTTCCATGTACACTTATTCTAACTCACCATTCAGAAATGATGACTTTACATCCATCTGATAACCTTTAAAATAATTAATATTGGCGTGGTGTGATGGTTTAAAGGTGGAATTGTTGTTCTTGCCACAAAGGTTCAAACCCTGTTGGATTGGTATTGTTGAGTGGATGTATTTTGATTCATATCTCTAGTTCAAAATTGGTTACCCCTTAAATAATAATGACCTTTAAAATATTTAAAAGTAGAAAAAGATATAAAAAAATTGATAGCTTCCATCCTAGCCACTAGAGTAAAATTCTCATAAAAATCTATACCTTCTACTTGTGAGTAACCCTTACACACAAGCCTTGCTTTATTTCTTAATACTTCTCCATTCTCATTCAACTTGTTTATAAATACCCATTTTGATCCAATTATTTTTTTATCTGCCAATCTAGGGACCAATTCCCAGGTTTGATTCTACTCAATCTCCATAAGTTCTTCTTTCATTTCTCGCATCCAATACTCATCTTTACATGTTTCACTTACTATTTTTGGTTCAACTTCAAAAAGTAAACATAGATTTATTTCAGCAACAACAACTTTGTTTCTTGTCAATACTCCTTTTCTCTTGTCTCCGATAATATGATCTTTTGAATGATTCTTTTGCACATATTTAGGTATCTTTGAGGACACCACTGAAGCTTCTTCTTCTTCATTCTATTTTTCATGTTCTTCCACAACTTCTTCTACTTCTCTGTAATCAAGTTCATCTGATACATAGCCATCAACTTCAATTAATTTCTTTAATGTTTCATCCACCTTGACATTTGTGCTCTCTACAATATTTCTCATCCTTCTATTGAAAGATCTATAAGCTTTGCTTCTAGTAGAGTATCCAATGAAGATACCCTTATCACATCTAGCATCAAACTTCCCTAAATTTTCTTCATCCATTCTGGTATAACATTTTCTTCCAAATACCTTGAAATACTTGACAATAGGAAATCTTCCACACCACAACTCATAAAGGGTCTTAGTTCTATTGATTTTTTCTTGAACTCGACTGAACCCATAAATAGTAGTTTGAATAGCTTCTCTCCAGTAAATATCTAGTAGACCTACCTCTATTATCATTGATCTAGCAACTTCTTGAATTCTTATGTTCTTTCTTTCAACAACTACATTTTGTTGAGGAGTTTTAGGGGAAGATAATTTCCTCTTTATTCCATGAAACTCACAAAACATGTTAAACTCATTGGAGGTGAATTCACCACCTCTGCTAGACCTCAAACATTTTTTTCTCAAATTTTCTTCATTCTCAACCATAGCCTTAAATGCCTTGAATTATCTAATGTATCAAATTTATCTCTAAGAAAAGTAACCCATGTAAATCTAGAGTAATCATCAATTAGGAGCATAAAATACCTATCACCTTGTAGACTTCTCACTATTGTAGGACCGCAAATATATGTATGAATCAAATCTAGTATTCTGGTAGTAGATTTTTCCTTTCACCTAAATCAGTTTCTAGCTTTCTTTCCAAACTAACAATCCTTGCAAATAGCATTAACAAGCTTTGTAATCCTTGGTAAATCTATCATAGCTTGTCCAACAATGATTCTCACTATATTATCAAAGTTCATATGACACATCCTCTAGTGCCATAACCAACTGTCATTACTCTTAGACATAAAATAGTGTTTGTTAGTACCCTTAAGTTGATAAATATTCCCCTCAGACTTCTTACCAAGAGCAATCATTGTTCTAGTTCCTTTCATGATTTCACATCTCTCATCCTCGAATACAATATTATATCCTTTACTACACATCTATCCAACACTTAAGAGATCGTGCCTTAAACTCTTAACATAGTAGACATCATCAGTAGTACGCTTTTCATAAAAACTAACTGAACCTATCCCACAAATCTTCGCACCATTATCATCTCCAAACTTAACTAAGTCTCCATCATATTTTCAAGTTTAACAAACTTAATTTTATCACCGGCCATGTGATGTGAACAACCATTGTCAACAACCCAATAGTTCTTGTCTTGTTTAGCATGAAGGGAAGAGATCACCGCATCTTCAACTTTCTCCAAAGAACTTTCCTTCACCTATCTCTCAGTATTGGAAAAATTATTTAGATCTTTTATAGCCAAGAACGAGAATTCATTATCATCAAAATCTCTATAATCATATTCTTTATTAGAAATACGAACATCTTCATTTACATAATATGCTCTCTTAATTATCTTCCCTTTGTTTTATTTTCCTACTCTATATTTATTCTTCTTATCTCTTTCCAGAAATCTCGAAGCATAATGACCTATTCCTCCACAATAAAATAATTTAAAGGGTAGCTTATCTTTTGTAGAGGAGGGTGACCAACCAAACCAAGGCTCTAGGTCATAGAGAGCTAAGAGAGGAAGGCTGCCATAATTTACCTCAAATTGGAAAAATGTTTAAGGTCAAGGATAGAGAATGAAGAGCACTCTCGGTTCTGTTGTCACACTACTAACCTAAGTGTTTTAGTGGGGCTAGTAGGTTTCTAGAATCTAAACTGTACCTCAAACAACTCTCTATCAAAGGACAACAATGCAAAACAAGGATGATAGCACATCGTGTTAGTGTCTCACAAGTGTGCTAGCATCTGTATGGATAGAAAGTGAAAAAGGACATAGTGATCCATCAATAGTGGTTTACAATTTTTGGCCAAACTGGACACTGAAATTATTATTTTTAACTAAATCTTCACATTCGAGCACCTATAGCGGCTAAACCGTGAGGAATTTGAAGATGATGCAAACTAGAGTCTTGTCACCTTTTGTTTGTAGATTCTAGGAAATTTTTTTCTCAAAAAAATTGGAATCATATTGCACTTCTTTTTCCATCTCCCATGAAAACTGGTTTTTTTCAGAAACAACATTTTTAAAAATTGACGCACATCATATAATGCATAACTATTTTTCCATGAAGGATAAAATTCTAATTCTTTCGAATTTAGATTTGTGACTCCGATATCTAGTTCTTCCACTTGGTTAGATAAAAAATTTATTGAATATTTTTTCTTTAATCAAGTTTCGAAGTCAAACCAATTACAATTCAGACATAGCACGACCACATAACATGTAACGTTTTTTGTATATATCAAAATTCAAAAAAAAATTTGTTGGATCAAGGACTTCAATATTTGGTGCACTCATATTTTTCATTTTCCATTTTTCTTTTGATAATCTGCTATTTTTCCACATGTGCAGAACAGAGACCTTCATTTTTGATGAAAAACCTATGTTTAATAATAAGAAAAAAAATAGATACATAATAAAACCAAAACATATTAAAATTATATTCTTTGGATAGCTTTTTCAAAGGACTGCTTAATTATAGCTGGGTCTGTGAAGAGTCCTCCATTTTCATCCTCAACCCGAGCTTTGAAGGGCAAAAATTTGCCAAACTTTGGTGGAAGAGGGGGAGAAGGGTAAAAAAGGGGGTTCGAGTGAACCCCCCTTCACTCGAAAGGGTAAAGGGGGGGTTCGCTTGAAACCCCTTTTTGTTTGAATTTTCCATTCATTTTCTTGAAGAAACGTGACATCATAAGGCTCGAGAAAACCCACCATGCAAAAGGGGGTTCGCTCGAACTCTGCAAAAGGGGGTTCGCTCGAACTAGGGGTTCGAGTGAACCCTTCTTTTGGGTTCGTGTGAACCCCCTAGTTCGCTCAAACCCCTTAAAACTTGAAATTTTGAATGTGTGAGAATTTTTACGAATTTCCTTCCTCATCAAAATTGTAAACCACTATTATGGGTTTACCTGACAATAAAAGGTACATTGAACCCATTGGTAGCTTAGCAGTTGAGGTTTGAAGTGCTAACTAAAATGAAATAGACAAAATAAAAAAGATAACTAGAAAGATGATGTAGAAGTGAAAAAAAGAAGGTGATGGTAATGAACTCATGAAGGGTCTTGTTTTCCAGCAATCTCCACACGAACACATACCTACACACAACCATATTGAGAGGAAAAATGTTCGGGCTTTATAGGGGTTTTCCGCAGTCATACCCCTGCTTTGGTGTTTCCACCTCCATGCACAGTTAGATAGATAAATATGAAGAAATATGATAAAGGAAACAATGCTAGAATGGTAATGAAACTAAACACTACAAGAGACACTATGCTACTCAAATCCAACAACAAAGTATTCATACGAAAGCATTACCACCCTTGACCAAAGGAACTCAAGGCCAATAAGAGAGGAATACAAGACAACAACTATGGCAGAGTTGACATAGCCGCAACATTGCTAAAAGTAATCATGCAAGACACCAAGTTGTTGATTTTATGGTAAAATGTGAAGGGTTTTGTGATGTTGGAAGAGTTGATAGTGCAACTAGTATCTCAAATGTGTGAGAATTGTGAAGGAGATCAAATTAGTGTGTAGAAGATCAAGAATTTCCCAGGAGATCAAGTGAAAGTGAAAGATAGCCATTTAAATAAGGTTTGGGAGGGAAAGAGTCATTCAAAGGTTGATAGGAAGGTGTACGGGTGTTATGTTTCATCGCCAATGGAGAAAAATAAATGCACTTTACAACACTAAATTAAGGTAAAATTGGGTCTATTTAGCTTAGAATGGCCTTTAATCCCATGTGAATGTGTAAAACACATTACAAACCTACCAAATTTAATGTGAAAATGTAAATAAATAGATTTTACAACATTAAATTAGGATAGAATTAAGTTAATTTTTCTTAAAATGGACCCAAGATCTAATGTGGATGTGTAAAACACCTCACACCATTAGATCAAGGGGACATCAAGTCCAATTTATCATTAATTATTCCCCTATTGAGCAAGGTACACATTTTTCTACAATACAAATGTAAATACTCTCATCTAATTTTAAAGGCTTATAATATTTTCTCAAATTCAAACAATATATTACCTCATATAGCTATATAATGTCACTTTACATCATTTTCATCCTTCATCAATGTCATATCCAACCTCCAATGAAATAATGGTATTTTCTTGCAACTACAACCTTTGCTAATATCATATCATTTTCGTAGAATTTTATCAACAGATCCGCTTCATACTATTGCCTTATATATATGTATTTATAATTCAACCTCTAGCTAACAAACATGTCCAAAAATAGGGCTTTTAATATCTTTGCCATTGAAGTCTTTTAGGGTAAGATTGAGGAGGCACACCATTAACAACCCACATGCAAATCTCTATTTATAGAGGAATTAATAGAAATACCCCTCCCATCCCTTATCCCCCCTAAAACAACGATTTTTCAAAAATATCAGATTGTTGAACCAAAAATGTCCTATAATAACACTTTGATTCATATCTTGAATATGCTTGGGCTTCTCTATCACTAAAGTTACTAGTTCATATGACATGTTTTCTCGAAGTGAAGCTTCCAAGATCATCTACATAATAGAACCCTAAATTAATTGGGATAGTCAACTAGACCCTCCTTCATATGACTGGTGGATTACGTGTTCAACTATCACTAAAGTTACTAGTTCATATGACTGGTGGATTATGTGTTCAACTATATCTCTATGACCGTTATGCCATTCTGCTTGTATTTCTCAAGAGTTAATATTTACGTTGTGCGGGTTGTCTTATATTATAATTAATTGATAGACTTCCTTTGTGAGATTTTAAAACCATAAAAATGTCAAGAAAATGACCAAAAGCCATGAAATTGTGTGATGGTGGATAAACAGTAAAATGGTAAGGATCATAGAATTGTCAGAGGATGGGGAAAAGGGTAGAATAAAGGATTCTACATTAGCATTTAGTTCATTGAAATTTCATTTTGTTTTAATTTAATTGAATTTCTCTATAAATAAACCCTTAAGGGTAGCAAAAACCCCTTAAAAGAACATATTGAAACCCTTAAATAAAGTAAATTCTTTGACCCCTTAAAAATCAGCATGGGCAAAGCATTTTATTTTGCCTGAATCCTCCAAAATTGAAAAAAACCCAACAAACCCTAACATAACATTCGCACCAAAAAGTAAAATCGAACAAATAGAAAACTGATGCTTTAACTAAAAATGCAAAACATGCACTTGATTATCATGAAAAACATGCACTTGATAAACCAAATCAAACCATTTGAATGATGAAAAAACTGGCTTTGATTCCCTTTTGTAGACCAGGTCTTCAGGTGAGCATCCTCCAGTCGTAGAATTTTCGGGCGAACATGCAAAATGCCCACCCCAATATTTTTTTGCTTTTTATATTTAGCTTATTTGGATAGAAGGGATTCGATCAAGTATATTTCGGTTGAAACCTACTCAGCCAAAATAATGAGGCCATGTGGGCGCCATGTCATTGTCACGTGGTTTCGGCTAAAACATACTCGGTTGAATCCCTTCCGGATGAAATCAGTTTGATATAATTCATGCAATTGGCCCAAAGTGTGACACAAGTTTGTAATTTTACCCTCCTTCTTCCTTTCCAATTTTCATCACCTAATTGCCTACCCCCTCCAATAGAAGTGGCCCTTAGGGTCTAACGCAAATTAGTTTTATGCCAACTTTATTTCCTTCTTATTATTTATAATTTCTTTAGTGTTCTCTCCAAGGTCATAACAATAGAACCAATGTTAGCAAGAAAATAAGGGAAGTATAGTCCAGAGATCTGTACCCCAAGACTTCTTATGTAGTTGGTTTATACCCCGAAGGGCACAATAAGAGAAACAAGCATTTGTGGTAAGCTAATAAGAGGAACAAATAATACCTACTATGCTAACAACAAAAGAACTATGCATTCATCCATAATACATGCATATGTAAACCCTTATAACTCCTTATACTATATTATAGCTTCATACAAAAGGAAAGTCTTAGTCTCTGCTCTTATAATATCTCTCATACATCTCTCTATATTCTCTACATATGATTTACATTATATATGTGATGTCTCATGAAGGGATGTGACTCCTAATTGCATCTAATGTCTTCTCCTTTCTCTATGAACCATTTGCAGTAACCTGTGGTATGTTTTGCTTCTGCCTTTGACCTACTAACAAGGAGCATAATGAAGGTAGAGTAGAAGAAAGAGGGAAGAAGAGATAATGCAATATCCAATTAAGGAAAGCCTCTTCTTCTACAACTTTAGTGATTTGAAAAAATTATGACAATTTTTTAATGACTATGTGTTACATGTTGGGTTCATCCTCTAGAACATTATGAAGTTTAAATCAATTCAAATTATTGACCTTGTCAAGTGAATTAGATTTTCCCATCCAAATTCTAGCAATTTATAAATTTGAGCATAATATGGTATAATCCAAGTTTGTTTGCAAAATTTATTGATAATTTTCTATCTTTGAGCCTTTACTTAAGTGATTTATGCCTTTTATTTTTTATGTATATATAGAGTTCAATAAAAGTAGATAATTTTGTATTGGGCTAAATTTTGGGCCAATAAAAATAGTATAATTATTTACTAAGTTTTGGTGTAGTTGAGATCTAAAATTGTTATTGATTGTTTGACCATTAGATGGTGTTTAAGTAGTGTTCATTATAAGGGCCCAAATTTAAATAGGTCTAAATGTCAAGCTTCACTATAATCAATATCCAAAATATGTGTTTACATAGGATGAAATATAGGAATTTATGTTTTTATCAATATATCTAAGGTAAATGATTACAACATCTTAGGATTCACCATGTATTTTCTATGTCAGCCTCATGTTGTTCGCCAAGTATTCATGTCTTCATTTTGAATAAAAATATTGTTTTCTTCATCTAATTATGAGTTTACCTCCTCTTCATAATGCATAATGCATCTTTGTTGTGGTGAACTTGATATTCACGATAAAATAAAGAAATATACATATGGAATATAATTACTTCACACATTAAAATACACATGTTTTATTGTTAATTTATTATCTATTTCTAATAAAAATTCACTGAAATCATAAAAATACCCATTAAACCTATAAATCTAATTACTAATATACTCCTACTTGATATTAAACTTACTTATTTGTTCCTTGTTATATTATAAAATATAATATAGTATTCCTAGCTACTTTAATACATTTTTTTACTCTCTCTTTTTACTGAGAGGAAACGAGAGTTTAGTCCCACAACTTGGAGCTTAACTCTTTAATATGCTATATTTGATACATTGTATTCCTTGTTATATTATAATTATTTATCATGTGTTAAAATATAATATAATATAATTTTTGACAAACTACAAAAGTATCTGATACATTGCATTCTTTAATATATCATAAAAGATTCAAACTTTCACACAACAAAAATATTTGATACATTGTATTCCTTACCTTATTATATTATAATATAATATTTTTATGCCGACACTACAAAACATATCCGACTTTGTAAAATTTTCCTTTCCACAAGGATACATAAAGTCAACTTGCAGCCGTCAAATCACATAAAATATTTATTTTATTGAACACCTCGTCAGATGAAAATAATTACGTAGGGAACTTGATGGCGTCGATTATGTGGGCGTATTGGCAGTAGAAGCGGTGCAATGTTTGTTCAAATTCAACATATTTCTCATTCATCCCGCAAAGTAGACATCTCACAAACAATGCATTGGAAAAGGAGGGAAGAGGGTACCATACTAGTTGGTATGAAATTGATGGTGGGACCTATTATTGATTATTTTAAGAATTAAAATATGTTTATTAATTAATAAATTATAATTGTAAAGTTTAAATATTTATTATAAAGAATATAATTATTGTTCGTTTTTAATTATTAAAAAAATCAAATATATTTTATTAAGAAATGTGATTGAGAGTTTAAATATATAAAATGTATCATTAATATTATGATATGATATAAATTGTACACATCTTTTTTCTACAAAATTAACATGATAATAATGTTATAAAGTGTAAATATAAATTAGTTATTTATTAATTTGATTTATACATAATTAAAGCAGTTACATAAAAAAATAAGGATGCAACAAGAAAGACTACAACATAACTATTGAAACCTCAAATACAAAACAAAACAATTGTTAAGAAAACAACAATAAAATACAAATAACTAAACAATAAAAGTAAGTGGCATCAACAAATAGCACATTCCATACAAAAGGAAATGGCGTAGCTTTGTATCTCCACTATAAGAGGGACAAATAGAAATCTTTCTCATAGAAGCACTAAAGCTTCATTATACTTTCAAAACATAGATTGCAATATAATTAGTTGTAAATTATCATTAGCAAATAGAAAAATAAAAAAGAGTTGCTATTACATGACACATAATCTCTCCCTACTTAGGTTTCCAATTGTTGTAACAAGGGAACAATATTTTGTTAAAAAATTACTAAAATGAACACAAATACATTTTTAATAACATTTCAAGCAAAGGAACATGTAGGCCTTTTGGTGAGAGGTAACAAATCACACCATTAGGAACACCTTGGAAGACACTCAAATGGCTAAAGGCAACCACGGTAATGATTGTTCCTTCTCAATAGCCCGATCAAAGGAGAATCTCCATCATTGATTTTAAAATAAGGGCAGTTTGTTGGTGGGTTAGTAATATTAACCATTTCTCCACAAGATCATAGGTCTTTCATATAATTAATTCAATCCATTATATTATAGACTTTACATATTAGACCACCTAGTCTTGTAGATCTATTGTACTAGAGAAGTAGAACTAGCAAGATTAATGAAATTCTTTGGGGCCCTATCTATAATAGTAACCATTATTTTTGTTTGTTTTCTCTTGATTCGATGGAAACGATACTCTTGAATTGTATATTTAAAATATAAAGTGTGTCCTTATTATAGAATGATCAAGAGGAATCGACCTTGATATAGCTAAGGAACTTATTTTCCAAGGTGTCAATGACAATAATAGTAGGAACTCTACCAAAACCCCAAGGAGCTACCAAAGAAGATCATCTATTTTAAACTCCTCGTAGGATTTAGAAATCTAGTGGTGTATAAATCAAAACCATCTTAATATGAGGTTGAACCAATGATACACATTTCTTATTGCTCCTAAGAAAATCTCTTCAGAATCACCATATCTATCTTGAACTCTAGATCTATTGTACTGAAGAAGAAGAAAAGGTAGACATATTGCTTGATTAATTGGTGCATTTTTATGAAATGGAAACCATAGTCTTCTCAAGCATCAATAAAAATTATACAATCATATTTCATATAGGAAAGAGAAATTTGTAAATAGATTTTTAAGACCCCATTTAATCATCCAAAAATGCTAAACAAAGTCTAGTAACTTGTATGAAAAATAGTATAATAAATAATGAATGCACCTTAACAAAATAGAAATCTCATGAATGATCCTCAAAAATATGTCAATCAAGAATTTTTCTATGAAATCCATGGTGGCACTAGACATGCCCATGGAAGGGTCCACGTAATTCAATTTAAGTTTGAAACAAGAATAACAAAAACCTGATATACCAATTTTATTGATTATGAAGAGTAGTACCCAAGATCTAAAGTTACAAATACAATCTAGACTTTACAAGAATATTTTTATTATCCAAATCACAAAAGGCACAAGATAAGAGCATACATCTTATTTTATTTACAAGACTCTTGAAATAGACTCTTAAGATCTAGACTCTCTAAGAATTTATGAGATTATTTTCTCATAAAATATGTAGACACTTCAAATTGTCCTGAGCCTCTGACAACATTTTCTAACTAATTTCTCATCTAATTATTTGTCTAAATCTAATTTTATTCTTAACCCTAATTCTTTGTCTAACTTCAATTCTTCGTCTAATCTTAATTCTTCATCTAACCTTAATCCAATTTCACCCTCTTTTCAAACATGTATAATTAAATATTCTTTATTATTTAATTATATTAATATCTTCCACTTCATTATCCCTTTGATTAAATTATTATTACTTAATTATTTAATTATTAACATGGCCTTAGATTAAATAATTATTCTAATTTATTTAGTCTCACTAACCTAATGTCTAGTTTATATTTAATTAAATTACTTAGTTTGATTATTTATGCATGGTTTTAAAAGTAAATGGATTTTTCGTTTATTTTAATTTTCAAAAATTAAACTCTTACACACCTCTACTAATTTTGAAATTTAAACTCTTCCAAATGGTCATGAATTTCAAAATTGAATGCTTCTATTTACACTAATTTTATCGATTTTCTTCCACCAATTAATGTAGCTTCATTCCCGTTAATTTCTCCAATCATGTGGCACTAATTTTGAACTTGAAAATGAGAAATTTTACAATGGATTTTGTCTCGTGCGATCTTGATCATTCATTCTTATCAAGATCTCGTCTGTTCATTTTTCCATCGCTTCGTCTATAAATTTGGCATTTGTTTCTTCATTCAAACAACCACTATCTTCAAACTTTCGTCATTATTATCATTTTAATTCAATCGATATGTCACTCCAAAAAACCTAAGAGCAACCTATCACAAAGCTTTAAAAGCAAAGGAGAGAGAACAATGGAGATCAACCGATGATGGCATAAAGGTATACTTTTCTTTGTTTGTTTGCATTCAATTTCCTTTATGTTGATTTATGCTTCATTAATTTGGATTTGATTTCATAGCTTACTTCTAATAGTTACGTGGTTTTTGTTAATATTTAAGCTCACTAATATAATTTTTAGATCCATACAATTTGGTGAATCCAACATGAAGAACGTTTTATTTTTCGCTAACCTACTTGTGTGCAAGTTTTTGGTATTTATGTCTTGTGGGTTGTAGATACTTTCAAGACGCTGCGAATTTTTTTTAAAAGGGGTTGTTTGAGGATAAAAAAACATCATAGTCACGTTTAGAAGGGTCGAGGAATGAATTTTCATATATTAGCCTCCATATTTTGAGGCAAAATATCATTTTAACCTTAAAAATATATGATTTGCAAGCGCTTTCTTTGTTAAACCGTACATTATATAGATCTGCAGTATTTTATTGTAATTTTTATTACTGCACATTCTTAAGTTCTGCTAGTAATGGATTCTATTTCATTTTCTGATTAGAAAATCAATTGACATAAGTTGAATCATTTGGTGAGAGTGTTTATTCATCTTTTTCACAATTTATGAAAATACTAACCTATAATAAAAACAAGCATAACTTTCAAAATACTCATTGGATTTTCAAGGTTTTACATGCATTGGAAAGCTACTTCTAATGTGCATGTTGTGGATCAAATCATTTCTTTAGATTAAAAACTATAAATCAGGTATAATCATGTTAAATTGAATGTTTTAATTTTAAACTTCAAATAAGAACACACAAACTTACTTTTTAATCATCCCACAATTCAACCTCAAGCACGTTTCTCTGGTAGGCTATACAAAGAGGCGAGATCAAAAGTTTCAACTCAATCTACTTGTGCCATACTAGGCAGTCCTTTGTGGTCCTGACTGATTCTAAACATAAGGTTTGAGGTTTCAATATCCCATTTGTGTATGTCATGGTGTTCACAAGAGTTCCTCCACTATGAACCATTTATTTTAGAAGTCTAAAGTATTTTTAGTCGTGAGTCTAGTAGAGTGCAATATGATAGCATCATCATGTGAAGTTACTCGCATAGTCCTTGGTTGAGGTGATTGTTTTCTCGTGTTAGGACCTTATCCTTTTCACTTGAGTGAGGGGTGTTAGGATGGTACATGACCTTGGCATACCCTATTCATCCACTCCTTGTATTTGTATTAACACACAAGTGTTATGGGCCCCTACCAAATGAACACACCCAATTGAATAAGTAGGTTTTTCTTGTCTTAAGAGTGTCTTTATTTGTGATATACCTACATGAAGCCAATAGCCTTTTGACCTCAATCCATACCCTTTTCACTTAAGATTCAACAGCTAATTTATCTTCCAAGTGATTTATGAGTGTATGCTATCCTAAAATTGAAAACCTCACACTAATAACACATCTAAATGCTTCATTCTTATGGATCCAACCATAGTCTACATTGAAACAAGTTAGGATCTATCCTTTCAATCCAATTTTTGAACTTAAGTGACTTGAGACCTATTAATTATTTGTTAGAAACCAAGATCACCTACATGCAATCACCTATCACATGCAAAAGACATGCAGAACCAAAGAAGATGTTCTGTAAACCTCAAAGTAAAAATGCATTATTGAGAATCAATTATTACAAAGAGATCAATCCTTATGAAGGAGATCAAGAAACCCTAAATGAAACCCTAGTGTGCACACTTAATAATTAATCAATTATTAATGTGCCTAAGTTTAGCTTAAGCAACTAAAGGAATAAGTGACTTAATTAATTAACCAGTATGATATAGTTAATTAAGTGTAATAACTTATTACTCTAACATCCCCCCTTAATATGAACTTAGGAAGAAGATAAAACACTAGAAAAAGATGCATGAAAGCAAATATGGGTCCTGGCAACTAGGCTTGATGGAAGAATAAAGAGTTTTTCGTTGATGCATTTGTTGGCAACATGAGCATGTGGGATGAGCACAAGGCGTATAGTTATGCATTGTTGTGTTATCACTGATGTCAACATTGTATCCCACTAAAAATACCATGGTGCAGATCTGTTTGGATAGATTGAACATGATTGAGGATGATTATGAAAGGAAATTTTGCAAGAAGGTTTGATCCAATGAAAGTGGTTAATATAGAAATTGAATAAGTGTCAATATAAGTGATTATATTTACAAGACATCCAATTTTGGGGTCCACATTGGTCCACTATAAAATATCTTGCTCTACACTCCCAATATAGTTTTGTTGGTTGATAGAGGAGCCTAATTCCAGAGTTCATCTTGTTTTGTCTATTGGTCTGGAAGTTATGAGTAACAAAATTTGGGACTGGTAGTTACAAGTGTTTTCCAATTCAATGCATATATTTTGTTGAATCCACACTTCTCCATGAATCAAAATCTGGCTTTGTAGGTATGGAAATGTTGAAAACTGTCAAATGAGTGTGTATTCCAAATGGCATAGAGTTTGGAGGTCTGCATGTCTGAATGTGGGTGTATCATTGGTAAAAAAAATGATTAGGTCGTTACTAGTGTTGACATAATAAATTTTATGTATTGTGGAGTTTGGTTTTGTTTTGATCTGTTATGTTGGTGTTATTTTGGGTCAATGCTGACCTATTTCAAATTGTTGTAAGCTTTGAATCTTGGCATGAAGCATGTACGTATGGATCTTGAGCTGACAAGTTATATTTTTCTTATTACATCCAATTAGTCTAACTTAATTGATGTTTTGGTGAAGTAGATATATATGAAGGATATTTTTTAATGTTTTTAGAAAGAGAGATACATGTGATAACTATAGGTGGATGTGAATTGTGTGAATCTAGATTAAATGCAAATCATAATATAGTATTTAAAGTTAGATCAATATGAAGCATGTAAAGTCTATATTCTGAGCTTCATTAGAACTGTATTTCATGCATATGTTAGATGGAATTATAACTGTTCAAGCTTGGTTGTGTGCCACAATATCTTCTATCTATTTCTTTCTTCAGTGGGTAGTAATTCCACTTAGACAGTGAGTCTTCTTGCAGTGAGCACTTCTATAATATATTATAATAGGTTATAATATATTGTGAGCTAATCCTCACTATGGTTTTTCCCATTTTGGGTTTTCCACGTAAAAATATAGTTTTCATGTGTTATGTGATGGTGTTTAATTTTTTCATGATTTCATTTATTACTGCAAGTTGAATATACTATGAGAATTGAATACTTAAATGTTTAATTGATTTTAAAAAGTACCGATTCATCTCCCTCAGTATTTTGGGTGTTCAACAATTGGTATCAGAGTTTGGTTCCTTGGAAGAAGCTTAACCACTTTGGGAAGATATTGGAGGTTGAACACATGGTTCTTAGAAGACTACCTATTCCTCTTAAAGAGATTCATGTTGTTGCATCTACATAAGATTATTGCATATTTGACATAAATGGAGAACTCAATGTTTCTCTTGAAGAGCTGGAAAGAATTGAAGGTGAAAACATAAATCTGAAAGAAAATATCAAACAATCAAATGAATGCATCACAAATTTGAGAGAACAAATCAATAAATTCAAAGAAAGGCATAAGGAGGTTAGTGAGCAATTGAAACAAGAAAATGAAACAATTACTGATCTAAAGGTGCAATTTGAAGAAAGGAAAAGAGTTGAAGAATGTTTGAATGCAATGGTAAAAATAAAATCTAGAGAATACACAAATCTTGAACAAGAATTTGTGAATTTGAGATCAAATCTTGAGAAAGAAAGGAGTCATGAAGAAAAATTTGAGATGAGTTATACAAATATTGATGAAATTATTGAAAATTAGAAAGGATCTAAATAAAAAAAGGTGGATTAGGGTTTGACACAGGAGAAAACTCAAATTCAAATCAAACTCCAAATCGGGATGAAAAGGAAACTGAAGAAAATAAGAACAATGAAAAGATCTAGAATCAAAGGAATGAAGCCAAAAGACCACTAGTTAGACAACCAAATGCGCAAAGGTACCCATATTTAAATGGTTTATGCTATTCTTGCAATAGATTTGGACATAAGGCTATGGAATGTAGAAGCAAGATGAATTAGAAGGTTCAATATTTTCTCAGTCAGTTTTTTACGTGCAAAAGATTTGGTCATAGAGCTAATGAATGCAAAATTCAAATGATGAATGGTTATAACAATGGTAGAATGGTTAAATTTTTCAATGGCTATTGCTATGCATGCAATGCATTTGGGCATAAAGCTAACCAATGTAGATCTATAATGAATGGAAGTAATATTGGTCAAAATAATGTCATATACTACAATTACAATAGACCTAGATACGTTTCTAAGTTTTGCAGAAGAAAAAACATGAAGAAGAACAATCTGGTAAAGAAGAATGATCTAGTACAAAATATTGATTTGAAAAAGAAAAAGAAGAAGATGGAAAAGATTCAGAAAAATAAGGAAGAGACAGAGGTTAAGGATGAGTTTGTACCAACATCTAGTGCAAATCCTCCCTCTAAAAACTAAGTTGAAAGATTTGGCTTAGGGGGAGATTTAATGGAAATATTTCATCCCCCACTATAGAAATGGTTTTTATGCTTTAGCATGAGGATATGTGATGTAGATCAATGCATTTGATCTATTGCAGAAGATCCTGATAGAAAATATCATGATGCAAAGATTTATGGATCATTTGAAGTTGACTATGCATATAGTTAAGGGTTTTAAAAATTTATCACCAGAAGCATTTATGTTGAATTAGGTCAAGGAAAATGGTTTATAAGTGGTTACACTTGATCAAATTTCATTTGCAATAGAGTCTTCAAGAGGAGAAGAGGAGATGAAAAGCAGTGTAGTGCATTTGAAGTGATTGAGTAGTGGTGTGAGTGAAACCCTAACAGAAGAGCGAAGTAAAAGGTATTTTATAGTTTCTTTTTCACTTGCCCTAGTTTTTTTGAAATCTTTTTGGAAAGAATTTGAGATGGCTACTTCAAGGGTTTTTGATGTGTATGAGCGACCCCAACCTAAATTCAAGAAACATCCTGACAAGTCCATGAAAGTTGATCCGGAAGGTGCTTTCTCAAGGTTCCTTATGTAAAATTAGAAGAGTATGATCATTAGAAGCCTCAAAATTTATAGGTAAAGGAGCTCACTAGTGATTATTTCACACTCAAGCCAGAGAATCAAAATTTGGTTGTGAAGAAGCTCCATGTTTGGTAAGGGTTTCCCAAATTTTTCCTTGATAATGCTTGGGTGAGAATTGCTTTGAGCCACATCCATGACAGGTTTGTATGGATGAATATGCCCAATTTGATCACAAAGGAGGTGATTAGGGAAGTTACAAGGTTATGTTTAATTGGACTCGTTCTAGTGCTTAAATCACTAAAGAATGAAGTCATGATAGAACTAACCGGCATAACATATGACAAGAGGGTATTGACATTAAAGAGAATTAGGAATCCTGATGTGAAGTATGCACCCATGATGATTGGATATAAGGTTTAATTTTCAGAAAGATAGAACTATGTATCTTCCACCACCATTAACATTGTGTATGAAATGGCTCAAAACGGAGTTGATTATGACCTATGTGAGTTATTAAGGAAAAATCTGACGGAGAATCTACAAAAGACAAAAGATTCCATGTATCCTTTTAAATTTGTAACTTTAATCATACGTTTATTATTTTATTTCTTGAAATAAATCCTTGGTACAAAGAATGTGGTGTGGTTGAAAGGAAGACCTATTGCACACCAAATCAGAGACTTTTTGAGAGGTCTAGGAGATACTAAGGCACACGAAGATTCCCTTGTGGTATTATTTGCAATATTTCAAAAGAGGGTGAAAGAGAGGGAGAGGGTTCCCCAAAATATGTTTGAGAATTATAAGAAGGATATCATCTTCATGGTTTCCAAAGATGAATGCATTATACGAGTAGTAGAGCCCAAAACTCTATGGATCTCGAAAATGGAAGATTAGATCACTGGGGAAGAGATTGTTGTGTCTACTGAATATATGTTGAGAAAACCCAAGGACACCTTTGAAGAGAGGTATGGAACTTATGAAGAGAAATCAATGGAGATCCATTTGGACCAAACTTAATCAAAAATAAAGAAAATAATGAATAAAATGACTGCTATAGTTGTAGAGGCTATGGGCCTCTCCAATGAACAAGTGAAACAAGCTAAGGCTATTTTTGGATCTACAAGAATCTCATCAAGTGTGATCTAGTAGAGAAGCTACCACTCCTCTAGCTGCTCAAAATTCATTCAGTATTATGCCTTCATCTAGTGAAACAAAGAGGAATGAGACAAGTACTCCTACAAATCAAACCATTGCTTTGGTGAAGGAAAATACCTCTTTGGTAAAGCAAAAAAGGAGGCTTGAGAAAGAAAAGGGTGCTCCAAGAGCACATCAAATTGGCTTGGTGAAAAGGAGAGTTAAAACCAAGACAACTAGAGAGTGGTACTTGTGTCCAAGAGCACATCAAATTGGCTTGGTGAAAAGGAGAGTTAAAACCAAGACAACTAGAGAGTGGTACTTGTGTGTGGATGTGAAGGATGAAGAAGAACTAGAATAAGGACCTCAATTGGTCTACAAAAGGAAAGGTGAAGCAAGTATTAAGAAGTAGAAAGTCAATATTGTGGATACAAATGAAGAAGAGGAAGTATAAAAGGAAAAGAAAGCATTTGTTATCCACATGCGAGAGAAGAAGGCAAAAGCCAGTAAGAAGAAGACACTAGATGAGAAGAAAAAGGAAAAGAAGAAACCTCTAGTAAGAATCCATAGTCTAATGAAACTTGGTGTGTTATTCAATGGGATTGTGTAAAAGGAAATGTTAGAGGACACTGCAGCTCTATACAACGAGGATGATGAGGTGGACAAGGCCACTATGGTAGAAGCCATTATAAAATATATTATAGTTCTTGAAGTAGCTATGAAGAACATAGAGAAACAATTACTTGCATAATTTTGGAATATTTTGATGGAGAGATGACAATAAGAAATAGAAGAATATGCCAAACTGAAGGCCTATGCATTGGAGAAGATTAGTGTTCCTCTTTCTAAGGAAAATAAAGACACATTGGCTACACCATTCACTTAGGAGTTTAGAATAAAGAAAAGGTTGACAAACCTTATGAGATGAGATCAAAATGATATTGAAATGCTCTGGAAGGAGATAGTAGACAAAGCTATAGATATTTCTCATCGACTAGGAATGAATCTAAAAAACAAAGAGAAAGTGAATGTGGAGATGTCTACCCTAGAAGAGAATGTTGAAGAAGATGTACATGATGATGGTGCTCAACATGAGCATGAGAAAAAAGAAGGGAATACACAAGATGATATTATTTTGGATGCGGAAGAGACAACAAAAGAAAATGTAGAAGCTGGGAAGGATGTTGGAGGAAATGCATCTACCAAAGAAGATTCTACAAAGGAGGATACTTCTACTTCTCCTCTGGTATTTAAAACACACATTGAGAGTGTACAAGACCAACCAGAGATAGGCATCCCTCTACATAATATGGAACAAACTACTAGTGATACAGGGAAGAATGATGAATAGAAGAAGGAAGATGCCTCCAGTGATGCAGGAGGAAAGAAAGAAGTAGAGACACCAATTAGCACTAGTGAGAAGGAGGAGCTAAAAGAGAAGGATATAGAAGAAAAGGAAGTTGGTGAATCTTCTAGAACCTCTTAAGATTCTCTATAGAATCTATTGATGATGCAATTGCAGTTCCATCCTGTTGTGTCTGCTCAGTTGCTACAATTTACCATGCAACAAGGGAATGTGGACCTAGATAATTTTTCTCCACTCTTCAAGCTTCAACTACAAGATGTCTTTCATGCATCTTCTCAGAAGGAAATAATTGAAACAAATCAAAAGAGTGGAGAAATTATTAAAGAGGTTGTGAAGACTCTACAGGAGGCCATACTTGGTACAACCATTCACAATTCACTATCCAGTATGGAGAACCTGACACTTTTGATTGATTCTTTTAAGGAATATGCCTCTAGTTTAAAAGAAAAATTAGAAAATGAGAGATAGAAAATGGATGAGAAGAGGATAATGGAGATAACAAAGAAGTGTGCCCATGAAAATAATAAATTTCAAGAAAGTCTCAAGGGAGCACGGGCTTGTGTGGTAGAGGCCAAATCCTTATTTCAATTTTGCATGAAGTGGCCCGGAGCCACACAAAACATAAAGGCTGAAATGGACTCAATTGAGTCTTAGATTGACAAAGCTTCTAGTTCCTATTATCTAGCACATGACCTTGATGAAAGCAAAGGGTTCTCCATAAAATATTAACATGAGCAGTTCTTCCAACTGCAAACATGGAAGGAGAAGATCATTATGCAATTTGGAAACCTCAAGGACCTAGTGAACTCAAAGTTTATATATGTTTCTAATGCCCTAGTGAATGCTGATAAGGATAAAAATCTCAATCAGGTACCCAAAACTCTAGAAGAAGGGGAAGAACTATTGATGGAGTTTAAGACATAGTGCAGAATAATTGGCATAGCTAAGAGGATTTGGGAAGAAGGAAAGAAAGAGTGGCAAGCCCACAATGAGAAGCTCCAAGAGTCAACTTTTTCTAGTTGACAATATTTCTTCTGCTTTATACATTTCAGTTTCTTGTGTACATATGCGGATGATATAATTTAGAATTTTAGTTCAATTTTTTGTTGGATAGCAATCCTAGGGGGAGTTAGTTTAGTTTTTCAATTTGTATATTTGTCAGGGGGAGATCTCATATGTTTGAATATGGTTGTATGCGTCATTTTCCCTTGATGTAAAATGGGGGGAGTAATTTTGGAGATAATTTTGGCATCAATAAAAAGGGGGAGATTGTTGGAAGAATAAGGATTTTTTTGTTGATGCATTTTTTGGCAACATGTGCATGTGGGATGAGCATAAGGTGTATATTGATGCATTTCAATGTTTTCATTGATGTCAAAATTGTATCTAGGCATGAATACCATGGTGCATATCAATTTGGATGGCTTGAACATGTTTGAGGATGATTATGAAAGGAAATTTCGTAAGAAGTTTTGATCCAATGAAAGTGGTTAATATAGAAATTGAATGTGTCAATACAAGTGATTTTGTTTATAGGACATCCAATTTTTGGGTCCACATTGGTCTACTATAGAATATCTTTCTCTATGCTTCTAATATTATTTTGTTGGTTGATAGAGGAACCTAATTCTAGAGTTTCATCTTATTTTGTCTCCTGGTGTGGAAGTTATGAATAACAAAAGTTTAGACTAGCAGTTACAAGAATTTTCCATCTCTATGTATATGTTTTGTTGAATCCACACTTCTTCATGGATTGGAATCTAGCTTTGTGGAGTTGTGGAGATGTTGATAGGTGTCAGATGGGTGTGTATTCTAGATGGTGTATAGTTGGAAAAAATGTTTATTAGGTCATTACCAGTGTTGATCCAATGACTTTTATATATTGTCGAGTTTTATTATGTTCTGATTCATTTTGTTGGTGCTATTTTGGGTCCATGTCGACCTATTTAAATTTGTTGTAAGCTTTGAATCTTGGTGTGAAGCATGTATGTATGGATCTTGAGCAAAAAAGTTACATTTTTCTTATTACATCCAATTAGGCCGACCTAATTGGTGTTTTCAGTCAAGCGGATATATATGGAGGAATTTTTTTGATGTTTTATAGAGAGAGAGAGACATGTGATAAGTGTAAGTAGATGTGAATTGTGTGAATCTAGAGTGAATGCAAAGTAGAGAAGATTATTAAGTTAGATCAAATATGAAGTGTGTAAAGTCTATATTCTGAGCTTCATTGGAATTTTATTTCATGTGTATGTTAGATGCAATTTAATAATTCAAACCTGGTTGTGTGCTACAATATTTTCTATCTATTTACTTTTTCAGTGGGCAGTGAGTCCACCTACAGTGAGCACTTTTGTAATATACTATAACTGGTTATAATATATTATGAGCTAATCCTCACCATGGTTTTTCCATTTTATTTTTTCCATGTAAAATTATAGTGTTCATGTGTTATATGATGGTGTTTGTTGTTTTCATGATTTCATTTATTTTTGAATCGTAGATAAAATGGGAAGGGGTGATTTCCTCTTCTATCTAGGTCATTCAATTATTTCCTAGGAGTCCTAATTGGATTGACTAACAACCTCACAAGGTGAGTCAATTCACAATGAGGAGGACCTAGGAGGGGGTTCTTTCAGACTTTAACGGGTTCACCACCAAGAAAAAGCTTGGAAAGAGACAATTGAATATTCAACCCACAAAATCAAGTAATGCAAATAAAATAATGAGTGCAAATGATAAAATTAAACAACACCAAGTTAGGGTATGTGTACCTAGGAAGTTTAGAGATGTAATGAGGATTCTGGAAATGCAAAAAAATTATCAAAAAGTGCCTTGGAGGAAAAATATTCCCAAGGTGGTGTATTAGTCTCACTCTTGTTGTTCAGGGAAAATATAAAATCTTTGGATGTCGAAATAGAATCCCAAAGAATATCTAGAAAATACCATGTGGAGGACTAGATTCCCAGGGTGGTGTATTAGTCCTATTCTAAATTTTTGAATACTCAAAATGTGGTCCTTAGCTCCAAGGTCTGCACTTGCTTCTCCCCAGATGTGAGGTCTTGAAACTTCCAGATCTAGCCTGTAGGTGATTTTTTGTGAAGATGAAAACTTTGTAATGCAACTTTTGCAAATTTTCAATCTTGCACTCCAAATGATCTTCAAGCCTTCAACCTAGATCTATAAATACAAACACACAAGAGAGGGAAAACTTGTTGATTGTTAGTGAATGGGGGTTTTCCTTGTTCAATCCCCTTGTAGGTAATTAAACCAAATGATGAAATGAAGCATGAAACATGAAATATGTAAATGATATCACCTTCGATAATGTCTTGTGAATAAAATCTACAATCTACCCTGTAGTGACCATGAAGAATGTAGATCTTGGATCCTTGGATTTGATTTGAAAAATGGTTGTAGATAGATCTTCAATGCTACATCCACAATCTTGGCTCAGCAACATGAATGGATGCACTAAACCCTTGACATGATGCTTGAATCTAGATGATGGCTCCAATTCTTGATGAATTGCTCTTGAATGATTTTTTGAAATCAAATATGCTATTAGGAATTCTCTCACAAATTTCTTAGATGAAAATGAGTGAAGGAACCTTGTATTTATACTTATTCATACTTAATATCCTGAAATTACACCACAACAAGATGACATATGAAATCATTAATTAAAGAGGCTAAATCTCGACCAAATTTGAAATTGGATCTTGAAAATAATCCAAAGAGGACTAAGACGCCCTTGGTGGTGTCTTACTCCCAAGGCTCAAATCTTTGGGCACGGACTCCAAAAAGGGACCTTTTTAGGTGGTTTCAAAATCAGGGTCCCAAGACCCATGGAGGAAAAAGATGCCCAAGGTGGTGTATTAGTCCTAGTCTACAAATCATGGACACATAGATAGAAACATTAAATGATCATTTATTTTTTGATGTTTGTCAAGATTTTTCATAAAATATATAGTTCATAGGGCTTGTGGATGCAAAATAGGACCAATTAAGCCATAAATGAGCATAAATAAAGCAAGGTGGGCCCAAACAAGTGTGAAAATTAAAGGGTATGCATTTTACTATACTACATTTAGCCCCACTTTAGTGAGAGGATGAACTTTCTTCAAGCTCACACTAAAGTAGCCAACTATGCAATCAAGATAGGTTCAAGTGTACTAATGTTAGTAAGATAGGATGAAAACGATCAGGAGGTATTGTTAAGCCCCCAAGGTCGAGATCCTATGACAAACCAACATAGGCACAAAGGAACACACATGCAGGTGATATATGAAGCCATAACTAGATTGTCAACATACACCATCAAGGATAGAAAAGGAAAAAGGAAAAAGGAACAAAAAAACAAAAAAGGGAAATTCCATGGATCAAGCTTCAACTTGCCATCCAAGGTGGTGGACTAGGTCTAGGCTAAAGAGTTTTACAAGTGGAATGCACTGTCCACTATGCAAAAAAAATTGCATGATCACAAGGGTTAGTGGGAGCTAGTTGTCCACTAGGTGAGCCCCAGGAATTCCATACCAATGTCATACCCCCATGACTATGATAAGGAAAAAAAGGTATGCTCACATGGGCTAGTGAAGCTAGTTGTTCACTAGGTGAGCCCCAAGAATCCATATCAAAGTCATACCTCCATGACTTTAATAAGGCACAAAATGCAACACAACAATAAAGGGAGATGTTCAAAGGGATTTTTCTTAGCTCGTACAAGGTCTCATCTTAGGGAACATTGTGCCTAATGTTTCCAAGAGAAGACAAGTCAAAGAAATATCACACTCTCAGAGGAAATCAAACACAATGACACCACCAAGAAAAGACGCATCACAAGAAGAAATAAAATTGCACAATGAATGCCCCCACTTTAAAGCGGTTGCTGACACCATTTCTGTGAGAAATTTCTTTAAAGTAGAGGAAGACATGAGAGCTTATTCGGAAATCCCTATGCCAAGTAATATATTTCTTATAAACTATTTCATGAGAAGAGAAGGTTTTTACCCCAAAATGTATAAATCAATATGTCACATGCGAGCCCACTTAAGGCATTGCATCCACATCCCAAACTTGCTCTTTACATATACATGAAAGGTGATCAACTAGCCAAAAGAGGAAACGATAGGTGACATATAAGGACAAGGATACTTAACTCCTTGCCCCCACTTAGTGCAAGACAAGGATGAGCCGAAATGATTGATGAGAAACATGCTAGAGTGAAAATCAGTATCAATTAGAGGACTTAGGTGCCCCACATAAGGAAGAGCACCAAACTCCTTAAGATGTTGGATTTTCCTACTTAAAGCCTTATATTAATTAGTAGAATGGCCATTAATTCTATGATATACAAAAAATAAATGTTTGTAATAAAATTTCTTTCATATTCTTGGAGGGAGGTATATCAAATGATCTTGGAGGAGTCTCAACAAGATACTCTCTTGATCGAAAGTAGAGGATGTTTTTTTATTGTGTGACAAAGATGTATTTCTCTTAGTACAAGATGTCATGCTTACACAAGACTTTTTGAAGTGTGATATTTTGTTCTCTTCTTTAAAGGAAGGCATAAAATCTATTGAATTCAAATCGTTAGGGTTTTGTGTGATGGCATTGACATTAAGCAAAGATTTCTTTGTTTGTTTTGTTTCTTTCAAAGAAACTTTTGTAATGGTGTTGATATTAAGTGAAGGCTTGTTTATTTCTATCAAGGGACAATAACCAAGACCATTAGTTGTTCCTTGCATGATAGGTTTTATAGGGACATAGATACCTTATTTTTTAGAACCACATCCTTTTCCACTATATCCAAGTTGTTTCATAAGCTCATAACCTCTTCCATAAAGCTTTTTAATTTCTTTTGGAGCTGGTGGTTGATCATGATTAAGTTCATCAAAGGTTGTTGTGTAATTTTATTTTTCTTATAAAGTGGTTGAGGTGGATTCTTTCAAAGGGTCTTCTGAATTTTGTGTTGAGATTACTGCTTTTTCTTTTCCCTTTTTGAATCTTTGTTTATGATATTATATTCTCCCATTAATGTTTGTTTGAAATATAAGGAACCCCAGTCATCTTCTAATAGCTTTTTGACTTCTTTAATGTTTTTTTCTTTGTCTTTTTGTTGCACAGGTTCTACTTGTGTAGTTGGTGTTGATTTTTTCAAGGGGTTTTCTTCTTTATTTTCTCAATGTTCAAACAACTATATGGATCAGGATCAACTTATATTGTATAAACTTTTTTGTTGTACACATATTTCATGATATGATGAAGGGTAGAGGGCACAACATGCATCTCATGGATCCATGGTGTACCTAAAAGGAGGTTGTACAAAAGATCATGGGGCATAACATGGATTGGGGTTTGTAAGGTAGCCTTTCCAACTATAATAGGTAAAGTTATAACTCCAAGAAATTTCTTTCCTACATTATCAAATCCCTTAATAGATAAAGAGTCGGGTTGATTTTTTTATTTATCAATACCAAGTTTATCCAAAAGGCTTACACTACACACATTTAAGGTTGAGTCATTATCAACAAGGGCTCACTTTATTCCATTTGTTTTGTATTGAGCTATGATCATGAGAGGATCATATTTTTTTTTCACTTCCAAACGAGGGAGCTCACTTTGGTGGAAAGTAATGTCAGCATTTATTCCTTGAATCATGGTTGATATGTCATTCAGTTGCACATTAGAAGAGATCTAGGAACTTGTTGTAAATAATTTTAAATCATATTATGATAATGAGAGGAGTCTTGGAAAACGTCCCATAATGATATCTTACCAGGAGTATTCTTTAGTTGTTCAAAAATATCATACTCCTTTCCACTTTGTGAAGGCAAATGAGGGGGGCCTGGTAAGATGGGATTAGGAATTGGAAGGGATGTTGAAGGTGTTTGTCTTGGTTGTGGATTTTTCCTAGTGTTGTATGTGTGAGAAATGCTATTATAACTCAGTTGTTGTGAAACATTGTTCTTAGGTGGTTCAAGGATAAGGATAGGTTTGTCTTGAACTTGTGGTTTTTGAGAGGGTGGATAAATGATAAGTTTAGGCTTGGGAGAGTTCTCCAAGGGGTATCTAATGTGCATAACCTCAGAAGAATCATCCTTATTTTCATGATATCTTATTGAAGGGGAGTCTAATTTAACTTCATAATCTTCATGTAAGGAATTACTATTGTAAATGTTCTCATTTTCTTCCATTGTGATATCTTCCCTAGTAGGAGAGTTTTTAGGAGAACTAAAAACCAAATGTTCTTGACATTCAAGGATTGGTTCTTCAAAAATAACTTCATTGCAAGTAGGGGAATGATCAATGGTTGAATTTTCTTGCTTAATAAGGGTTTCCCTACATTAAGGAGGGAAACTAAGATTCTCTATCATCAAAGTATCTTCTTCACAACTAGGAGAGATACTAGGGGGAGAACAACTATGATTGTCATGATTATTTATGGTTTCATTCCTTTATTCCGTAATGCCATTTGAAATGGGAGAGGTAGGGAAAAGATCATAAAAAGGGTCATCAATGTCTTGTCCACTAAGAGAGGTAGAAGGAGAGAAACAACTAGGGTGCTCAAAACTCTCATTGATTGGTTCTTCTAAAAAAATATATATTCTTTGCAAATAGGAAAGATATTAGGAGAAGGATGAATATGATCATTAAGATTGTCAAAGGTTGTATTCTCTTTTTCTAAAACATTCTTATAGGGAGGGGTTCTGAAGTTTTACTTAACATGCCTAGAAAGGTAAGGTACTAAAATTGTTTGACCAAAAATGAAAAGAATTTGGAACCATCTCATGTAATGCTTTAATAATGTAAAAGATGCATATCCAAAGATGCAAAACATGTTTATCCAATGTATGCAAAACTTTAAGAATACAAACAATGTATATCCAAAAATTAAAAACACTTTTATCATACTTATGCAAAGTTTATGAATGTAAACATCATGCATGCAAAAGTGAAAAGTACTTTTATCTATATTATGCAAAGTTTAGAAAATGTGAGCATTTTCAAACCTAAAACAAGGTAATTTACTGAATACACTATGCAATCAACTGAAAATGAAATGCCATTTTGAATGTTGACAATGCAGTGAATGAAGACTAATTAAGCTAGATTCACTAGATCTGATGAAACAACAAATAATAAAACTAAAATAGCAAAGTAACTGCAGAAAACAAATGCACTGTAAAGAAATTTCAAACCTTGAAAACTACAAAGTCAAAGTCAATAGGGACTAATACGCTAATAAGGGCGTCTTAGTCCCACTGGTGAAATTCTAAATTTTTAAAAGTTGAAACAGATAGTAAATGGTTCAAATAGGGATCTGAGACAAGAATCTAGAGAGGAACTAGGATGGCACCAAGGGATTTTTTTATCCCATTTAGGGGTTTTTTAGAAAATCAAATAATTTTGGGTTGATAAGAGTGTTCCCAAATTGCCTACCGAGGGACCTCATGTTGAGAAATATAATTTTTTGCAAATGAATGCAAGAAAATGTAAATAATGACAAGCAATTGGATGTAAAGTTGAATATAATTTTTTCAACCTTTGAATTCAATAATAATGTTCCTAAATGCAATTAAGATGATTGAAAATTCACTTTTCAGTTTTCCAATGAGATAAGATGATGCAAGAAAGAAAAAATGCACCCTGTATGCACTTTTACTAATGCAAATATGAGAAACCCTAGATGCAATTTCACTAATGCATAATGAAATGCAAGAATGAATGCAACCTATATCTAGGACTTTAATGAACTCAAAATCAAAAAATAAATGTTAGAAAAAGTCAGGTTCACCAAAATCAACCGTAGATAAAATGAGAAGGGGTGATTTCCTATTCTATCTAGGTCATTCAATTATGTCCTAGGAGTCCTAATTGGATTTACTAACAACCTCACAAGGTGAGTCAATTCACAATGAGAAGGACCTAAGAGGGGGTTCTTTTAGACTTTAATGAGTTCACCACCAAGCAAAATATTGGAAAGAGGCAATTGAACATTCAACCCACAAAATCAAGCAATGCAAATCAAATAATGAGTACAAATGATAAAATTAAGCTAAACCAAGTTAGGGTATGTGTACCTGGGAAGTTTAGAGATGTAATGAGGATTTGGGAAATGCAAAAATGTTGTTAAAAAGTTCATTGGAGGTCTAAGATGGCCAAGGTGGCTTATTAGTCCCATAGCTATTTTTCGAGGAAAATACAAAATCTTCAGATGTCAAAACAGAATCTTGAAGAATCTCTAAAAAATACCATGTGGAGGACTAAGACACCCAATATGGCATATTAGTTTCATTCTATATTTCTAAATACTCTGAATGTGGTCCCGAGCTCGAAGGTCTGCACTTGCTTCTCCCCTATCTAAGGTCCTGAAACTTCCAGATCTGGCATGTAGGTGAGTTTTTGTGAAGATGACAACTTTGTAATGAAAATTTTTCAACTTTTCAATCTTGCACTCCAAATGATCTTCAAGTCTTCAACCTAGATCTGGAAATACAAACACACAAGAGAGGGAAAACGTTTTGATTGTTAGTGAATGGGGGTTTGACTTGGTCAAACCCCTTGTGGGTAATGAAACAAAATTATGGAATGAAGCGTGAAACGTGAAATATGTAAATGATATCACCTTCGATAATGTCTTGTGAAAATAAATTGCAATCTACCATGTAGTGGGAATGAAGAATGTAGATCTTGCATCCTTGGATTTGATGTGAAAAATGGTTGTAGATAGATCTTCAATGTTGGATCCACAATATTGGCTCAACAACATGAATGAATGCACTAAACCCTTGACATGATGCTTGAATCTAGATGATGGCTCCAAATGCTTGTTGAATTGCTCTTGAATGCTTTTGTAAACTCAAATATTCTATTAGGAATTCTCTCACAACCTGATTAGATTAAAAATGAGTGAATGAACCTTGTATTTATACGTATTCATGCTTAATATCCCAAAATTACACCACAACAAACCAAGATATGAAATCATTAATTAAAGGAGGCTAAATCTCGCCCGAATTTGAAATTGGACCCTAAAAATAAGCTAAGGAGGACTAAGATGCCCTAGGTGGCGTCTTATCCCAAGGCTCAAATCTTAGGGCACAAACTCCAAAAAGGGGCCTTCTTAGGTGGTTTCAAAATCAGGGTTTGAAGGCCCATGAAGGATAAAGATGCCTAAGGTGGCGTATTAGTCCCAGTCCACAAATTAGGGACATAGACAAAAACATTAAATTATCATTTATCTTTTGATGTTTATTGGGATTTTCCATAAAATATATAGTTCATAGGGCTTGTGGATGCCAAATAGGACCAATTAAGCTATAAATGAGCATAAATAAAGTAAGGTGGGCCCAAACAAGTGTTAAAATGCAAGGGTATGCATTTTACTACACTACAAATACTATGTTGAATATACTATGAGGGTTGAATGCTTAAATTTTAAACTGGTTTAAAATAATATTGACTCACCCCCCCTCAATATTTTGGGTGTTCAACAGGATTCTCTTGATTATACTTAGGTCTATTACCATTCATATCCATTCATCATTCATCCACCCTTGATTTTTCCCTAGTTAGATTGTGTTTCAACCTTATTCACCCTTTGAGTTGTCTTGATCTCTTGTCTTTTTGTCTCTTCATAAATGGTTGGCTTTAAACTCATAAGTCTAGTTTAAGGTTAACCCTCTTCTATTATCTTCTTCACTACCATAATTTAGAGATCTAGATATCCCTTTTGGTTACTTTTTTTAACCATTGTCTTTTAATTTCAAAGTCTAAACATGTAACCATTCATCATCACTTATCCTCACTTTCATTAACCATCCTTGGCTCATAACCAATTCCTCCATCACTTGTCATTTGCATGATTATTTACAACAAAAATCCACAAACATTAGCATACTTTGCATAACTATTTCAAATAATAAATTCCAAAAACCCAAAAAAAAATCTAAATTCTAAAAACCCCCCAAAAAATCATAAAATCTAAAAATAAAAAAACATCTCAACAACATAGTTTGGAACCCATATGGTTGAAACACGATCCAAAACCAAGAAAAATAAAACAGATTCTACCATGGACACTACCTTTCAAACCACAACAAATACTACCTAAGAAGAAAATACCACATACATTCTACCTCCATATGAATCTACCTTACCTCCTGATGAGGAAGAATAATTCTTTGAACAAGATGTACAAAGCTATCTAGAATATGTTCAAGTAGAAAAAGAAGATCCCAAGTTCATAGATATAATGGAAGCAGTTGTGGAAGAGGACCCCACCAGACATCTCATTAAACTTATATAAAAGGGGGCCAAACTTCCCACTAGTTTTGATGTTTCAAATATAGTAGAACCATTAATTGAGGAAGCACAAGAAACAAGTGTCACTGACATAATACCTCCAATAACCAATACTCCTCCACAACAACTAAGCATGAGCATACCAAATAGAATTAAATTTCATGAGGTGACTAAGTTTTCCATACTTCCACATCCCACATTTGAACAATAATTTCTTAATATGTTGTATAACATGTCACCAATTACTCAAGAAACGATGCAAATAATTAATGTAACATCAGTATAACAAGGTACTTCAAGCCTAAGCCAACCACAAAATATCACACAATTGATATCTCAAACGAACACATATAATCCTTTATTGAAAATAAACACAAGCTTTTCCACAAATTCTACTACTTCACTTCCACCAATTTGCAACTCATATAGAAGCATCAAACATCATTTTTTTCTAGCCTATGGTGCAACATCAACATTCAAACATAATAAATTAAGGCAACCCACTTATTCATCAAATATCCAATTAACATAGATCTAATCCATGTGTTGTTCCTATTCTAAATATGGTTTCCAATTCTTCACTTCATACCACTCCAACAACATAGGACATGTTAGTTCAACAGCTACAAGCTTTGCAGAAAAAGGTGTATAACCTCCCTAGATCTAGGCTTAAGAAGGCATATAACATTGAGGACATATCTCCTTATCCTTTCAACAAGAACTTGTATATGTCACCTTTCCCTCCAAATCTTGAAATACCAAAATTTGATAAATATAAGGGGAAAGGGAGTATGGTAGACCATATCGGAGAATTTTCCACAACTTGTTTGGATTTACAACAAAAGAAAACTTATCTAATGTTTCTCTTTCTACGCAATCTTGGTGGACAAGCTATGGAATGGTTTGTAAATTTACCATCTGGCATAAAAACTTAGGAAGAGTTAGCCGAGAAGTTCATTTCTCACTTGTCCTATAATATTGATCATGACATAGACATAGTAAACCTATGCACCACTAAATAGGAAGAAGGATAATCTTTCACATCCTTTTTGTAGAGATGGAGAACCTTGGAAAGTTGATGTCCCCATGAGATACCTTAGAAATATTTGGTGCAGATCTTTATTGATAATTTGAATCCTGAATTAATGTTCCAACTTCAATTCCATTGCCTACTACATTTGATAAAGTTATTCAAAAGGGGGTTCCCATTGAAAAGGCTTTGTAGCAAAAGGACTTGTGAAAATATTCAAATCAAACAATAATCCAAGCTCTTCTTTAATGAAAAATCTAAATCTTAGTATCACAACAAAAATGTGACAAATGATGGAGTTTTTGATGCTAAAACAATAAACAAAGCTTTTCCAATCCTCAATCTTAAGATACCTAGCCCATCTCGAATGCAAAAAACTAATACTCATCCATCAACAATTCATTCGCAATAGACCAATGTTATTCAACACAATCCTCAATGTGGTCCCCTAGACCTAATCTTCCTTTGAAACAACAATTTACACCTATAGGGGAATTGATCAAATCAATCCTAAGGAAACTCTTACAAAATAATATTATTCAAATCCATGAGCCCGAACATTATGATCCTGACCCTAATAAACCAACCTAGTGGGATGACAATTTTTTTTGTGAATTCCATGGGAACAAAGGGCATAAGACTTCTTCTTTCTACAGACTCAAGAATATCATTGAAGATCTTATTGAACAGGGGGATATAGTGATTTATGACCCTATCAGATCCTCAAATATAGATCATACAATCTTCAAGGACCCTTTGCAAAACCATGGTCAAGGACAAGACTCCAACTCAAGATCAAAGACCAATAAAAATACCAATTATATAAATGTGGCTCATGAGTACACAATTAACATCATTAGCCAAGTGGATAACAATGTATCTACCATAACCGTTAAACTAGAAATCCCTAAATGTGTTGTAACTACCTATAGATCAAAGGTATTTTTGTAAGGAGACACTTCTATACCTCAATTGCCTAATCAGTATAATCTTTTGGAACATATAGGGAAACCCCTACCCAAATTTATACTCTTGAGCTATTGTGTACATCACCTGCACATACAACTATCCTAGATAAAGCATTGCAAGAGTCATGTGTTCCCACAGATTTACATGTCAATCAATTTTAGGCCATGGTTGGTTATTTGGATACCACTCACCATGTCACCTTCACCAAACATGATGCCCCTTTTGATAGGCCTCATCACAATGATTCCCTCCATCTAGAAGTTGACATTAATAAACATAAAATTAAACAAGTCTTGGTAGATAGTAGAACAGGTATGCATATTTGTACCATAAAATTGGTCACTACATTGAGATTTTTTGAGGAAAGTATTGATTCTCTTAAGAGGATTTTAATTAAGGCTTATGATGATGCAGATCATTCCTCTAATGGTTTCATTACCCTTCCCATCATATTTGGTCTAGCAATAGAGAATATAGTATGTAAGGTCTTGGATCTAGGCGTTCCCTATAATCTATTCCTTTGTTGTCCATGCATTCATGCCATGAAGTTCGTTCCCTCTACTTATCACCAATGTATCAAGTTCCCTTATAATGGAGTAGAGATTACCATATTAGGAGACCCTAACCCTTTTCAATACTACAACAACTTGAAGGGTATTCCTGAATGTCAAGTACCAATTAATAGGCAAGCTTCACTTACTACCTCCTCACATTACACTGGTCATTTATTGCTTATGAAATCTTCATTTCCTTCCATAACCCTTTGTTGTAAATAAGTATTTTACTTATTACACTTTACTTAAGCTTACTTAGGGAATGCATATCATTGTATTTTTCACTTGTGAAACCTATTTATTTACATCATGAATCTAGGTTTGTGCATGCATATAGATATGAGTTGGACACCTAGGAAAGTGTGTGTTGGAGAAATTCCACTCTTTGTGGTGTGATCTAGTTATCACCTTTTCATCTCCACTTTTTGTGGCATGATAATTCCACTTTAGGTGGGTGATCCACCTTTCATGGAATTATCTATTATTTCTCTCCACCTACCCTACACATGATTGTGCAACTTGTCTCATTCATGGACCTTCATTGTTTCCTAGCTTGCCTTTATAAGAAAGTCTTGTACATACATGTTTTTTCAACTATCTTCATGCATATTGAGAATACTATCATCATATTCTCTCATTATTTTTCTCTCTCTTTTGTGCTATCTTTGATCTCTAGATCCTATTGTTTTTTTTCATAAGTTATTACATGGTATCAGAGCAATTGGAGGTTCCTTGCATAGCCATTGTTGGAAGATCTTTGTTCGTGTGAAGGTGTTCAAGAGGAAAATCTGAGGAGCAACATCATTTTGGTGTGTCCTAGACCGTATCTAACCTCAAATTTGGATTCAAAAGGCCATTTCTAGTTAGGGTAGCCTTTCATTTCACTCAAATCCGACACTGGGAGCTCTAGATCGAAAAAATCACCTATTTGGGTGTTACTGAGTTGTCACTGATTTTGCAACTTCATGGGCTCCATAGAGGCACATACAAACTCCATTTTAGGTGTCGTTTTTTTTAAGTGCATGATTTTTTTTCTACTTCCTGAATATGCAAGCAGTTTGACATGATCTTGAGTGGATTTTGTACTTTCAACCTATGGTCTTTTTGGCCTATTTGGCACTTGTATTGCATAGATCTAAATTTATGTCTTTGATTCATTGTTCTAATCTGTTATCAACCTATTTGTGGCAAGTTGTAAAATCAGAAATCAGAAATCCATTGAGGCAAGTTGCAAGTGGCCTATTGTACACACACTAAATTATAAAGTACCAAAATCATCTTTTTGGGGGGCTACTTTGATTGAGTGAATTTAGGGGGGGGTGTCTCTTGTGTGATTATGCCTATTTTCTCTCTTGTTCTCTTGCATTCCATAATGGGTTCATCTAAAGTTCCACTCTTAACTGCACATGATTATACTACATGGAAAGTATGTACATGGAGTAAACTAATGGAAAAAGGTTTAAATTACTACATTGATGGAACCATAACTGCACCTGCAGATCCTAAGACAAATCCAACTGCATATATGGATTGGCTCACTAAAACTTCTATGGCATTGGGTACACTTAGAAATTTCTTTTCTGATGATCTCATTTTTCATGTTCATAAATGGACTATAGCCAAAGAAGCTTGGGATAAGCTTTCTACTTTGTATGGAAAGGGTTATAAGGTTAAGGGATACAAACTTGAAAATTATCTCCTAAGCCTTGATCCTAATAATTTTGACACTATTCAAGATTATGTCACTAAAGAAAATGAGCTAAAAGCACAACTAAAATATTGTGGTATTGAGAAAAAGGATGATCAATTGGTCTTCAACTTGTTGGACAAGCTTCTAATCGAGTATGCAACCTTTTTTTTCAAGTTTTTAGACTCAACGATTGACAATTAGCAACTTCACATCACCATATTTTGAGGCTCTTACAGATCTTTTGATTCTTAAGAAAAATAATTTCATGAAAATGGGAATTCTCAAGTCTTCAACTTCAAAAGAATTGGTGGTCAATCATGAAAACAAAAAACAATGGAAAGGGAAAGGCCAAAATCATTCTTCACCAAAGCCACAAGGAGAGAACAAACAATCCACTCCTCCACAAAAAGGCTCGTCATCTTCTTCTTCAAAGAAAAAAAATTCAAGCATGAAGGAGAAACCAACTTGTGCATATTATAAAAATATTGGAGATGAGGAGCATCATTGTCATGCCAAGAAAATTGATGAGTTGACCAACATCATCAAGAATAACAACATCAATTTTCATAATGCCTATAAAAAGGACTCGTCTTCTTCCACTTCTACTTCATCTCAATCTAAGGGGAAAGGGCAAGCTTAAATGGAAACAACAGGTTCATCACAACAATGGATTCTTGATTCAGGGGCTACTCAACATATATGTTCTTCAAAGCGACAATTTTCCTCCTTGGAGTCCTCTTTAGTGCCTCACATCTTCATTGGTGATAATGCACAAGTGGAAGTTGAGAGGAAAGGTGCAATTGAGATGGGTGATGGGACATTTGAGGATGTGCTCTATGTTCCAAAGTTGAGCACCAATATTCTCTCCATCTACCAAATCACACATCATGGAGATGGTAAGAAAGTTGAATTCACTCCTGACATAGTTGTGGTAAAGGAACTTTCAAATCATTCTTTGGTTGCAATGGGTTGAGCTAATCACAATGCAAGGCTTTACTCATTCTCCCATTGGGTACCTCGTGCTCCTTCTATAGCATTTATCACTCATTCAAACTCACAAATTAAGATATGGCATGAACAATTTGGTCATCTCAACTACCACTATCTACAACAGCTTCACACCAAGGACATGGTCATAGGGCTTCCTCAACTCAGTATTTTTGAGGGTGTATTTTCAGGATGTTCTATGGTCAAGAATCTTGAAGAGAATTTTGATAGAGGGAACTCTTGGAGAGCCTTGGATCTTCTTCAACTTTTTCACAGTGATTTAGTGGGCTCATTTCCAGTGCCATCCTTTGGAAAATCTTGTTATGTCCTTATCTTCATTGATGATTTTTCACAATACACTTGGGTCTACTTCCTTTGTCACAAAACTGAAGTATTTGACAAGTTTCTCAACTTCAAAGCACATGTTGAGAAGAAATTCAGGAAGTAAGTCAAGATCCTTCGTAAAGACAATGGAACAGATTATGTGAATAATAGACTTGAGGAATTTTGCACACTTGAGGGAATTGACTTACAACATTTTGTTGCCTACAGACCCCACCAGAATGGTGTGGAAGAAAGTTTAAATAGAACCCTCAAGGAAATGGAAAGCTTCATGATACATGCCAGGTCTCTTGGTTCATCTTTTTGGGTAGAAGCAATCAGTTGTGCCACCTACATCCAGAATCGAGTTCCTCATAAAGCTTTGAAGGGTATCGCTCGTTTTGAAGCTTGGTTTGCTAGGAAACCTATTGTGTAACACTTCAGAGTGTTTGGGAGTCCAACATGGTCTTGTATTCCTCCACAGAAATGCAAGGCATTGGAGCCATAGAGCAGGCCTTTTATCTTTGTGGGATATGTAGATGGTGTTAAGGCATACAAACTGATTGATCTAGAGACTCATCAGATTTTCTATGAGAGGAGTGTACATGTTGAGGAAAGCTCACCTATCCTTGACTCTTTTACTCCTCCTCCTTCCTCCATAGATGATAGCGATGACAATGATTTAGATAATTATGGCTCTCCTTCCTCACTGAATCTCAAGGTTCAACCTTCATAAGGTCCAATTCCAATTAAGGATCCTCATCCTTCTACCCCTACTAGACCTCGTTGGGGTTGCCAAACTCTTGAGGCAGCAGGTCTACTTGTTGGGTACCCTTTGGATACTCAAAGGACTAGGTCACAGCATGAGCATGAGCCTCTTCCACATGCTCTCATTGTGTCAACTTCAAATCCACAATCCTTTAAGGAAGCCTCTGAGGTTCTTGAATAAGATACAACTATGGACGAAGAGTATAGTTCTTTGATGAGGAAAAAAACTTGGGAATTAGTCCATCGACTCCCTAAGGGGAGAAAGATGGTTCAATGCAAGTGGTTCTATCAGACCAAATATGCAACGGATGGGAGTGTTGATAAGCATAAGGCCTGACCTATTGCAAAGGGTTTCTCATAGGTTGTAGGAATTGACTACATTGAGACCTTTGCCCCTGTTGCAAAGATGACTTCCTTTCACTTGACACTTGCCATTTCCGCTTCACATGGTTGGGCAGTACAACAGATGGATGTCAAGATTTATTTTCTACATGGGGATCTTGATGAGGATATCTATATGGAGTAGCCACAGGGTTTCATCCAAGATACTTCATTTGTTTGCAGGTTGAGGAAGTCCCTCTATGGCCTTAAGTAGCCCCTCAGGCTTGGTAAGCCAAGATGGATTCCTTCCTACTCTCCATAGGATTCATTAAGTTTCATTCAAATTGGAATGACTACATATTGAGGTAAGATGATGCACATTTGATAATTGTGCTCTATGTTCGACAGAGGCTATCATGTTTGATGAGACTTTGGTGAATCTCTCTTCGATAAAGGTTTTCATGCCAATGATCTATGATGGGACCTAAGCTATCAGGTGGATAGCAATAGGTAGTTCGAGCCATTTTGACTAGGCAATAGGGAAAACGTCAAGAGGTGTGAACTTAATCGGTATGATGCCCTCATATATGTGAGTGACAGCTCGTTGTCTCACCGATATGACAATACTTGGTAAAGTCAATATACATGAGACCTTAGTGAACTGGTAAGAGATGTTGAGATCTCTCATCAACATGGTGTATCTGCTCGATGATATTTTTTGAATAGTACATATCAATGTGACTCGATTAAATTGGCAGGAAATTGGAGGTTGTCTCATTGATGGCCCATTTTTGTTAACTACTATGTGACAGTTGGTTTATGGGATGGCCTAGGATGTAGAACATTTGGTGTTCTCTTTGAAAAATTTTGTAATGTAATATGCAATTGTAACTATGATCGGAATGAGAGTAGTGTTTGATATGAGAACAAGATTGATAAAAATATTATGTTGCTTGAATTGAGATGGTAATTTGACATCTGAGAAGCACAAATTGTAACTCTATATGTGGATTTTTTTTACTTTAATACAAATTGTTTTTTCTTGGTGTGGTGGGTTTTCCAACGTAAATACTACTGTCTATTCTATGTTTTTTAAATTATGTTATTATATGATATTCCTTTAATGTGCATCTTTAATGAACTATAATTGAAATTGAACCATATATTTGCATTCTCTTCTTAGAATTAGCATTAGGAAAGTGTTTTTGCACCTCTTATTTCTTTATAAGTGGTATCATATCCTGGTCATTTTTGTTATCCTTGTGGGTTGGATGGGTTTTTTTTGTCAATTCTGAAGTGGGAGTCTTGTAGAGGAATTTGGTAATCTCGATTGCAAATTAAGATGGCAAGCACATCAGGGAAGATAGAAATTGAAAAATTCAATGGTGACAATTTTGAGTTGTGGAAACTCAAAATGGAAGACCTGTTGGTGGGTAGAGATCTTTGGATTGTTGTGTCTAGAACTAAAGTTTCAAGAATGAAGTAAGAAGAATGGGAACTCACAAATAGAAAATCCAAAGGGTTGATAACACTATGTCTAGCAGACTCAGTTCTCCTTAATGTTCATGAAGAGAAGTTTGCATCTTCTTTGTGGAATAAACATGGTGACATTTACTAGGGAAATTCCTTGGTGAATAAGTTATTCTTGAGGAAGAATTTGTAGTCATTGAAAATGGAGGAAGGGGCGTCTGTGGCTGATCATATGAATATGTTCAATATGCTCATTGCTCAGTTAATATCTATAGGTGTAAAGATAGATGATGAGGATCATTGTATGCTCTTGTTATGTTCCTTGCCCAACTCTTGGGATTATTTAGTAATGGCTATTGGGAGTATGGAAACCACTTCCAAAATGGAAGATGTGGTTGCTTCATTTCTATTAGAAGAAATGTGAAGGAAATCTTCTGAGATGGCAAAGGAGGCTCTTGTTGTTCAAGGTAGATCGAATGAGAAAGGCAATAAGAAGGACAATAAATCAAGATCAAAATCCAAAGGGAGATCTAAGTATCCTGGCAAGAAGTCCAAGGTGAAACTTTGGAATTGTGCGCAGCTTGGTCATGTTCATAAGGATTGCAAAGAGGAGAAAAAGAAGAAAAATAAAAACAAGACTTCAGATAATGATTCTTCTCGGAGTGATGCAGATTCCTTCATTGTAGCCTTGGCGACTCTGACATCAGATGATGTTTGGATGATTGAATCAGGTGCATCTTTTCATGTGACATCTCACAAATATTGGTTTATTAAGTACGAAAACTATGCTAGTGAAAAGTTGTATCTAGCAAGTGACTCATCTCTGGAAATCATTAGTCATGGAAGAGTCATAATTCAATTTTCTGATAGAAGAATAAAAGGAATTGATGGTGTAATGCATATACCAGGTCTGGCTCAAAATTAACTTTCTATTAGTAAGTTGAATGATGCTTGTGTGCAATTTTCATTCTCGAATGGTGGTGTTAAAATGACTAGAGGCTCTATGGTTTTGGAAAAGGGGTGCTCGAATTGGTACTTTGTACAAGTTGGATGGACATGATGTTCAAATGCAACAGTGTCTCTAAAAATTCAAGCAAGACTACTTAAGTAGAGAAGGAGACTAAAGTTCCTCTGGGGGAAAATTCATTGGAGGTGAAACTTCTTGTAGAAAATACGATGCTCTAGCATCAAAGGCTTGACCACATTGGTGAGAAAGGCTTAAAATATTTGAAAAAAAAAAAAACCCGATTGAAGGGCTTGATGACTGTAACCTTGAGTTCATTTTTTGTGAACATTGTATATATGAAAAACAACATCGTCTTTCATTCTATTCCTCATAAATATTTTGGTGTTCAAGATTATATTCACTCCAATTTTTTTGGTCCAGTAAATGTTCCTTCTTTATCGAAATCAAGATATTATGTCTCCTTTATTGATGATTATTCTAGAAGGGCATTTGTGTATTTTAAAAAAAGTAAATCAGAAGTGTGCAATCGGTTTAAAGAGTTTAAAAACTTGGTTGAAAATAATACTAGTAGAAAAATTAAATGCCTCAGGATAGATAACAACGGTGAGTTTGGCTCTGTAGACTTTGAAAGGTACTGCAAAGACCATGGAATAAAAAGAAATAAAACGACACCTTACACTTTGCAACAAAATAGAGTTGCTAAAAGGTTGAACAGGACACTGATGGAAAAGGAAAGAAGCATGTTGAGCAATGTTGGGTTGGAACATAAGTTCTAGGCCAAGGCTATGGCTACAACATGTTATTTATCAAATCAATCTCCCTCTTTGGCACTTTTCTATAAAACACCTATGGAAGCTTGGTCTAGTAAGAAGCCTTTTTAAAAAATGTTAGATTCTTTTGTTGTGAAGCATATGTTCATGTGTTGAATGAGAAAAGATCTAAATTAGAAAATAAAGCTGTAAAATGTATATTCATTGGCTATGGAATTTGTGTGAAAGGATACACGCTTTGGAATATAGTGACTGAAAAGGTTGTATACAATAGAAGTGTAATATTTCATCAGCTGAAACCTTCTTCAGTGGATCTACAGTCAAAGATGAAAGGAGAAAACAAATAAAAAGTAGTTAAAATTCCTTGAACCCCAAATAAAGAGGAACTATGAAGTGTACTTGAAACTGAGGAGAGTTCAAGCAGCTCTGAGAGTTTTGAAGAAGAAGAACCAGAACCTTAGCCTAAACCTATGAGGAGGTCTACACGTGAAAGGAAACAACCTGAAAGGTATAGTTTTTCCATGTTGGATGTAAATTGCGCCTATGCTTTGATTACAAACGCTGATGAGCCTAGGATTGTGAAAGAGGCTATAGAAATTTTTGGATCAAATTCTTGCTTGGGAGCCATGAAAGAGGAAATGGCGTCACTAGAGAAGAATGAAACCTGGGATTTGGTACCATTGCCTAAAGTTCAAAATCCTATTGGCTTTAAGTGGCTATTTAAGAAGAAAATTGTTCTAGATGGAGGGTTGAAAGTATAAAGCTAGGTTGGTTGTGAAAGGCTTTTCCCAGGTAGAGGGAATTGATTATGTCAAAATTTCTTCCCCTATAACTAAGTTGATATCTATCAGATTTCTCCTGTCACTTGCAGTAGTGTATGGCTTAGAGATTGAACAGATGGATGTGATGACAACATTTCTTCATGGAGTTCTTGCAGAAGAAATTTATATGTCCCAACCAGAGAACTTTGTGGAAAAAGGTAAAGAAAATATGGTTTGCAAGTTAAAGAAATCTATGTATGGTTTGAAACAATCACCTAGAATGCGGTACCAGAAGTTTGAAAAATTTGTGTCATCATTGGGATTTATAAGATCAAAATCTGATCATTGTGTACACCTTAAAAATGAAAATGATCGAGTGCTTATTATTGCCCTATATGTCGATGACATGTTGTTCATAGGAAATAGTAAGACTATGATTTTTGATCTAAAATCTCAATTGTCTGCAAAGTTCCAAATGAAAGATCTTGGTGCAGCAAGGTATATTTTTGGGATGGAGATCACAAGGGATAGAGGGATCAGAAAGCTTTGCTTTAGCCAGAGTAAGTATATCAATATTATCCTAGAGAGATTTGGTATGACTAATTGGAAGCAACTAGTTGTTCCATTGTTGCAAGGAATGAAGCTATATGTTGAAGATTGTCCAAAATATCCTATTGAGATGGAGGACATGACCAGTGTGCCTTATGCAAGTGTAGTTGGTATTTTAATGTACATATTGGTTTTTACAAGGCTAGACATTTCCCAAGTAGTGGGAGTTCTTAGCCAGTTTATGGAAATTCCTGGTAGACCACATTGGGATGTTGTGAAAAGAGTTTTTAGATATCTAGAAGGTACCTCACAGCATGCTTTGTGCTATCATGGTAACTCAATTGTATCACAGAGCTCCACCGACATTCAAGGTTATGTGGATTCTAATTGGGCAGGGGAGATTGACAGCAGGAGATCCACCAATGGATATATCTTCACATTGAATGGTGGTGCAATTAGATGGATGAGCAAGCAATAGGTTGTAGTCACTTTATCTACTAGGGAAGAAAAATATATGGTAGAAACGCACATGTGTAAAGAATCTATTTGGCTTAGACGTTTTTGTTCTGATATTGGGTTCAATGCAAGGAAAATTATCATTTGTTGTGACAGTCAAAGTGCTATTTGTTTCACAAAAAATATAACTTTCCATGTCAGGATGAAATATATTCATGTGTAGTACCATTTTGCATGAGATATGGTAGAGGATGCAAAGGTCAGTCTTGAGAAGGTGGATACTTTGGAAAATGTTGTAAATGCATTAATGAAACCAATAATCACAGACAAGTTTAGGTGGTGTGCCAATTCGATGGACCTTGGGTCCTATGGCATTCAGTATTCTCAGTTTTGGAGAAAATAGTAAGCCTTCGTCAAGTGGGAGCATGTTGGAACTGTGCCTCAGCTTATTGGCATGACTAGTGGCAACAAACAATGATCAGTTGGTCTTTATCAACAAGACATTCCTGTATAGGAGCCAATTTTCACCCCTATTGCAAATTCCCCTTTTACCCCCTTCCACTTTAGAAAACCAAGTTCGGAGGTGAAATTCCACACAAGCCTACTGCCTTCATTCCACTTGGCAACCATTTTGTGCATCAACAAGGGAGTTACTATTGGAGACTCTCATTGTTATGTCGAGGTGTCTGTGCGATGCACTTATGTCCCTAATAGATTCCTATGTTTGGATCATATAGAGGAATTACACTTCCCTTTGGGGGTCGACTTCTAACACCCTTTTCGGTTGACTGACTCAAATATGGTTGTTTTCTTCACTCTTTCCCTCATATTCACTATTCATTCCTTCCATTTTGATTCTCTACACACTCTCTAGCTCTCTCTAAGCCCTCTCTTATCCCTCCTACAATCCCTTCACAAGATCTAAGCATCTTCCTCACCATCCCTTCAATCTCCAAGAAATTTACACTTCACATCAGCAACATCAACATTCAATCACTTCAGTGGAGTAAGTGTGGAACAAACACCATTGCAGAAGAGGCTTGAGTTCTTGTCATTTTCTCCCCCACTAGCCTTGAGCACTTTAGGCGAAGGTGGTAAGCTTTCACTCCTCTCCTCTAATATTTGGTTGAGTGGCATAACACTATTTTATAGTGCTTTTGTTTTTTTTACTTCATTTCCTACTTGTATCTCTATCTATCTTGGTTTTCCATAGAGGTGGGAACACCAAAATGGGTGTTTGACTATGGAAAACCCTTATACAGTCCCAACACTTTCTCTCTCTCTTATCTACAGGTATTGAAGACATTCACGTGTTGGAAACTTCATCACTCACATGGTCATAAGCATTTCCTTTCCCTCCTTATCCTTTTCCTTATCATTTCTATTTCAGCTTTATCTCTTTCTGTCACATTCTAGAAGTCCTCAGCAATTAAAGTAGAAGAATTCACTTTAGTATTTTCTGAGATAAACCTATTTCCTAGTCCATACGAGATTTCAACACACCTCTTGGATGCCAATGTGCCACATTTTTGTCCGTATTTTGCATTGTCATCCTATGGCTGAAATCTTGTCAATTTGTTCAGAGAATCTCTATGGCTTGCTCTTTCTAAATCTAAAACTCTCACCGCTATTATTTGAGGTAGTTTAGGGTAGTTTTCCCAATGAGGCTCTCTAATTCAAGAGAACTCTTGAGTAGTGAATCCCCCTTCTCTACAATTCTATTTTTGGAGTGACCTCATATGGTTTCTACACGATGGTCCAATCTTGTGGTGTTGGTGGTTTTCCTTATCGGTGAGTGATCCCTCTATCGGCATGATTTATTTCATTGTCTCATCGATAGATTGAAATTACTTGTGGTGGCATTGTCGACAATATTTTTCTCCATCATTGGGAACTTAGGCAATGTCTCCTTGACATGCCGATGTTAAGCCGTAATATGTTTTTCGATGTGATTGTGGGTGGTCGGTCAGACATTATGAAATGTCTCATCAACATCTAGAATAAGTCTTGATAGTTCTCATCGGTCAAACTTGAGGTGTTTGATGAGACTTTGGTGAATCTCTCTTCGACAGAGGTTGTCACACTGATGATCTATGATGGACCCGAGATGTCAAGTGGATAGCGATAGGTGGTTTAAGGCATGTTGAATGGGAAGTATGGACCACATCAAGAGGTGTGAACTTCATCGATATGATGTCCTCATATTGGTGAGTGATAACTTGTTGTCTCACTGATATGCAAATACATGGTAAAGTTGATATCGATGAGACCTTAGCGGATCGGTAAGAGATGTTGAGATCTCTCAAAGACATGGTGTATCTTCTCAATGGTATTTTATGAATAGTATGTATCGATGTGACTCAAGTAGATTAACGGGAGATTGGAGGTTGTCTCATCGATTGCCCGTTTTTGGTAACTTTTGTGTGATGGTTGGTTTACGGGATGGCCTTGGATGTAGAATGGTTGGTGTTCTCTCTAGAAAATGTTGTAATTTAATATGCAATTGTAACTGTGATTGAAATGAGAGTAGTGTCTGATGTGCGAACAATATTGATAAAAATATTATGTTGCCTGAATTGAGATGGTAATTCGACATCTGAGAACCACAAACTGTAACTTTGTATGTGGATTTTTTTCATTGTAATACAATGTGTTTTAGCTTGGTGTGATGGGTTTTCCTCCTGTAAATGTTTTCCCATGTAAATACTAGTGTCTACTCTATGTTTGTTAAATTATTTTCTTATCTGATATTCATTTAATTTGCATCTTCAATGAGTTGTAATTGAAGTCGAACCATATGTCTGCATTCTCTTCTTAGAATTAGCATTAGGAAAGTGTTTTTGCACCTCTACTTTCCTTATACTATGTGGTTTCTACTTGTATTATGATTTAAATTGAAGATCCAAGTGTTAGCTTGCATAATTGTGGTGATTTACTATTTTTAGTTTTTTCTCCCAAAAGTGTTGTTTAGGTTGATAGCCTCATCTTCAATCATAAGGAAATCAGTACATTACCTCACTGACTTGACTCGCCTAAGGTTTGTAAGTCAATTCTTTGTGGGGATCTAATTTCCTAATGAAATAAAATAAAATAGGTACATCCCAGTTATGCCTATTGCACACACGCCCCATTGAAAATGGGGACCCTCTCTTCCCTCTTTTCCTTGTTGGGTCCTTTTTGCTCTGCCTTGTTTTGCATGCCCATTTGTGCCCCCTAAAAAGTCAACATATTCTCAAATGTCATATTTTAAGTTTGACCAAAATTGCCCCCCTTAAAACGCCAAATCTTTAGCCATTTCGGGTTTCCCTTGTTAGATTGCCTTTCTGATGTCTATGGCGCCTTACACACCTGAACCCTCGAGTTTCCCCTCTCGAGGTTCTGTTTCGGTTCTACTATCCCAAATGATAGCTGCACAATGTCTTTCTGGTTCATTAGGCCTGACCTACCAATATTCCCTTCCAAGGTTTGCCTTTGGACTTTTTCGTTCCAAATGGAAACCAGCCCACGTCTTTTCGGATGTCGAACCCCGAATCTCTCATCATAGTTCACATTTAACTCGACATGTTTTTGAAACAGCCATCCGTCTAGGTCTTCCCAGCCCCCGGTCCTCCTGCCACCACCTTGGAATTTAAACTTAGCTACCTAACCTACCACTGTACCAGGCATTTAATTCGACATTAATGGCACCGGGGTTATATAAAGAATTTTCAAACTATCATTTTCACATGATAGATGCGATTGAGAAAGACAGTGCCGCCCCAACAAATCTCGCCTTGCCTTCGTCATTCTGCATGAATTCAGAAAAAGTATTCTTCAGGGTTTCGAGGTATGTCTGCCATTTGTGTTCCTTGTTTTCATTTCCTCAAATTCATGGCTTAAAATCAAGTAAAAACCCTAAAAAGAACCTAAAACCTAATAGAATAGTACCTTAGCCAAAAAACCCACAAGGTCAAAACTGAAGAATCGATCATTTGGCACGTGAAATTGAAAACCAGAGCTTCACCTCTTCGTCGTTGTTCTTTGGAATAGTCGGCGGCACCTCTCAAGCCCGGACCTCCCCATGGTCGTCTGTGCACAAACTCAAAACTTTGAAAAAAGGATAGTGTCCACCACGCTCCTGGGTCCTGGCCTCCGAAATTCCCTTCCCAAGTTTCCATTGTGCCTCCGCCATTTCAAACAGCCTTCCTCAAGCATCTTCCCGACCCTCGGAGCCCAAGCGTGAGATGTCCATCTCAAAACTTGCAGGAAAACCAAATGTCCAAATTTTTGTGAAACCCCGACCTCCAAGATTCCATGTTCAGAATTTTGTGTTGCTTTCATCATCTCGAACAACTGTCCCGGGATGTCTTTCTGACTCTCGGACCCTCGTACCCTTTTTTCCGAGCATAAAATCTAAACAGAAACATAACATCCATATGCCCTCCAAACTTCCTTCCTCATATTTTCGTCTACATTTCACCATTTCGCACACCTATCCCACCCCGGCAACCCGAACTCCAGAGCCTGGAACCCGAAGTGTTGTCCTCCCTGGACCATTCCAAACGGCCTTCCTTCTACTGAAACTTGAATGCCTAAATGAGGGCTCAAATAAACTCCAAATCCAAAATGGACTTTGACCCACTTTCTAAAATTGAGCCTTTCCCCATGCCAAAACTTTGTTTGATCAAATCCAAGACCGGAAAAGTCATCAGGTCTCACCTTGTTTACTCCTCCAAACGATATTCTGCCAAGGGAATTCTGGCCCTGGGAACCCAGATTGCCTATTTTGCTTCCTTTTGGTGTTTTATCAAATGTTAGGAGTTTATCAAATATGAATGACGATTGTAGATCTAATCTTCATGTGCAGGGATTTGTCTGAGGCCACTTTTCCATGTTTAATGTTACTGATTCACGTCTCTTTGTGGAGGATTTATGGAATCCGGTGTGGAAACCTCTGGTGCCACATAGGGAAAAGGAGCTGCTAAGGCACCTTGAGGCAAGGAGGACAAGGATTAAATGAAGTTCAAATTCCAGGGGTCTCATTACACTCTAGAATCACCACTCTTTGGAGAGACATCATAGATACCAATATCGGGTATGTCGATATTGATGAATTTACACAGAGGGTCAAGGTGAATCTGAAAATAGAAAATGCAAAGTTAATTAGAAGCAACGGACTTACCAAGGTTGTAGGCTTCCCACTAGCTTTGGTGGGCCCCAAGCTGGTAATGGCATGTCGGGAAGCGTATCAACCACAAACTAGAACCATAGTAGACAAAGACGAAAACATCCTTCCAGATATGTCCCCTCTTGGGATAACTACAACTTTCCACATCCCCACCTTTGAGAGCATGGAGACTCTGACTGTAGAAGAATGCAAGGAATTTTGGGATCAGGATCCCATGAGATGCAAGAAATTGATTAATTAGTACTGGTTCAAGGATAAGCAGGCAAGTGTTGGCAAAGTTCCTTAGGAGATTTTTTGTAGTGAATTCTTCGAGGATTACCATGACCTCGTCACCCTACTGAGTTGGATAATGGGCCTTCCTATCGTGGCCTTCTTTCAAGAGTGGATGCTATACTTTGTGGAGCAATTCCTCCATGGGACTGATATTGTCTTCTATTGGGGGTAAATAATTAGCAATTGCTTTCATAAGCAATTTATCAATGTGAAGAAGACATCAAAATTCTACATGGTGTCATACCTGGTCTATTCGATTGCTGATAGGTGGCATTACCATGGATTAACTATAATTCCCAATGAGGTGCCAAGGAGGGAACTTAAGCCCTATGACAAATATCTGCAATTGCAATACAAAAACTTCAAAAGAGACTACTGCAAGGGAAATGATGCATTCATTGCCTACATCATTCGGTTGCTTGGAGGTGATTTCCAGAGAAGAGTCTCCCATAGTGCTAGATCCCTCCTCAAGAATTATGCCTTCCTCTATATAGAGTTTCCGAAGTTCACTTATATTCGTGCCCAAGGATTCATAGAGGTCGACCAAGTTACCCCGGTACCCCAATGACCAGATCATACTATTAGAGTTTACCTTGCAACTATGACACATTCTTGAGCAAAAAACATCTAGCAAGGACACCTTATCCTATTGGCCTCGGCCAAGGAATGTACAAGATTCATACCTCCCAATGTCTGGGCATTCGGAAAACGAGTTGGCCGAGTACCACTTCAGGCAGTATATAGCTTGGTCATGAATGGACCCATATGGTCATATCAAAAAGGCACTGGGACCTGAGTATGCCCACCTCCACAATGTTGAGGATTTTTGGGCCAACTGCAAAGACAATATTGAAGTACGGCTATGAAACTATATGCACATGACTACCCTCTATGTGCGAAGAGTCAACTTGTCTCTGATTCCAAATCAGCTTGAAGAGAACGAGAGCATGGTGATCGATCTGGGATATATTGTTGTTGCCAATATGTTGCTTCCCATTATTTTTTGGGATGAGCAAGACGTTGATGACCTCAACATACTAACCAAGCCCATGGAGATTCGGACAAAGGCCTAGATCAACCAACAAGTGGCCTGACTGAAACAACAAGGAGTTGCCTTAACATTCAAGGGACTCGAAAGTGAGCCAAGCAGCTCTGATGGTGTGACTACTACTACAACTGGGGAAACTTCCAAATCCCAACCATCTTTCAAAACTAAGAAGACAAAGGAAGCTAGTGAGCAGCTGCCTAACCCAAAGGTTTATGCTCGAAAGGCTTCAGAGGGTGAGCCTTCCAAAAAGAAAAGAAAATCAGCTAATGTTGTGGAGATGCCTTTAATACCCAAAGATCTGCTCCTCAAGGGAAGAGAGGAAGAGGCTGACCTACTGAAGTCTCCATCTGTTGCTATTACCACTACCCCACCTACTTCACTTGCAGTATTTGTTGCCTCTCCACCCGTGATGGACATCTTTGTCCACCTTGCCTCCATTTCTCTGATCGTGCAGGTTATATCGGTGGATTAATCCTCCACCAAAGCCTCGCTGGTCTCCTTCCCTCTTGTCTACTTCTAATGTTGCAATGCCTATCCTCAGTCTCCCCCCGAATCCTTCATAAAATACATGTAGAATATGCCATCCGAGCTTTCAAGGATACTTAAAAATCTAGTAGTACAAGTTGCAATAGCCCAGGCTATGGCTAATGCTTCAGCTCTCCCTCCCCCTACTGAACTACCCAAAATGGAGGCAACAATGCCAATCTCAGATGAGCTCGAGCGATAGTAGCTAGAGGCTACCGAAAGGCCCGAAGATGAAGAGTTCTAATATCATGAGCACCCAATGTTCAAGCACTAGGAAATCAATGAGGTGGCCTATGAATCTTCCAATGAAAGCAACGAGGAGTTGGACATGGAATTAATCCAAGAAACAGCTGACCCAAAGCTTGAAGAAGAATGGAACAAGTAGTTTAAAGAGATCAAGGACCAAGAGGCTATAGGGAAGCCTATGATTGAAGGATCTGCTGCTCCGGAGACTGAGACTGGCAGGTCTCCAGTTGAAAGACATGATCTAACTATGGAGCACAATGAGGAAGCATCCCTTTGTGAAGATAAAAAATAAGATAAGTCGGGGAAACATGAGTATGATCAAGATGAAGATGAAAAATATGTTCCGAAAAGTAATTTCTCATCAGGTCTCCCACTAAAAATGTAACACCTAAATAGGACTCTGATGAGGAGAAGGAGGATGTAGGGGCTGAGAAGGAGGCCTGTGTTTTTTAAACCATTGAACTTGAGGTGGAGAGCATCAAGGATCAACATGAATCACCTGAGGGGCCCCAGATGCCCGATTAGCTAGGAAATCATCTCATGCAAAAGACTCCCACCTTGAAAGATCATAGGGCGAGGCTAGAAGCAATATTGGCCAAAGCACAAATAAGCACTAAGAAGGAGAAAAGGCCAAAAATTAGATCAAAAGAAACCATGGATGCTTCCGGATCTAGGGCAGTACAAATAGCAACGCCGGTGGTTGGAGAACAAGGAGTATCTTATAATATCTCCACCATTGACTTGGGAGTGGCAACAAGGGAGTAGAAGGTGGACCACCTCAAAGAATCTATCGCCATGGTGGTGCACCTTATCCAGCAAGATGAGGTTTCAAAGGAGCAACTTGAAGCATAGGTGGCTGATCTAACAGCCTACATTCAACAATGGCCATCCTCGAATGAGCAACCCACCACATTGTCGGCTCCACCTCAGTTGTTGTCTCAAGAGAAAATCAATAAGCTGGAAAGAACTAGGAACTTGGATAAGACTACGAAAAACTGGTTCTGGAAGGTCTTAGACATGGGGAACATGGGCATCAACTTGGTTCTCTTAACAAAAAATAAGTTCTTGGAGGTGCAAAGGACTCTTGAGGGCATGAGGCGAGTTTTTGAGGAGTTCTCAAAAAAGTATAGAGCTGCCTACCCAAAGATAGAGGCTATCCTCGTGCTGCTGAGCAAGTTGTGGGAGAAGGACCTTTCCCTCAAGGATGATAATCAATGGTTAGTGGATGTATGGAAATGAGATTTTGATCACAGAAAGGGAAGGCTAGAGCAGATCCTAGAACAGGTAGTTTTGGATATCGAATGGGCCAAGGAGGCCAAGGGAGATTGTGCTCAGTACCTCAAGCTGATAGCAGGGTATGAGCTGCCTGTTGTTGAAATTAATCTAGAAAACAAAAAGCCTCATTTCTTGAAGAACATGGAAAATGGGATGTGTGCTGAGGTTACCACGGATTTCATGAGCTTTTTTCCTTGATCCTGCGCCTAGTCGGATCTTTTCAGAAGTAATACTACCAAGTATGAAGACAACTGGAAGAAGCTTGTTAACAACTCCCAGGAATGGAGTTACCAGGTGTTATGATCAGACATCATGGAAGTGGACAAGCTTTGGACATTGATCCTGAGCTTCGTGGGGTATGCAGCTTTGAAGAAGCACGAAGGTAACCCTATCATTGATGATGAATTTCTAAAACAGTAGCTGCAACAAAGGGCAAACAACAAAAAGACAAAACTGCTACAATTCTACCACTAGAAGACAAAACAGGGAAAAGATGAAATATTTTTTAAAAATGTAATATATTTGGGGGTAGGTGAAACCCTAGTGTAAATTGAATCTTGGCCACTCATTTTCTTGTCGAAAACTATAAATAGGGCTCTCCTCCTCTCATTTTAAGAGAGTCGAGTTGTTGTAAAGGCATGTTGCAGAAATTGCAATAGAAAATACAGTCATTTCTTGATCTATTTTGGATTTCTCCACATGTTTCATGATTCTTCTTCCATTATTTAAAACTTTATTTTAAGTTATTTTGTTGTTCTAGTTTCCTTTAAGCTGAATTTGGTAGATTCAATATGTTGTCTTTGGTTATGAAGTTTTTTCTTGTGTGTATGCTTTCCTTGTGCATACTTTTAGTCATTTGCATACTTTTAGTCATTTGTTGTTGGTTAGGTGATTGTGTAAAGTTAGTTTAGACTATAATTTCATATTTTCTCTCTAAAATTTCTCTCTATTCACATTTACATTGTGAATGAATGATGAATATCTATAGTCCTTAGAAGATAGCATAGATTTCATGATATCGTGAGAATTTTGATTAAGTGAAATCACATTTTAACGAAACTGTCCATAGTAGGAACCTCCATGATCATTGTTCATCGGTAGTTGTAGGTCCAAGATTCTTCCTTCTTTCCTACCCTTTTTTCCTTTTTAATAAACAACCTATGCTAAGGTTCGTTGCACATTGTAAAGCCAAATCCGATGAAACAATGGAGTTCTAGACTGTTGTTTGAACCTGCAGTAGAGTGCAGTAATTTCCTATCTGAAAAACTTTGTTCATAAACCCGATTCTCCTACAGCTTTAACTTTCGTAAGGTCACCTTGTGATTCTAGAAAATCACATAAATTAACTGAAATATTCCAAGCATCATCATGACCTCACATTCGAGAGACCATGGGATAGTGTTTTGCAATTTGATTGTGAAAGATTGTCTTTCAAGAGACGTAATGCACCTACCTATTACCTGTGTTCAGAAGTACATAAAACACCATCAGCAGAATTGGTGCTAGAGGGAGGTCATTATGGAGATAAAAGTGGATCGAATTGGGTCATTCTCCCCTAAGATATTTCATCGAGTCTTGAGATCTACACCGAACAAAGGAGAATTCCAAGAATTATAACCCCTTGTTCGAGCTAAAAGAGCTCAATGAAGGGAACCATCTGCCAGCAATTCACCCGACCATCTCACTACTTTTTCACCTTCATCTCCTCCATTTTCATTGGTAGTACCACCTTCCACTCACCCAATCCAAACAGCCTTTCAGGTTGCCACTCCATTTTGGATGAATATTGCCTTTCAGCTGAACATAGTTTCCAGCCCTGCTACTTTCCTGTCAGTTGCTGCTACCCCTTTGCAATTACCAGCCAATCTAGCGTAGCTACCTCCACCACCCCCTCCAATGTCGTGGTTGGAAAATAACCCATCTCCTTTGGCCTTCAACCTCTACCATGATATGCCAAAGAATCCCGAGAATTTTTGCATGAAGTTCAACTCCCGAGATTCACAAAGAACAGCCGAGGAGCATGTAAATATTTTCGAGATTTCTCTGAAGACTTTGCAGATCATATATGAAGATGTGGCTTGCAAGCTCTTTCCCTACTCCTTAGGGGAGGAATCCTTCTACTAGTATGTCAATTTTCCGGCTAGAACTATCAGCACATGGGACCTTCTGAAAAATTCTTTTCCAAAGAAATTTCAGACTCTGGTCAACTCCACAGACTCGTATCGGTATTTCATGTATGTTCGAAGAGAGATTAATGAACCGATCAGTTTGTTCAATGATCATTTCCACAGAGTGTACAATCGGTTGCAAGCCTCATATATTTTTAATGATGTGGTCATCTTACCGGTTTACTATGCTGCGTTATATAACCTCACTTTAGCTCTAGTGAAGAGAATGCGACCACCACTTGCCAGGTTGGTCGATGTATTCGCTGAGGCAATTATTGTCAGCACAAATTTGGGGAAAAAAAAATTTGGTCCGCTGCCTTCTCTTGGGAAAACCACGCATCTGATGCAAATTCAGGGGCTTACTCAAGCCTTGCACCATCAGATCCAGCCCCTATGGTTTCGCACCCATTGAATCAGAAGCATCTGGTACCTCACTACTTGTTGCCCCAACAACAACATTCCCATCCTAAGTCATCTCAGGTTTTGGCATACCTCCAAGTAGCTGAATTCTCACCCACTCATCAGAATCAGCCGGTTTCACAACCTGTGTTCCTTCATAACATCGCACTGCAACCAAAAAATGTTGAAAAGGACAAGATTGACGAGCTTATAGAAATGATCAAGAAGATGTCCACAGAGATGACAAACTTAAGAAATCAGAATAACCAGCTGCAAGCATCATAAAATAACATCCAATATAACCATAATAGTGATAACCGAGATCATCGTGAAAATCGGGACAATCGGGATGCTAGCACGTTGTCCGGGCAGATTATGACAAAAACCAAAATTCGAGCAAAAAATTTGACAGAAGGCCCTTCCAAAGGAAAAACTGGACATGAAACACAAGACCCAACAACGATGGCATTCCCACACCCCTTAATCAGCCCAACAACAACCAAAACCCTGCAAGTGGAGTTTACTTGGCGGAGGATGCTCTTTTCAATTGGTGTCGCATACACAAAATGAGTCGCCACTTCGAGCTAGATTGTTCGAAAGTCCAAATTGTTGTTGAGATTTTTCAAGTTGAAGTTTAGAATACAGTGGACAATTCAGGATGCAGAGACATTGTCCCGTCCAACCCATACGACTCCTTAGTGTTGGTGCTAAACCAGGCTCCTTTTCCAAGAGCAAAGTGCAACACACCGGAGCAGGAGGGTGTTGATTTGAACATCAGCGGTAAAGAAAAAGAGGTAAGTTTCAAAGGTCCTTTGGCTTAGCTTTTCGATTCAATAGATAATGGTCCTAAAGATCATGAAGAAGAGCCTAGGGAAAATGAAGTTGAGATGTTTCACCAATGCACTACCCCATACAACCTTAGAAATACACAAGTCAGTGGGCATGCTGGAGGCCCTTTTACGACCTCCACACCATCGAATAATTTCAGCACTCCCCCCAATCCAAATGCAAGTAATAATCCAGGTTTTCCCCATACACCCACACGATATCTTAGCAAAAATAAAAAGCAGAACAACAGCTAAAGCCAAGCCACCAGCTCCTCCCAAAACATTTCCTATGACCAAGAAGTTGAGCAAATGGGGGAGTACATTGTTGAGGAATTCAAAAGGGTAAAGCTAAGTGTGTCCGCATTCGAACTTCTAAATGTTTTTTCCATCAAGAATGCCTTTTTCAAAATGATAAATGGGACTCCATCATAGGGGATAGCTTAAGTAGCTCCTGCACCTCCTTCAACGATCAGCAAAGTGAGCCAATCGTTAGGTAGATCTTCAGTAGTAAGGCTGACACTCCAATAGGTCAGCAATCAAACAAGCAGTGTGACAGAGTAACTAATCAGGTACTGACCCAAAGCAAGGGCAATGAGAAAGACAAGGGACAAGTCACCCAAGTGGACATTTTTGGGGGATTGTTTCAAGGAAAATTTGAAACTCCTCCCTTTCTGACCACCATCTGCGTGTTGGGGAAAAACCTCCACAACTGCCTGCTAAATTTAGGTGCATCGGCCAATATCATGCCCTTGATCATGTGCAATGCACTTGGAATAACACCAACTCTGTCTTGGAAAAACATGACACAACTTGATAAAACTGAGGTCAGCATAGTGGGGGAAATTAACAAAATACCCATGCAGGTTGTTGTTGATCCTCGGATCCAACAAACCATAAACATTCAAGTGGCTGATACCTTGGATACATATGGTATAATCCTAGGAAGGGATTTCACAAGGGCAATGAATGGATATGCTACAACTAATTACTCACACAAGTGGCTACCATGGAAAGGAAAGCCGAATCAGATTCAGATCGATCGGGAGCCATGGATGAGATTCATGATCACCAGGTACAACAACACGAACGAGGTGGTGTATGTTGAAACTAACTTGGGAAATTATTCCCCAATATTATATCTGGACGAGCAGGAATGTTTTGAAGAAGAGGGAAGCGAGGTCTTCCTCATACTATGCAGTCTACCTGCGAATTTAGCCAATTCCTCTCAAAGCATTGAAGTGCTAATAGAATCCAACGATGAAGAGCTAGGAGAAGATGACACTCGGGGATTGTTGGACGGCTTCAAAGCTTTCATGGAAAAATGTATTCAGGACCAGCTTAGTCTAGGGGCTTGAATGAACTTCCAAGAACTCTTGCTCTCTAATTGGTGCAAAGTACATGATGCTATCCACTCAGAGTTCGACTGTTGTTTGTGTCAAATAGAAATTGAACTCATTTAAATATAGGCTACTCTGAAGTAGAAAGTTGGGTCAACCACCCCCGAATAAGCACGTTCCATCCCCGCACCTCTCGGCACAGTTACTGAAATGAAGTCCCCACCGAAGGCGAAAATCGGATCTATTGGTTCTACGCTCAAGAATTCTCCTGGATTTTGGATGTTGTGCTTTGACGAGTCTAAATTCAAACACAGAGCTGGGGTAGGTTTTGAATTGATTAGTCCCAAAGGTAAGTCATACTTTGTTTCTCATCGACTTCAGTTTCATTGTACCAATAACGTAGTAGAGTATGAGGCTTTAGTATTGGACCTCTTAATGGCATTAAGAAAGGGTGTTAAAATGCTCCAAGTATACGGATATTCGGAATTGGTCGTAAAGTAGGTCAAAAATATTTATTTCTGCTATGACAGAAGACTCACCAACTACAGACACCACATATGGAATTTACTGGAAGGGTTGGACGTATTCAATATTCCATTGATCCCACGCACTCAAAATCATAATGCCCATGCCTTGGTGCAGGAAGCAAGCACGCTATAGCCACTATCCCTATCTAGCCTTAGAAGATTCACGGTGGAGCTCACCTTCGTCCTGTCAGTGCTAGATAACGTAGCCAATTTCCAGGTATTCAATGATGACAAACACATTCTAGATTTTATCTCCAATTCGGACGTGTTTGCTACGCAGAAATTGATGAGGTCGAACCTCAAGAGGTGAACCTAGATATAGAAGGGATTATCAACCTAAAGACCAACACCATCCCTAGGGGAATGATCCAATTGGAGTGAATCTTTGACCTTCACCAGATCATAGATCAGGATCAGTAGGGTAAGAAGGATACCATCAGTGGCCAATGTGACACTTACAATCTTAGAACGACCGGGAATGCCAAGAATATGTTCGTTGGCAAGGTTGTACACTCGTGAGGAAAGAAAAGGTATACTCGAGGCTCTACGAAAGTATCACAATGTCATCGCCTAGAGCTATGAGGATCTCAAGATGTATGATACGTCCATCATTACCCACACCATCCCACTCAGACCAAATGCAAAGCCATTTCAACAACGGCAGTGCCATATCAACGCTTTGCTGGAGCCAATAATATACAAGGAAGTACAAAATTTGTTGTTAGCCAAGATCATTTTCCCGGTTAGACACTCTACGTGGGTGGAAAATTTGGTTCCTGTTAGGAAGAAAAATGGGGAAATTAGATTGTGTGTCAAATTTCGCAATTTGAACCGAGCTTTAGAAAAGGATAATTATGTTGTACCCTCATTGGATGAGGTGTTACAGATAGTAAACAACTCCTAGATGATATCCTTCCTAGATGGATATTCGAGATACAATAAGGTTATGGTACAATACAAAGATTGACACAAGACGTAATTCACCACTAAATGGGGAACTTTCGCTTATAGACGAATATCGTTCGGACTAATCAATGCTAGTGCCACTTTCCAACACACCATGGATATTACATTCAAAGATCTGATCGACAAATGCATAATCATCTACATGGATTATTTGACAGTATTCTCAAAGCAGCGAGGTAATCACGTAGCTGACCTATGCAAAGTCTTTGAAAGATGTCGTGAATTCGGGGTTTCCCTTGTTTCGAAGTGTAGACACCTAAAAATGGCCTAGGCCTACGAACACTACTTTACCACTTTTCATCCTGACATGATTATAACATTTTAATCATGTTCCTAACCCACATTCAACTATTAATTAAATAATTTATGATTATTTAATTAATTCATGATTTCTCATTCTTCATAATTATTAAGTAAATAAATCTTACTTATTTATTTAATAATGTCACTAATTGTCAAAGTCTTCTCTTAATTCAATAAAATCTTATTTATTTAATTAATCTTCATAATTAATGTCCTCCTGATTATTAAATTACTATATTTTAATATATCTATTTAATATGTTACTAATTCCTAAATCCTCTCTTAATTAAATAAATTCATTTATTTATTTAATTAATTAACTACTTCTTCTAAATTAAATAATTATTTTAATTATTTAATTATGGCATGTGACACTTCTATATTTTTAAATAAAACAAATCATTTAAAAATATCTCACATGGTTAACTCATTCTTCATTTAGTAATTAATTTCAAAAATCAATTACTAATTACCTCACAAAATCTCTATTTTGAATTAATTTAATTCAAAAAGGGAAATATTCTAAAACAAATCAAGTAATTTCTAAAATTATTGATTTTCTAAAATCTCATCCTCTTGTCTTCTGATTTTTGCTAATTTCATCTCAACTGTCACATTCAGTCTTGATTTAATTCATTTAATTAAATCTTATTCACACATATGGGTATTTTTCCCTAACCCTAATTTGAGTTGCCTTATTGAATCTTGACCTTTGATTCTAGGGCATTTCTCAAATCTCTCATCTTGGCCGTCCATTCAAGATTGCATTTTCTATAAAATGACAATCTTGATCTCATTTTCAAAAAGAATTATTGCTTAAGTTATTCTTACTATAGGCATTTTACTTCATATCTTAGGCTTTTGTTTTAATCATTGCTTGCATAATAGAATTAAATTTCTAGATTGCATTAGTTTATTTGTCAAATCCTTCAAAGGCTTTTGCTAAGGCTAGGCACATAGGGTTGCTCACAAATTTGAGGGCTTCCATTTTCATTGCAAGCTGGAGAAGGTGCATGGAAGTCAGTCCATGGGATACTTAGATGGTGAGATCTTTCTTAATAGTTCTTCCATTTATTTATTTAATTCCTTTGCATTCTATTGCTTGGTTTATATTAACTTGCAGGTACAACTAATTACTTGTTGATCTTGTAGGAAGATTTTAGATCATTACATTGGTGAACCCAACTTTCCAACACGACTTTTTTGCAGGTTTCATACGGCTTCATACTTTTTTACAGGTCGAGGGTACGAAACGACACATTTGAAGACCCAAACGATGCATTCATCCCGTCGCATCGCATTTGCGATCGCGAGCGACGCAACTGCTATGTCACAATGCATACGATCCTTCCAGCGATGCATTTGACCGATCGCAACGCATTTGACCGAAACTGAGCCGCATCCGCTCTGCCAAGCCGCAAGTAACTGGTAATCATTGTCTTTCTTTTTGGTCATTATTGTAATCTGGATCTGATGCATCTGCGGCCAGAAATTGATCATTTTTGTTCTTTTTTTTGTTTTTAAGTATTTAAAAAGAACCAATCCTAGGATAGTCACATTAAATTTGAATTTACCAATCCTAGGATAAGCAATCTAATTAAAATTTATCAATCTAGGGTAGCCACCATACTTTCATTTTGGTTAACAATGAACACCATGTCTTTGTGAAGCAACATCTTCACCTAGATTAGAAATTTTTTATTTTGGGTTTAAAATTGAACAATCTTTTTTTGTGTGTTTTGGATAATAGGCATATGCTCTCCCCTTTACTGGGTGATCAAAAAGCCAGACCTATCCCTTTTTCATACTTATGCATTTAATGTTTAGGTCTGCCGTAGTGGGAAAAAGTACTCACCCTACGGGAACGACCTAAGTGGGAACACCTAAAGCCAAGGTTTCCAACCCACTATAATCAAAAGCAAGTTGTTGATGAAAATCCAACGTGAGAGTAGTAGACAGGATAACCATCCCAAAATCCTTTGTTCTAAAGGTTGGGAGGTCTCTCGATGGAGTATATCCATTGTCACACTGAATGGAAAAACTTACTAAGAACCTAGTGTAGTAGCCAGCCGAGTCAGTAACCAAACATCGTTTCAATCACGGTGCAAGGGGAGGGAAGAATCTCCCCCCAAGACACTCACCATATAATCACCACAGATTGTTTTCTCAGGGGATTCAGTATCCACTTCCATCACCTTGAGTACGCACCTGGAAAAGACAAAAACACGAGCACCCTCTAGGGGGTGACAAGGTTGTGTGAGTCGACGTGATTTTAAGATGTGGGTTGTGATTGCGAGGATGACCCACTTGACCATTAAGAGTGAGTCTGCTTGAACATGCACTTCATATTTTTGATTTCTGTGTTTGCCAAAGATTTTTAAAAATCTTCAACAAATTAAAGAAAAAAAAAAAACCACAAAAAACTTGTCAAAAAAAAAAAAAAACTACAAACTGTGTTCGGGTTTTTCCATAAAATTCAATATTGCAACACAAGTGTTCTGTTGTACCACATTCACAAGCTTCAAAGCCCCATTCACTCTGATGATCCGCATTTGAGCTATCAGGAGCCGCATTCACTCTATTAAACCGCAATCGACACTTACAGAGCTGCATTTGAAATCATTGAGCCGCATTTGACAGACACAAACCCGCATTCGCCAGACTGTGTCGCAACCGACACTTACAAAACCGCATTTGATTCTGTGAGCCACATTTTCTCTATCGCAACGCATTTGCTAGAACCTGCAATTAACTTCTCACTGTCATAACAGAAAGTCCAAAACCTGTCTTCAGTCAATCCAATCTTTCTTCACTATTACAGTCCAAACCAAAACGGTCTATTTCTCAACTTTCCATCAAACATTGCATTTTTAGATACCATTTTAGGCTCATAATAGGTTTCATTTTCATTAGATTGTATTGATAGTTTCACCATTTCCTTAGACACTCACTTTTGCAGATTTTAGGAGTTGACTCTTATCATTCATTGTCCAAACTTTGCATTCAACAATAGGTTATCATTGGACCCAATTACCTTTTTCATTTTGTCAATCCTTTGGTGAATTATTTCTCACTCAATAGTCTAGTGTGGAAATTTCACTTTGTCCTAGTTATAGTCCTTCCACGGTCCATTGGTTTTCCAAAAGTTGAATCATTGCAAGAACTTTGTTTGCCCAAGTTTGTCCTCTTTAGATCTCTCACTAGTAAGTGCATCTTAGGATCGTTTATTGCATGTCATTTGGAATCTCCATTTAGTGTCACTCCACTTGCATCCACGAGCCATTTTCATAGCATCCTTTAAAAATCCAAAAGAAACAAAAACATAGTCTCATATTTATATCATTTTTTTCCATCGTCCCAAGTTGAGCAAAACTTTGTATGGTTGAAACTAGACTACAGAAAAAGAAAAGACTCATGGATTCCTTTGGACAAGACAACAACTTTCTTGGGTTCACAACTGGCATGAACTCATTTCCTAATGCCACGACCAATCCTTGTTTTGACATGGAAAATTCCAACTTCAATCCTTTTAGTGAGATGAACATCCCATCATCTCCATCACATCTTTTTGAACCATTTATCCGACGGGATGAAAATGGGGATGTCTTTGAAGAAGACATACAAGGTGCTGCTCAAAACCCAGAAGTGGCCTCTTTTGTGGAAGAAATGGTCTTAAATGACTCTTCTAGATTCCTAGCTATGCTCCTCGACCAAGGGGCTAAGTTACCAAAGGGATTCGATATTAACACTCTTAGACCAACTTCTCCCACTTCAACATCACACAATTCCTCCATGGGAGCTTCTTCACAGAATGCCATCAACACACTCAATTCTACCTCCCTTGGTCATACCACTACCACAACCAATACAACATCTATTGGGGGATCATCTTCCCAAACCAACACCACATCACAATCCATCCCCCAACAAACATCCACCATTCCTTCACAAACAATGGAGGCAACCACATCAAACCTCTTTGGAACTACATCTAGTTCCATGAGTACATCAGCAAACCTATTATTAGGTTCTTCAAGTGCCATAGCAACCAACTCATCCAACCCATTTGGGAGAAATAAACGAAGAGTTTTCATTCAAGGCACCTAATCCACTTCATCATAGATTAATACCAACACCAACATTCCTCAAATTCAAAATCTTTTATTTGGGCAAGACAATCAAGGCGCTCAAACCTATACTCCATTTGGGCATCAACACGCTCAAAATCAGCAAGGTGCTCAATCCTACACTCCAATTGGACATCAACAAAATCAAAACCAGCAAGGTCCTCAAATTCAGTCCAACATGGCAGGATATCACATTCCCACGTATGCTTCTCAAATCCATACGCAGCAACACATCCCTCATCAAAATACTCATTTCCAACAACCGCCTAATCACAACACTCATTTTGCTCACCGGAAACCCATTCCCAATCATAACATATCATCACAATAGCAGGGGACTCAAGCTACCCCTATCACCAACATAGGTGATGCTACCAACCATCCAATGGTGGAAGCACTCACACAACAACTTGCTGCCCTTCAAACACAAGTGGAGACCTTGCAACAATCCAATAAAAATTCATACATGTCACATGACTTGTGTCCATATCCGTTTGACACAACCTTATATATGCCACCATTCCCTCATGGATATGTGCTCCCTCATTTTGCCAAGTATAAAGTCAAAACAAACCCCATTGAACACATAAGGGAATTCACCACTAGTTGTATTGACATTGCTTATGAGAAAACTTATCTCATGAGACTCTTTTCTAGAAGTCTTAGAGGTCATGCACTAGAATGGTTCTCACTTTTGCCTAAGGGAATAAAAACATGGGACGAATTGGCAAACAAGTTTGTCAGAAACTATGCTTACAATATTGACAGAGACATTGACATCGCCTCCTTATGCAAACTTACCCAAGAGGATGTAGGAGAGACTTTCATTCCATTCTTTCAAAGATGGAGAACCTTAGCAAGCAGATGTCCAGTAGAAATACCTGAAAAGGAGAAAGTAACCATGTTTGTACAAAATCTCCTTGGACCACTAAGGTACGGATTACAAGTCCATTATTGCACCACTTCTGTTCACCTTGTTGAAAAGGGTGTTCAACTGGAAAAAGCCTTGATTACCAAAGGTGAATTGAAATATGGTGGCAAAACCATCAACACCACCACCAATCATAACCCAAGTAGCTCAAATGACAAGAACAAATATTGGGTTAAGAACAAGCACATCACAAATGACGGTGTAGTTGATGCAAAAACCGTCAATGCAACAGGTCATGTACTCACAATCAAAGGAGTACACAATCAAAACGCACCTATAACTACGCTGACACCAACTACCAACGCTATCCAAAACAATCATGTACAATCGAATCAAAGGCAGTTGCGTCAACCACTACAATTCCAAAAATGTACATACAACCCGTTGGGTGAACCTATCGAAACTGTCTTGAAGAAACTTCTTCAAAACAGAGTCATCATGCTGGAAGAGCCAAAACCGTATGACCCTGGTCAATTCAAGCCGTCATGGTGGGATGACAGTTCATTTTGTGATTACCACCATGCCGAAGGGCACAAAACCTCCTCTTGTCACCAATTGTAAAATCTGGTGCAAGATCTCATAGAGAACCACACCATTGAGTTGGGTGGTCAATCTTTTTCATCTAATGCAGATCATACCATACACAAAAACCCACTGCAGGATCAGGGTAAAGCTTCCACGTCTAGCACAAAGCATACAAACAATCAAGCCAACCATATCCGTCCGGCCTATAATACCACTTGTCCTACATACAATTATCCCGATGGTACCGATATCAACAATATTCACGATGCTAATGAAGATGAATCTATTAATACCATCAACATCAAAAGAGCCCTAGAATGCAATGTGACTACGTGTAAAGGCAAGGTCACTATCCCAGGTCCTTCTGCCTGTCAACCAAAGATCACCATACCTGGTCCATCCGCTAGACAATCCACCACAAAACAGGAGTTCAACATTGTTGAGCAGTTAAATAAAACACCTGCTCAAATATCCATCCTTGAACTACTTCGTATTTCACCTATGCATAAGGCCATCCTCGATAAACTACTGCAAGAGTCAACTGTCCCAACCAACATCGATGTTAACCATTTTGAGACCATGGTCGGATACCTGAATTCGCCTCACCATATCACCTTTTCAGACAGCGACTATTCCTCACCCAAACCATCGCATAATGACGCCCTTCACATTGAAGTTTTTGTCCATAAGCATAAGGTTAGACGAGTCCTAGTAGATGGCGGAGCAGGATTGAACATCTGCTCTCTAAAATTGGTCAAAGCTCTTGGCTTCTCTGATGCATGTGTAGATGCTAGCAAGAGCATCATCATCAAGGCATACGATGATGAAGAATGCGCTTCTAAAGGCGTTATTACCATTCCTCTCCGGGTAGGACCTGTTATCATAGACACAACATGCCAGGTCCTGGAACGTGATATACACTACAATATCTTACTTGGTCGTCCATGGATCCATGCCCTAAAGGCTATTCCATCAACATACCACCAATGCCTCAAATTCCCTTTTGATGGAACTGAGATCACCATCCCAGGAGATCCTGATCCATTCCAATACTGCACCAACCTGCGAGCTACTGCTGAGCACCAGGTACCCATCAATTGGGAAGCCTCATCTTCCACTGCATCCAAATACATTGACCCAACGATACTCACGAAATCATCCATTCCATCATCTTCTACCACACCATCTCCATCGACTTCCATCCCAAGTAAAGATATTCAAATCCAGGACCTTGGTTGTGGGGAATTCAAATTAAATACGGCTTATTGTATAACTACAATACCGAAGCCACCTAAAGTCTATGGCAGACCATGTTTTGCAATTGAGCCCAAAGTAATTTTCAACGCTCCACCAAAAAGTGTTTTTACATGGTGGGGCGATATGGGTGATGAAGACATCATTGACATGGATAACTGGATCTACAAAGACCCAACAGAGTTATCTCCACTACCGTTGCATCTTTATGGAAAAGGATATGATATATGCAAAGCCCAAGGTTTTGATGGGACAAGCGGCCTTGGAAAGAACAGCAATGGAAGAAGGGAACCTATTATTACAATGGCAAGACCAAGACACATAGGGCTAGGGTTCAACCAACTCGGAACTGACGATCAATGTATCTATTAATTTTCAAGTAAGGACGTAACGGCAACAGAAAGTGTCGGGACAAGCGAAGAATCCCTAACCGAAACAAACTCAAATGAATGGGAATGGGGATCTGACAAAACCGTCAGTGACTATGACATTGATGAACTATTCTTAGAACCTAGCCAACCTTCCTTTGAAGAATGATTCCACCAGCAATATAACATTAACCCTATTGACCGACATTCTAAAGACAAGAAATGGGTAAGCATTCCTTGGAACCCAGAAGAACATAAAGTGTCGTTGGCAATACCTGAATCATCCCACCCCATTCCTGAGCCCACCCATGAGCCTAACCTATTTGAGCCCATTATCCATGCTTCTGAAATACCTACCACTAGTCACGATGTTGATAATTTCATCCCATATTATGATTTTGAATTTGATTCATCTGACTCAGGGTATGGACCATCCATTGCATTAGACACGGAAGTGGAAATTGACAACTTTGCCTTTACACTTGAGGCATCAATTTGCACACTTTCCGCATCTTCCCTATCCTTTACCAACACTGGCGATGGAATCTTCCTTGTTTACCCACAACTAATCGATTGGGACCAACAAGATCCACCAGTGATGGACATATTTCAGAATGATGAGGCAATTGCAGAATTCATGGGACTAAGAGATGGTATTCCATGGGGGGATCACAAAACAGGATTCTCTATTGATCTAGATTGTGCAGCTTACTTCGGGGAGACTGTGCAATCCTCCAGTCGCAAAAATACAAAAAAGAAAAAAGAAAAAGAAATGCCTTTAGGTGAAAACCGCAAGGCACCTTCTGGCAGTAAAATAGTAAAAGAAAAGAATGCATCTGAAGGTGAAAACCTCTCTGAGGCACCTAAGGATGGAGGATTGGATTTTCTCCCCGTAACACAGGAAAAATCGGCCATGCTCATTGAGGATACAATAGAAGTTAACATAGCCACACCAGAGAATCCCAAAATGATTCTCTTGGCCGCATCATTATCAGATGAAGAAAAACCTGAGTTTACACAGTTCTTCACAGAGAGAAAAGTTAACTTCGCATGGTCATATGCTGACATGCCAGGGCTTGATCCTGAATTGGTTTTGCATCATCTTCCTTTAATCCCAGGAATCAAGCCGGTCAAACAAAAGTTGCACAAGATGCACCCACAGATCGCACTACTTGTCAAGGCAGAATTTAAAAAGTTATTGGATGCTGAATTCATAAGGTCAATTGATTATACGGATTGGATATCAAACATTGTTCCTGTTACCAAGCCGAATGGACAAATCCGTATCTGCACGGATTTCAAAGATTTAAACAAAGCTTTCCCAAAGGATGACTTCCCCTTACCAAACATAGACATGATTATTGACCTCACGGCAGGATATGAGATGCTATCTCTCATGGATGGCTTTTCTGGCTATAACCAAATCCGAATTGCAACAGAGGATCAACATAAAATAGCATTCACTTGTCCTTGGGGAACATACTGTTGGAATGTCATGCCTTTTGGCCTAAAGAATGCAGGCGCAACCTACCAGAGGGCTATGACAACAATCTTCCATGACATGATGCACATTCTAATGGAATATTATGTGGATGACCTATTGGAAAAATCTCCGACAAGGACAGAACATCTCAAAGTCTTGGATAAAAATTTTAGACGGCTTGAGGATTACAAGGTTAGATTGAACCCAAAGAAGTGTGTCTTTGGAGTCACTTCAGGCAAGTTGCTAGGATAAATTGTTTCAAGACGAGGCATTGAGGTCGATCCCGCAAAAGTAAAAGCAATTCTAGACATGCCTCCACCAAAGGGAATTAGTCAGTTGCATACACTTCAGGGCAGATTACAGTCTATCTACGACTTCATTGCACAGTTGGCAGACAAGTGTCAACCATTCCAATATCTACTACGCAAAAGAATTCCTTTTGTATGGACAGATAAGTGCAACATAGCCTTTGACCAAATAAAAGAATATCTGTTGACACCACCAGTGTTGATGCTACCTATTGAGGGCAAACCATTAATCCTATATGTCTCTGCAACAACAAATGCATTGGGGGCATTATTGGTGCAAAATGACCATGAAGAAAAAGAAAGAGCCATATATTATATCAGTCGCACACTAATTGGATATGAGCTCAATTACACAACCATTGAAAGGGCATGCCTTGTAGTTGTTTTCGCAACACAAAACTTAGACACTATATGTTGAGCCATCAAACACATTTAGTGGCAAAGATTGACCCATTAAAATATCTTCTAAGTCGAGCAGCATTGACAAGCCGTTTGGCAAAATGGGTCATGATATTAAGCGAATATGACATACAGTATGTGGAGCACAAGGCTATAAAAGGTCAAGTAATAGCATATCAACTGGCAGATGCACCAATCCAAGCTACTCATCCACTGATAATTGATTTTCCTGATGAGTCTATTTTCCACGCAGAACCAACTTCACCATGGAAACTATACTTTGATGGGTCCCACATTGGTCACGGCTTAGGAGCTGGCATATTATTTATCACACCATAAGGGGATTCAATTCCTAAATCATTTCGGATTGCCTTCCCTTGTACAAATAATATTGCAGAATAGGAGGCATTGGTCACAGGTCTCAAGATAGCAATCAAATGGAAAATTCAGACATTGCTCATATTCGGGGATTCTCAATTAGTCATCAATCAAGTGAATGATGACTATGACACAAAGGATGAGAAGTTGCTTCCCTACAAAAGAATGGTGAATAGTTTCCTGATGTATTTCAAAATGATTGCATTTGAACAAATCTCGAGGACACAGAATAAAGCAGCTAATGCAATGGCTACCATTGGATCTCTCCTAGACATCCCTAAGAATGTGTCACAATTTGAATTCTTAGTGGAACAGCCGCTAATGCTTGCATACGATATTCCAAAATCTGAAATGGTGTGCGAGATTGTTGGTCCCAGTTCACCTTGGTATCAAGACATATACAACTATCTTAAATCCCAAACCCTCCCACCCAACATGTCTAACAACCAAAGAAAATCCTTTATCCGAAAAGCGGCTAGACATACCATCATCAGTGAAACCTTATACCGCCGTGGCTTTGACAAAACCCTTCTTCGCTATCTCGACACTGATGAAGCCCAAACAACTTTACGAGAAGTACATGAGCGTATATGCGGATCTCATTCGAGTGGTCCAACCTTAGCTAGGAAAGTCACCAAACTGGGATACTACTGGCCGACATTGGAAATGATGCTCTTCAGTTTGTCAAAACATGTCGGAAATGCCAGGTGCATAGTGACCTAATTCATGCACCTGCACAGGAATTAAGACCGATCACTTCTCCATGGCCTTTTGGACAATGGGGACTTGACCTCGTGGGTAAGATCCATCCATCCTCATCTAATGGCCATAAATTCATAATCACCGCCACTGAGTATTTTACTAAGTGGATTGAAGTCGTCCCTCTCACTTACATCACCAGTAAGCAAATATCCAAGTTTATCCTGAATTACATCATTTTCCGGTATGGTGTCCCACAATCCATCATCACAGATAACGGCAATCCATTCAAAAATCAGGACATTCGTGAACTCTGTGAGCGATTCCACATCCAACACCACTTTTCCACTCCATACTACCTGCAAGGTAACAGCCAAGCTGAGGCGTCAAATAAAATAATCCTTCGCATTCTGAAGAAGACCGTCAATGATGTTGGCCGAGATTGGCACTTACAACTCAATCTTGCTTTATGGGCCTATCGTACCAGCATCCGTACCCCTACTGGAGCCACTCCATTTTCCCTGGTCTACGGATTTGAGGCCATATTACCCATCGAGGTCGAAATTCCTTCTCTCCGCGTTTCTTTGAAAGGAATGATTGATGATGA